>JAVSCE010007199.1:600000-995000 GCA_032199065.1 Smutsia gigantea
TTTAGACTCCAAATCCTATAATGAAGGTGTAAAAGGAGTACAGGTTCACAGAAGAGAAAATCTGTTCAATTTTTATGCATTTTCAAAGACAATAGGAAGCAGACAATTGGAAGAATTATGTGAGAACAAAAACGAAACACTCATAACTGACTTTCAAGTTGAAAAGAGCTTAATTGCTGATCTAAAACCATAACTATGACTAATATAGCCTGAAAAGGGGCTTCGTCTGCTTTTCCTATTTTTTTCCCTTATGTTAATCGATGACATCAATATCCGTTTGCCTTCCAGCTTAGAGATATCCATATCATCAATGTTTTCTTCCCCTTTACCTCTTGATCTACTTAGTCAGTTGCCGTGTTTGGATTTTTATTGCTACTTATCTCTGTCTTGGGCGTCCCACTGGTGATCCCAGTGTCGGTCCTTCAGTATCTTTCACCTGGATGACTAAAGTAAACCCCCGTAATGCCGTCCCTGCCTTTAGTCCGTCACCAGTCACCTTCCTAAAGCATAGCTCAAACCGTAAGTCTGGTGGGGCCTAAGAATTTGCATTTCTGAAGAAGTTCTCAGGTGATGCTGATGGTCCCAAAATCACACTTGGAAACTATTCATCTAGGAAAATATATTCTAATCCCTAGCCCTAATTCACATTTAAAGTTTTACTTGTCACTAAGTAAACTCATAAGCACACTCATTGAGTCTAATGGGAGTACTTACCATTTGTGTGATATGTCATTGAATTTAATACTATAATTAATGGTAGTATAATACAACACTACTATTTAAATAACTCCACAGTCAGATGCATGGGTTTAAATCCTGCCTTAGAACCTAAAAGCACTGTGAACTGGACTGGTTTGCTCAGTATTTTGTATCTGAGTTTTCCCAGGAGTAATAGTACATTTGACCTAAAAAGAGCACAAATGCTTAGTTCTCTGTAAGCGTTCAATTATGTTGGTTACTGCTATTATTTATTGTTTGGCCTTTTAAATGCTGAACTTTGGGTCATTCTCCTTCAGATTATTTCTAATTCTTACTATAATTCTGTGATGTGGCTATTTTAATGCCAATAATAAATGAGGAAGCCGCAGCTCAAAGAGGTTAAATTGTTATCTGATCTGTTTGGTTAAAGAGGGGTCTTTTTCCTAAATCATGTTGACCCCTATATACTGCCTTTGATCATGTCATGCCCCAACTTCTCATTTCTCAGCATTCTGCTCCTCTCTGTAAAGGGAATCAAGAAGACTTCCTCCATGTGGACAACCCCTGGAAAGCTCTTGGCTGTATGTCCACTATGGCACTGCTCTCATTCTGTTTTGGTGTCTATCTAGCCTAAAAAACATGTAAGAACAATTCCAGCAACCTCTGTTCTTGGAAACCCTTCTACCTCCCACAGTAACTCAGTCAGGGCTCTAATTAAATCAATGCTCAAATGTTTGGTGAATTTGAAAAACAAACTCTCAAGAAAGTCTATAAACTGAAATGAAGCTTTGTGTGGCTTCTCCACTCACCATTTTGATTCTGATGAGATGAGATGAAATGTACATTGCAGTAAAAAAATGGCCGAATCCTTCTAAATCATTTAACTTGGATACATCTAGTGGAACAGTCAATTTGAATTCAGCCATTGTGTGAATGATGGCTTATATTCCCCCTCCTCAACTTAAATACTTGGCTAGCTAAAATGAAATGAAAGTGAAATATCAGCAATACCAATCCCTTTTTATATTCTTGACATCCAAAATTAAATTTAGGTAAAAGTAAAATTTATTGCCCAGCACTTTTTAGCTTTATTCTTGGTCTTTTTACTGGCCTAACAATTACCTCAGTTCTCTGTCCTATCTTTTGTAAAAAATCTTCTAAACAGATAATCATTCCCATTGTTTTTAAGTGGCAGCAGATATGTCATTTCTTCATATTTGCTGTTTTAGAACACATGCCTTTAAAACCAAATTTTTGGTGGTTTTTATTTTCAAATTATTTTATCTAAAGGAAAAGTTCAGGGCTCACTTCTTTTATTATATATATATATGCTTTTTAATCTACCTCAAAACTCTAATTTGAGTTTTTGAGGAAACTCAAATATCTTTACCGTGGGATATATTTCTGGATTTTACTGTTTTTAAAAACAATTTCTTCTTATTTCTCACTGACTAAATGCTGAGTTAACATTTTATTACCTCCTTCACAGTGTGGAAGTCATAGGATAAAGTCAATGAATAATACACACAGAACTTTAACGTCCTGAGAAGAGTAATATATAGTATCTTATATCCCAATTAGGTATAACAAATATGCTACAATTTGTAATTATTATAGCTATTACCATTATTTTTAATGAATCTATTCTTGAATTAAGGTTCTCTTTGGTTTATTCACAGTATTGTAAGGACTGTTATAAAAAATGAGCCAGGCTTTCAGCCATTTATAATAAAAGCTGAATGACTAAACAGACCTACATTTTTTTATTTGCATTAATGAGTTCATCCCCAAATATATATGCAATAATATATGAAATTAAGTTATAAATATAGGGATGTGCTCCAAGTCACCATGAAAATCTGCATGTAAATGCATAATAATCACAAATCTACAATATTACAATATTAAAAAATACCCACAATTAAATTATCATGTGGAAATAATCATAATGTTATTGGAAACTCAATTATTGTGGCAACCCTTGTCGGGGAATTAGCAGAGTATGGCAAAGGCAAGTCAGACCCGAATTCATCAAATATGTATTATCACAATATTACATGTTCACTTCGATTCCATGCAAAGACAAACATCCTCTCTCACTAGTATCTGCTCAATGCATTTGTATTATTCATGAACAACTCTGTGATCTATTATACATACAAAACTGATTGTACGCTTCTTGCTGCAGGGTACAATGCAGAGACACAGAATTAATTTTATTATATACACATGCATGATAATTGTGAAGGATTTGGTCAAATACCAAACTCTGCTCCTGTGTCCCATCATCCCACTCCCCCCCCCACCCCCCAAAAAAGGTCTAAGGTCAGCCACAATTTTTCTTCATGACAATGAAACATTTTGTCATTTAGAGTAAAAATAGAAAGTTCTTGGGTACTAATGATCCCCAAACTGTGAACAGCAGTCCATATACATTTTACCGAAGCAAGTAAGTTCATTTTGTGGATGCCCTAAAAACTTTGGCCAAGCAACATCACTATTAGGACTGTTTGAGAACTGATGGTTGTGGCCAGCTCCCCTGCAGAGACCACTGAGTGAGATCTGACACTGACAAGAGCCAAAGCAGGATTTAAAGGTAACATCAATTTGCAACTCTGACTCATGACTTCCTCCGCCAAGTGCCCTTCCCCCTTCCATCATTTCCTTCCTGTGCTCATTATCGTTTCCTTTCCTCGGTTGGAAATTCCTTGAAGACCTTGTTTATCATGACTTTTTCATCCTTCTGTACCCTGTGCTTTAAAGAGTGCTTGCGACAGATAAGAAAATAAATACTGTTTCATATAAATTATTATTCTAGTACAGTTGTCTATCACAATCTTATTTTCAGGTGGCTTTATACTAGTACTGTCCGATAGAAATATAATGCAAGCCATATGCAATTAAAAAATTTCTAGTGCCTAGGTATTTTTTTATTGAAGTACAGTTGGTATACAATCTTACATAGTTTCAAGTATACAACACAGTGGTTCACCAGTTAACCACATTATTAAATCTTCACCCCAGCTTGTAACTATCTGTCAGCATAGATGTTACAGAATCATTGGCTATATTCTTTCTCCATGCTATTCTACCATCCCCGTGACCGGTTTATATTATGACTGAGAATTTTTATGCCTCTCCTCAGCTTGTGGTTACAATGGGGGAAGGGCTGGGTAGGGTGCCTATATTTTTCAAAAATGTGAAAAGAAACAGGTAAAAACAGTTTTAATAATATTTAACCCAATATACTATTATTCTTTCAACATAGACTCACGGTGAATATTTATGAGGTAATTTACTTTTTTGCATAAAATCTGTGTATATTTTATTCTTGCAAACACATGTCAATTAGCACTCGCCACCTTCATTTACTCAGCATCCTTATGTAGCTAGTGGCTACCATATTGGACTGAGGTAGGTCTACATGCTGGTAAATTGACTGTCACTAAACAGTTAAGTCAGATTAGGTGTGTATATTACAGATGCATTGATTGTGCTTCCACTTTTTAATTGATTTTTTGTGTCCTGTGGGTATAGCCTCAGATTCAGATAACACTTTTTTTTCTAATTAGAACAAATAGAAATAACTAAAAAGTAATAAAATAACTTCTAGAAAAGACACTATGTTGTTTTTGTGATAGACGAGTCTTTTAGAAGAAGCAGATGTGGACGTCAGTCTTATACAAAGTCCCCCATTTAAATTATTTGAGTAAAATATGTATATGGAAGGAAGTGTGACATCAGAGAAAATGAACATAACCTAGAGTCAGACAAATATAGGACAAATCACTTCTGTCCATTAGGTCAAATTTCTGAGACTTTGGTTCCTGAACTATAAGGGGAGGTAACAGTAGCTAGTTCTTGGTTGTGTTGTGAGAATTAATGAGATATGAGATGCTTAGGATATACTAGGCACTCAATAAATGCTAACTACTATTATTTTTATCATTGTCTTTATGATTACTTAAAGACATCTAAAAGGTCACTTACCTCTTTCCATGTAAATCTTAATAAAAAATGAGAATTGTAAAACCAGTGCTTCTGGATCTCAGCTGGAAAGACGAACCATGGCCAACTGGGCACACGTGGAAAAGTCACAAATCATCATTTGCAGACTGGCACTTCAGTGCTTTTTTCTGCTGGTGACATTTCCCTTCTACATCTAGACCAGCCAATTCAATTGTTTTAAGGGATGCTTTTCAGGACATTCGCTGGTTGAGGACCACTATGAAGAAACATCTGCTTCAGACTAACAAATAAAAATGCTTCCACTGCATGGTAGATATTCGGGTAACTTGTAGATTTGTGCAAAATCTAAGAAGTTTTCCATTTAAAATGCATATGCCCTTTTATCTTGATATTTTTAAGTTCTAGTATACCTTCAAGTGTTCCCTTTTTTTCTTTGATATGGAAGCACAGTTGCAGTAAATGAAGATGGACACTGGGCATTTCTAATGCAACAACAATAGGTATGTTTTCTGCCTCTTCACCTAGGACCACTCAAAAAACAGACACGTGTTGACTGAATAAAGAAATCTAGCTTTCAAAAGCAAATGAGTGTGTGAGGATTTCTTGGAAATTTTAATAGAGAATTTCAAAATGCCAAGGAGATTAATAATTTTTTTCATCTCCCTTAGACTATGAACCTGTCACCTCCTCCCTCCTTAAACTCGGGCTCTCTTCTATACCCAAGAAAATGCACATTTGAAAACAAACATGCTAGAAGATGCACATTTGAAAAACAAATATAGGGAGGGACATAGTGTCCAGTGTTAAAATCTGTTTAAAATCATAGATTCAAGTGTTGTAAAGTTGAAACTCTTTCTCCTGTGCTTCCATATGCTTCCCTGGGCTAAACCATGGTTTATTGTAAAGCATTTGCAGCAAGCTCTAAAGTACTGCCAAAATAATGAAGCTCTTCTCAGCAAGTAGCGACACGAGCATTGGCACAGGTGAGGCTCAGGGAGAAGGTCTTAGGATATCTTCCCTGGAATATATTAGCTCCAGAACTTTCTGACAAGCTTCTTTGCTGCTTTAACTCCCCACAAAGTTTGAATGTATAAAAAACCTTGTAAATTCACTTTTTTTGGTTTCCCTTTAACTTTGGTTCTAGATATTAATGATATTTAGAACCTTCCATAGCTTCCCTACCAATTTTCTCATGTATATACGCTCTCTAGTCTCCGAACCCCTTTTATTCTATGAGTGAGTTCACTTCATGTTAATCTTGAATCAACAAAGGCTTCTTATTAGCAGCAGACACTTAGGTGTTCAGGGAGAGGACACTCCTCAAGGTGCATGGCATAGATTCCTCTCAGTGAGATGAGGCAGCTAATGACATATTTGCATCTGTTGACATATTTGCATCTGTTGAATGATGTTTGTAAACCCAGTGTCTAGAATGTGGCTACATTTTGGCTAATGTAATACTCTGAGGAAAGCCTGTTTGAGTTTGTTTCTTATGTTTCCTGGTTTTGCCTCATGGGATCATCATTGTTTGTCATGTCATGGTGCTTTCTCTCCCCTTTTCTATTTAATCTTCTTATTAACTATATCTTCCATATCCATTCAGCTAACAGGAAAAGAAATTTAAAATAAACTTTTATTGTTATCCAGAGTTTTTCTCTTCTCCTAGTAGTGTAGCCCAATTTTGTGCATAAGAAACATAATCTGAGGCACAAATGTGAGCCACCTATGAAATTTGAAATTTCCTAGAAGCTTCATTAAAAAAGTAAAAAGAAACAGGTGAAATTAATTTTAATAATGTATTTTATTTACCCAAATAGATCTAAAATATTATTATTGCAACATGTGACCAACATGAAAAAAATACTAATGAGCTATTTTACATTCTTTTTTTAAAAATCCTGTGTGTATTGTACACTTAAAGCACATCTCACTTCAGAGGAGTCCCTTTCCAAATGGCAGTTAGCGCGCATGCCTCATGACCACCATATTGAACAGGAAGCTCTAACTCAACTTTTTGGACTTTCTGGGCCTGAACTACAAACGCTGCTACCAATAAATGAAGCAAAAGCTTTCTTTTCACAAAGCCTCATTCCTGAATGCTGACTGACATTTGAACAAAGAAAATGTCCTTACACTTAAGCATCGGAACTATCGCTTTTCTAATAATGCTCAACCTTTGGGTCACTTCAGGCCATTTCACATGATTTGCATTAGGTGTTCTTTGAGACACAACATTAATCCAGTAATAATTAAAATGATATACTGTACTATTAACATTCTCAAATCTTTAAAGCAAAGTGATCTATGCCTGCAGCACTGCCCAGGCTGGCTAATTGAACAGCATACAGTTGTAAATGGCTATTGTAAGCAGTTCCCTATTTAAAAATACAGCTCTGGGAAGAGCAGTTTATAGTGACAGGGGCGCTCCCAGGATTGATCAGCTTTAAATAGAGGCCGATGCAGCACAAATAGCAAGTTTGACTTGAGAGACTGGTATCTCGTTTTGCTGCCAATGTGGGGTTTTGGCCGCAAATGGGCCTTCTGTTGAATGGCAGGCTGTGGGCCAGGGCAAGCCAGACACCCTGTGGGGCTGGGGTTGCAGGATGACAGTGTTCTGGGCACAGAGTCATCTCCTTGTGTTCTCACATTTGAGTCATCATGCCAGGACGACACAGCAACCGTCCCAACAGAGGCAACACAGGTTCCGCTCCGCCCAGCAGCCTCTCATCTGCCCGATCTGTTCCTGAGCCGAGATTTGGGTGTGGAAACTGTAAAAAAGACTTGCCTCCATTCTCTCTCTCTCCGCCTCCCTCTTCCTGTGGAATTAGAGCTGAATTATCTGTTGCTTGTTCTCCTTTCTCTCACTTGTTCTATTATTAAAAATTAAAGCTACTCACTTCTCGGGTTTTTTACACTAACCTTTCTTTGTTCTGAAAAGCATGCATGATTTGAGTGGCCTTAATTCCTTTCAGTGGAGTTAAAAATGTGGAGGCAGTTAGGCCACTGGGAGGGTGTGGCCATCTTGTATATTTCACTTCGTTTCAGGACCTCACAGAGAAGACCGCAGATAAACCTTATTAGCCCGAGGTGAAACCTAGAAGTGAACTTAGTGCCAGTGCCTTCTCTGTTTCCACATGCCAATCAACCTGTCATGATCTTTAGGTTATCAACTATTATTGCCCTTTCGTCAGGGGGGTGTAAATGGTCTGGCTACAGTCACGGTGCCTGGTAGAGAGTTAGTGCTCATTGAATGAGTGAGTGAGCAAGTAAATGAGTGGATGAGTTACTGTCAAGGCAGAGTAAGATATTCCGGGGATCTCTCCTGAGACTTGTTCAAATTTTGGTATTTTAAATATTATATCAAATAATGTAAGAAAACTTAGGTGGTAGAAACTTGGTTGACCTTGGTTACTACTTCTGTTCTTCTTCCACATCCCCAAGACTAGAATGCAAGTGAAAATATGTTTCTCTAGATCAACTATGAAGTAGAATTAAGAATAAAGTACTTCTTTACTGGAAAAAGGATTGGCTCTGTGGTCCAAGGATGATCGTTGAAGAGGCAATATAGATATTTGCTCAAGACAATAATAATTCTAGGTGTGTAGGTATCCTGAAATGCTATTTTTAAAACATGTATCTGGGTAAGTACAGGATTTGAGTTATCCCTTTCGCTTTACAATCCATATACCTTACATTTACCCAAAATGTCTATTTAATCTGAATAGTGTAGTGGAATAATACATACTTTACTCCATATGACTCAGTGGATAATATACTAACCCTTGGGTGTGTTCTAATGCACAGCTCTCTAATGCCTCAACTTGCCCAAAGGAAGAGTGAGCGGGCTGATCATCGAACAGATGCCCTGCAGTGATTAGATGATTAATACGGAATCAAACTCCAGCCATATTTTAGAAACACGTTCTGGATGATCCTTTTTTATCAAAGTGGGTCTCATTTCAATAGTTTGAACTGTCAGATCTGTCAGGATGGCCACATTTAAATAATGTAAGATAAGGTCAAATACAGAAATGACATTGATTGTGGAATATCATTTTAGTTAGGCTTGTCCTGCCCATTACGTTGCATAGTTTAGCCGTGGAATCATGAGGTCCTGCTTGAGCCTCAGTCAGCCTGATGAAGATTACAGTTGCTGTATAAAATAAAACTTCAAAGAGCAATAAAGAGCTGAGGAAGAAGGAGACTGAGAAATAATATTTAGGGACTGAGTATTGAAATACTGAGTGATCCATTTCCTAATAGGATATTCTCTAAGAAATCCTGTTTGGAGTTAAATTAATTCTGAAGGACACGTAAAACCATTATATATGTAATAGTGTGTGTGTGTGTGTACATGTATATTGGATATGCACACACACACACATACGTAACAGCTTTATGTATATAAGCATATATACATATATATAAAACAGGTTTAAAATAACAGCTAAATATGCAGGTGACAAGAACAGAGCTTATATATTTTGGCATTAGTCAAACTATTTTCATATAAATCATGTAAGTCCATGACTTTTCACTTAGCCCAGTGACTAAATAAATAGCTCATTATTTTCAAAGCAAATATTTTTACATCATATAAACATAGGAAGTCCAAAATAAAACAGAATGTATGCATCACAGAGCTCTAATCTAAGATACTTCCTGTTTGGGGTGATATTTAAAAACTATGTGAGAAAGTTAATCACATTCTAAGTATCAGCCCCTCCAATTTATAATAGTATTTATTTGGTTCTAACCTGGTATTCATCTTCTTTGTGTAGTTGCTTTTTTCACAGGGCATAAATAAAATTAGCATCCATACAATTGGTATCATAAGGGAAATGCAGAACAACAGTTTCCTTGGAGATCAGATGAAATAAAAATAGTAAAAACTCTAGGTATTGTGATTGGTACAATTAGTCATGTACACAATCACAGGAATAAGGAATTTTATTTTATAATTATCTACATTCCTGATGATATTCATTGATCTATCTATTCAACCTTTGCCCCAGTCCACTCCCTTTTAAATATCATCAAGCCTACCATATTCAGGTTATGCCAACTTAACGCAGTAAATATTCTCATTGAGATGATTATTTCCTATTGCAGGAGAATATGAACCTCTAAACATTGACTAAAACCTCCTGGAAATATATTTCAAACCATGAGTAAATGTAGTGATATATTTTAAATATACAGAAGTTCAAAATAATTTCAGTGTCCCATAGCCCTTACCATCAGTCTCTGTAAAAACAGATCAATGAAAAACAATATAGCAGAACAGCAAACATAAATACTGAAACCTTATTTGTAGATGGTTACTATAAATGTAACAACTACCGTATATAGAGAGAGATACTGAAAAAGAGTGTCCTTTTCAGTAAGTGTACTGATTCCTGGGAGAAAGGTAAGCTGAGTGTTATAAACACATTATTATTTCAAAGTCAACACAAGATAGCTGCTTCCAGGTTTATACAGAAGAGGAAAATGTCCTTTTGAGTAACTGAATTAACTAATAGACACGATATATGCTTGACTGTATCCACATGACATCACATAATCTTACCAGTTCAGTACAAAATTTCCAGTTAACTAATTATGTATGTAAGAGAAAAAAATGCAATGTAAAGTGAATTGATTGGATGTATTGGAAAATACATAGATTGGGACATTATCAAGATTGGTTATAACATTTTGGCTCTAAAATATCACAAAGTGCACCAAAGTGATAAACCTATTGCCATAGAAACGAGAGCCCCACCGTTATTTCACAGACCTCCTTCTGCAGTAGTGGTCCATTACTGTTCTGCGTGCATTTCATCCCTTTTATCTTCATTTGAAAAACCCACAATTATGCCCAGAATATGAGTCATATCCTTAAATACCACATAGTCATGAAAGAGTCTTTGTAACCTGAGTCATTTAACAGAATGAGAGGGAAAAATTGAACTTGACAGTGAGTGATTTTTCTAACAAGAATATAGTCTCTCCTCCTTTCACTTCTGACATTATTTCTCAGAGACTTGCATAGAAAATACCAAAGGTTTTTAGCTAAACAAGTAAACAAAAGACAGAACGGATGAACTGACTACCCAGGCGCTAGTTGGTGGCCTGTGTGGTATTCAGTCTTGGAGACCTGGTGGCTGGGGAGACCTCACACTGTCCCTAGGTCGTGGTGACTTCATTCTCCCATACCCGCAGCCACTCTCAGCCTCCCTCCTGTCTGCCTTCCCTATATAAGGTACATACTTAGCAGATCAATGGGGTTTCTCATCTCCAAATATTCTTCATAATTTGTTTCTCCCTTTAATCTATCCAGTTCTCCATCCCAAACATGCAATTGAATATGATAAATGTAAGAAAGAAGAATACTAAAATAATTTAATAGCAAACTCTTCCTTTAAGGCAGGTTTGCGCATAGCCCCTCTCTTGGTTCTCACAACAGCCATAGGTGGTATCATGAATCCATTGACATGTGTCAATGTTACAGCAAAGAAACACAATTCGTGGAGAACAGTCATAAAAGAATTTATTTTGACCTTTCATATCCTTTAATATGTATTCTGAGGCATGTTCTTCCCTCATTCCTGCAGCTGTAGTTATAAGTCAATTACTCTCCCCTTGCCCATGCCTGATAGTTTTACTCCTGTTCCCCATCTTGCTGAGCTTGGTGTCTGACTCTCCAGGATGGTTCAATAAAGGAGGGAAGGAGAAGGCTGAGTAGAGGAGAAAAGAACAGAAAGGTCTTATTAGCTAAGCACTGTTGTGAGATTCTGTTGGTGCTCATTGAACTTGGCAGATATTTCATGGATCTCTTGTGGGTCATTTTGAGTCCATCCACCTACACTGTTGGGGATTCCTCCTTGGCTGTTCCCTTGATTTAGGCAAATACATCCTACCTTCAGGTCACTTGGCTACGTCCCCCACAGGTGGGGACAGCGTCCTCTCTCACCACTGGGTGCTGCGCTGTCCTCTTGTTTCAAACCCTAACCTGTACCCATTACCTTCAAGACTGAACTTGAATCACCACATTCAATAAGGTGGCCCTAACAGCCCATGCCAGAGCCTCTCTGTGCACAGTGTCAAGGAATCTCATGCCCACTACCATCACAGCATTTATCATATGGCATTGCACTTAACTGTTCTGTGTTCCTTTAGGAAACTCTTTCAAAGAGGATCTAAGAAAATCCTACGCCAGCTCTCTTATGTAAATAGCCCACACCTGGGAGAGGGTTAGGATCAAAGATGCAATCTAAAAATTATCCTTTTTGGATAATGTTTTTTTTTAAATAACAGAATGAGGTGGTTAGAAAAGTGCCGCAAAATTGGTTCCCCCACTTGTTTTTGCAAATCCCAGTTTGGTGCCCAAGCACATCACTTTGGTATGTGCCATTCATTAGGTGGAATCGTGACTAAAATCATTACCTGTTGACATTCTATTATCTTTCAAAATATGAAAAAATAATAGAGATTTGGCAGTTTTAGAAGTGACAATATTTTTTCTAGCTTTTATCTGACAAAGCAGACTGGCTTTGGAATAAGGTTTACTTCTTGAAAACTATCCCTGTTTTGTTACTATTGTTTTCTTCTTTCAAAAAATATCTTATAACATTTTACATCTTCAAAGCATTTGAAACACAGTCTTTCATTTTAATAGCAAATTGGACTAAACCGTAATAGTTTCTGGTATTCATAAAATGAACATAGCATATCCATTCGAGCTTAAGATGTACTAATAGCTTCTGTTGTTTCCTCAAGGAAGTGCTAATATTGTATTTAAACTGCATAAGGTAAGTACTATTTTAGTCTCCTCCAACTCAGTTAAATTGCATAAGGTAAGTGCAATTTAAGTCTCCTCCAACTCAGTTAACTGTAATCTCAAATATGATTTTGTCCCTCACAAATCCTTTTTAAAAACTTGGAACATGTTTGCATATTTCTTAAAACTCAACTAGAAAAAAAAGTGACAAAACTGTAATTAGTTCCTAATATGATGAGAGAATATAAGCATTACTTTGTTAATATGATATTTTTTATTAAAGTATAGTTGACATACTATATTATATTAGTTTCAGGTGTGCAACATTTTGGTTCCACAATTATATATGTTACATGGTGCTCAGCAGGGTGGATATAGTTACTCTCTGTCACCATACAAAGTTATTACAATATTATTGACTATATTCCCCATGCTGTACTTTTCATCCACAAGACTTATTTTATAACTGGAAGTTTATACCTGTTTATCTCTACCTGTTTCACCCATAAGCCCACCCCACCTCTGGCAATCACTGGTATGTTCTCTGTATTTATGAGTTTATTTCTGCTTGTTTGTTTGCTTTTTAGATTCTACATGTAAGTGAAATCATAGAGTATTTGTCATTTTCTTTCTAACTTATATCACTTAGCCTGATACCCTTTAGGTCCGTCCATGCTGCAAATTACAAAATTTTATTCTCTTTTAATATTGTATTTAAATTGCATATGTTCAGTATTCTGAGCCAGGGTGAGTGGTGTGTTTTGGGGTGTGTGTGTGTGTGTGTGTGTGTGTGTGTGTGTGTGTGTGTGTGTTGGGTGTCTGTTATGTAAAAAGCCAAACCAATGACAATTTATGTCAACTTTTCAATGGAAAATTGAATGAAAATATAGACAATGGAAAAATAACTACCTAGAAATTGGGCACATCAAGTTTCAAATATACGCAAATAGCAGATAAAAATAAATAACAAATATAATAAGTAAATAATCATTAAAACGGATAAAATGAGAAAAGCTAAAAGGAAATGGCAGGACCAAAAAACATAAATATCTCCTTGGCAAAAGAAAGGAACAGAAACATAAAATGAGAAGGAATAAAAATTCTAACTCAGGCAGTGGCAGCTGAAAGTTTGTTTTCTGAAAAGGAAATGGAGACTAAATATACTCTACATATACGAGGAGAAAAAGAAAGCCCCCTCACAATTTGAAGCCTGAAACTGAGCAAGTCATTGCTAACCACTGTCTGAAGCTACAATTTTTAGAAAATTATAAATCAAGAGACACAACTGCAGTTTTTCTCTCAGGAACTAACTCAAACTGCCCTCCGGCTCTGTAACTGGATATATGATATTCCCAGAAACACTTTGAGTGAGGAGACCTGCTTCTTTGACTTGACTGATTCTGGATTAAATAGAAAATTGGTGCACAAGGAGGTATCAGCACAGAAAAGGAATAAAACTGTGTGGAGACTTCCTCTCAATACTAATACAAATTAGTAAAGCATATGAATACTTTAAGAAGGTTAAGAAAGATAGTTAACAAAATCAGTTGGAGTAAAAACTCATTATAGATTAAAATAACTGTATAGATGTATCTGACAAGGCTTTTTACATGTTTTATATGTTCAAAAGGGAAACATGGGTTCTAGGTATTTTTTTATTTCTTTTTTTTAAATTGAAATATACTTTACAGACAATTATTCTATTGGTTTCAGATGAACAACTTATTGATTTATCAGTTAGATATATTACTAAATACTCACCATGGCAAGTGTAGTTACCATCTGTCACCAGACAGAAACATTACAATATTATGAACTATATTCCCTAGGCTATACTTTCATCCCTATGACTAAACCATTTATAATTTGAAGAAGTTTGTACCTCTCTAACCCCTTCACCTACTTCAAGACCCCCTACGTCCATAGTAACCCACCTTTGACGCTCTGTGTTTATGATTCTATTTGTTTTGTTTGTTTGTTTTGTTGTTCAGATCCCACATCTAAGGGAATCCATATGGTATTCGTCTTTCTCTGAGCGACTTCATATTATGAAATAAATCATAAAGGAAACAAGAACAGGTGGATTTAATGATGAAGTAACTTGGAGTACAGGAAAAAGTAAAACCTTAAAGTAAAATAATAATAACAATGATAACCAATGGTGAGAGCACAATAATCCCATAAGGTAAGTGCTATTATCCCAGTTTAAATAATAGAAAACTAAGATACAATGAAAAAGTAACTTATCCAAGGTCACATAGCTGGCAGGTGTCAGAACAATCTGGTCTAGAACTGATTGATTATTAAAAAAAACAAAACACTTCCAGTGAAATATATGAGACAGAATCTTACCTATATAGAACAGAAGTGAGAATTATTGAATTGCAAGATAATGTTAAGGAGTCCAAAAAATAATTCAAGCAGAGACTTTAAAAAAAATAGAACAGTAAAGAGAAAATGGGAGCTCACTTGGGAACTTCCAACATTTTCACATAAGAGAGCTAGGAAAAGTATACAGAATTGTGGAGAAGCAAAATATTTAAGCATAACTAGTGCTCTTGGCTTTTTTATTTTACTTTAATAATAGGCCAAATATTACTGTACAATTTATTGTAGAACAAATTCCTTATTCTATGTCCCTCCTCTACTTCTGTTTCTCTGATCCAACCCTAAGTAAGCCAAATATGCAAGTATTTATATCTATCAATCTATCTAGAAAACCATGAGTATAATTTGAATTTCAACCCAAAAGTATGTAGAGATTTAACCTTACGCAGGCCAGGGATCCGGTTACATAGTTTGCACAGGGCTGTTGCCTCTGCCTCTGATGCGGGGCCAGAAGTCTGCTGAGCGGGCAGGCGGGAAGGGAACAGGGCTGTGAGGTGGGGAGGGCAGGGAGGCATTGCAACCCATGGAATTCACCAGTGTCAGTCCCACGCTGCCTGCAGAGTTGCTGATGAAGTGGTCTTATCTCCATCAGTGATGAAGGAGAAACTCAGGCCCCTTCTCACAAAACTAAAGCTGAAGAAATGGACACCTGCCATGGGTCCAGCAGCAGCGGGTGGAGCTGTGCCTTCTGATGGTGGCTCCTGTCAACCAGGGGAGAAAGTAGGTTTTCAAGAATTTTCACGAGCTACTACAGCATCTGCACTACCCGAAACTCCCCATCATAAACATGCTGCTGCTTCCCTCCTGCCATTCAGGTCTCACCAGATTTCTCCTGTAGCTGGTTCTACCTTAGAACAGAGAAAGGAATTCTCAGAACCAAAGTTCAAGCTTAGCTAAAGTGAAGCAGTATAAAGCCATCATAACCACAAAAGGAAAACAGCCACTTTATATGGAGAAGCCTGGTGATACCACTGTAATCAAGTGACCATCGTGAACATCATCAGTAGTGGGGTAAAGTGTGTGCCCCTGGTAGGAAGCGGTAAGAATGCAGTATCACTCCTAAACTATTCCTATCAAGGATTTGAAACCTCAATCTATTCATGGGGGAACACCAGACAAACCTAAATTAAGGGGCATTCTTCAAAATAAGTGGCTGATAATGTTAAAATTTGTCAAAGACATTAAAGTCAAGTAAAGACCCAGGAACTGTTCCCCATTGAAAGAGACTTAAAAGATGTGATAATTAAAAACAACTCATGATTTTGAACCGCATTTTTTTTTTTTTGCTATAAAGGACATTTTGTAACAATTAGGAAAACTTGAATGGGATCTGAGGTTTATAGTTGGAATGTATCTATGGTAATTTTCTGATTTTTATCTTATAGGACAAAATATCTGCTTTTAAAAATCGGATGTCAGAAAAAGTCTGTTTATAAAAATATACACTAAAATGTGTGGCATGAGGTTGGCCACATGCTTTCAAATGGGTCAGGAAAAAAATCCTTGGCACTTTGCTCTACTTTTGCAAGTTTTGATAAAGGTAAGATTATTTCCCAATTATATCAATGAATAAAAGGCAAAGCCAAGTACTAATGAAAATAGCAAACATTCATTCCATGTTTACCATAAACCAAACACTATTGTAAGCCCCTTGTAGGTATTATCATATTTAATATTCACAATCTTATGACCTATGATTGTTATTACACTTTTACATGAAGACACCAAATGTTAAGTAATCTTCTAATGCCATAAAGCTAATGAGTACCAAGAGAAATCCAAACCCAGTTTGTCATCAGAACCAGAGCTTACTCATTATGCAATACTGATATTTTTCATGCAGAATGACAGAGAAGGATCACCACTGCCATATCCGCAATGAAGAAGGTATTTTAGCCATGGGAAAAAAGTGACATAGTATAGGATAAAAGAAACAACAGTGAGCACAGGAGCTCATAAAGTAAACTGATAACCATAACTATATGCTGTGAGAAGAAAAAAACTTTAAAGGGAACACTAAATAACGGTTGCTTGGGATTTGAAGGCTTTTCGATGTATGGGTGAAAAGTATTAAGGTCCTTCTGATGTGAAGAAGGGAATAAAAATGCTGAAAACTCAAACGTTTTATAGAAAAACTAATGGTTGAGCATGAATATTAAAATCATAGTGAACTCTTAAAGAAAATCTGATTTATAGCTTTGAGAATGGCAAATGGAGAAAAATATTAAAAATTTTATCAATGTTAAAAAGAACAAGGAATGAAAAAAAGAGGATGTTAATGAGCAAACTAATAGAAAATGACAGAAATAAGTCTACATATATTTATCATCAAATAAACATATGTAGTTTTAGCTCACTTACTTAAAGACAAAGTCTTTATCATAGATTTTAAATATCTAGCTCTCTATGCTATTTACAAGAGATATACTTAAAATGAACCTCCATAAACTTTGAAAATAAAAGTATGGAAAGAGGAAAACCAAATAAATTCCAAGCAAAAGAGAAGTCATATAGCAAAATTATTACAGAATAATGAAATTTAAGGCAAGAGCTTTGATATTCCTAGAAAGACAAGGTAACTGTTAACAGCAATCTACCTGGAAGTTATCATAGTCATAATCTAGTAAGCACATAAAAACATGTCTTCATAATATAAAGGAAAAGTGACAAAATAACTAATTCTCAATCATAGTGATAAATGTTCACACACATCTCTCAGAAATTATAGTTCAGGTAGATTAAAAAGTTGGTAGGAAAACAGGAAATTTGAACATTATAAATATATTTAATCATATATGTGATATACGTATGTCCAACAAATATAAGCTATTCATTTCAAACAAATATGAAACATTTATGAAATTAACTATGTATTAGGCCACACTAGAGTCTTAATACATTTCAAATCATTATCATAGGACAATATTGTGATTAATTTTTTTTAAAGTTTAAAAATAGTTTAACAGTTGATGATATTTGGACATTTTTCAAATGCACTTCTAATTACCTTATAAGTTAAAATGGAAATCTTAGGAATAAAACATGCATTGAGAGGAACAACAATGAAAGTGAAATATAGCAAAGCTTAAGGAGAGTGAAAGTGCAATTTAGTGTTTATTTTATATCTTGAACACCTTCATTATTTTAAAAAAAAGAGAAATTGAAAATGTGGAGTGATGTGTTCAAAAACCTATGCAGACCTGATGAAGGGGTAGTTTAATAACCATAATATTGCACATGTAATTGTAGATTAATGATACCAAAATAAATTATATATATATTTAAAAAAACCTGTGCAGGACAATGATGCCACTCTCCCCACATCTATTCAACATAGTACTGGGGGTCCTAGCTATGGCAATCAGATAACACAAAGAGATAAAAGGCATCCAGATAGTCAAGGAAGAGGTTAAACTGTCCCTGTCTGCACATGACATGATATTGTACATAAAAACCCTAAAGAATCCACTCCAAAACTATTAGATCTAATAACTGAATTCAACAAAGTTGCAGATACAAAATTAATATACAGAAATCTGTGGCATTCCTATGTACTAACAATGAACTAGCAGAGAGAGAACTCAGGAAAACAATTCTATTCACAGTTGCATCAAAAAGAATAAAATACCTAGGAATAAACGAAACCAAGGAAGTGAAAGACTTATACTCAGAAAACTGCAAGACACTCATGAGAGAAATTAAAGAAGATACCAATAAATGGAAACACATCAAGTGCTCATGAATAGGAAGAACTAATACTGTCAAAATGGCCATCCTGCCTAAAGCAATCTGCAGATTCAATGCAATTCCTATCAAAATACCAACAGCATTCTTCAACAAACTAGAGAAAATCATTCTAAAATTCATATAGAACCATAAAAGACACTGAATAGCCAAAGCAATCCTGAGAAGGAAGAATAAAGCTGGGGAGATTATGCTCCCCAACTTCCAGCTTTACTACAAAGCCACAGTACTCAAGACAATTTGGTACTGGCACAAGAACAGACCCATAGACCAATGGAACAGACTAGAGAGCCCTGATGCAAACCCAACCATATATGGTCAATTAATATATGATAAAGGAGTCATGGACATAGAATGGGGAAATGACAGACTCTTCAACAGCTGGTGTTGGCAAAACTGAACAGTTACATGCAAGAGAATGAAACTGGATTATTGTTTAACCCCATACACAAAAGTAAATTCGAAATGGATCAAAGACCTGAATGTAAGTCATGAAACCATAAAACTCTTAGAAGACATATAGGCAAAAATCTCCTGAATATAAGCATGAGCAACTTCTTCCTGAACGCATCTCCTCAAGCAAGGGAAACAAAAGCAAAAATGAACACATGCTACTACATCAAACTAAAAAGTTTCTGTACAGCAAAGGACACCATCCACAGAACAAAAAGGTATCCTACAGTATGGGAGAATATGTTTGTAAATGACATATCCAACAAGGGGTTAACATCCAAAATATATAAAGAACTCACATGCCTCAACACCCAAAAATCAAATAACCCAATTAAAAAATGGACAGAGGATATGAACAGACAATTCTCCAAAGAAGGAATTCAGATGGCCAACAGACACATGAAAAGATGCTCCACATCACTAATCATCAGGGAAATGCAAATTAAAACCACAATGGGATATCATCACCTCACACCAGTAAGGATGGCCAGTATCGAAAAGACTAAGAATAACAAATGCTGGCAAGGATGTGGAGAAAGAGGAACCCTCCTACACTGCTGCTGGGAATGTAAGCTAGCTCAACCATTGTGGAAAGCAATATGGATGTTCCTCAAAAAATTAAATATAGAAATACCATTTAATCTGGAATCCCACTCCTTGGAATTTACTCAAAGAATACAACTTCTTAGATTAAAAAAGTCATATGCACCCCTATGTTTATCACAGCACTATTTACAATAGCCAAGAAATGGAAGCAACCTAAGAGTCCATCAGTAGATGAATGGATAAAGAAGAGATGGTACATATCCACAATGGAATACTATTCAGCCATAAGAAAAAATAAATCATACCATTTGCAACAACATGGATGGAGCTGTAGGATATTATGCTCAATGAAATAAGCCAGGTGGAGAAAGACAAGTGCCAAATGATTTCCCTCATTTGTGGAGTATAACAATGAAGCAAAACTGAAGGAACAAAATAGCAGCAGACTCAGAGACTCCAAGAAGGGACTAGTGTTTACCAAAGAAGAAAATGTGGGAGGGCAGATGGGCAGGGAAGGAGAAGAGGATTGAGGGGTATTATATTTAGTACACATGGTGTGGGGTATCACGGGGATAACAGTGCAGCACACAGAAGGCAAACTTTCTATCCTGATGCACAGTGACTACATTGGGGTATGGGTGGGGACTTGATAATATGGGTAAATGTAGTAACCATATTGTTTATTCATGTGAAATCTTCATAAGAGAGTATATCAATAATACCTTAATAAAAAATTTAAAAAAAACAAAAGAAAAAAGCTATGCAGGACAAAAGAAGGAACTAAAGCAAGAAGAACCACAAATAAGTAAGTGCTAGAATTAACAAAAATGAAAAACACGACAGGATCCGCTTAAGTAATCATCTGTTTTTGAAAAAAATAAAATAAAACATAAATTTCAAGGAAAACGAATGAACAACAAAATAGGAATATATCAGATATACGATACTGGTACAAGAAAAAGGAAAAATGTTAATAGATTCAGGGGACTGTTTTAAACAGTATGCTGATACATATTATAGCTTTGATACTAAACTGGATAAAGACAGTCAAAGAAAAATACAGAGACCACTCTTTTATATAAAGACTGATTCAGAAAACCTAAATAAAGTATTAGCAAACCAAAGGCAGAGGTGCTTGAAAATAAAAGTATTGCAATTAAATAAGGTTAATCCACATATGTAAAGATGACTCAACTCATAATAAATATAACATAACATTAACATAACATAACATAATATAATCATAGGCAATAATCTCTTGAATATAAACATGAGCAACTTTTTCCTGAACACATCTCCTTGTGCAACGGAAACAAAATAAAAAATGAACAAGTGGGACTACCTCAAACTACAAAGTTTCTGTACAGCAAAGGACACCATTAGCAGAACAAAAAGACATTCTACCATGTGGGAGAATATATTTATAAATGACTTATCTGATAAGGGGTTAATATCTAAAATATATAAAGAATTCATACACCTCAACACCAAAAAACAAATAACCTGATCAAAAAAGGGGTGGAGGACCTGAAAAGTCTCTTCTCCAAAGAAGAAATACAGATGGTCAACAGGCATATGAATAGACGCTCCACATCAATAATCATCAGGAAAATGAGCAAATTAAAACCACAATAAGATATCACCCCCCACACCAGTTAGAATGACCAACATCCAAAAAGCAAGAAATGACAAATGCTGGTGAGGGTACAGAGAAAGGGGAACCCTCCCACACTGCTAGTGGGACTGCCAATTGGTGCAACTGCTGTGGAAAGCAGTGCAGATATTCCTCAAAAAACATTAAAAATAGAAATACCATTTGACCCAGTAATTTCACTCCTATGAATTTACCTAAAAGAAAACACAATCCATGATTCCAAAAGACATACGCACCACTATGTTTATTGCCACACTGCTTGCAATACCCAAGATATGGAAACAACCTAAGTGTTCATCAATAGATGAATGGATAAAGATGGTTGGTATATATACACAATGGAATATTGTCAGCCCTAAAAATAAAAGAAAAACTGCCATTTGTAATAACATGGATGGATCTAGAGGGTATTATGCTCAGTGAAATAAGCCAGGCAGGGAAAGACAAATACCATGATTTCACTTATTTGTGAAACATAAAAACAAGGCAAAACAAGGAACAAAACAGCATTAGACTCATAGACACTGAGAAGTGACTAGTGGTTACCAAGGCAGAGGGGAGTAGGTGTAGGTGGAAGAGAGGGGGACTGTTGAACCACTGTGATACTTTTGATAATAAAAAATAATAATTAAAGAAAAGAAAAGATACCATAATTTATAAATTAATTTCTAAATTGAACTAAAGCTAATAAAATACCACAAAAGTTTTCGTGGAATTTAACAATCTGCAGTTTAAAATGTGATCGTGGCAGGATATTAAATGGCCAAAAGCAGCCAAAACATGACAGAAGAGTAGCAAGGTAGAAGAAATTTATGAAGACATTTTGAAGATACAGTGTTTAAAACAGTATATTTTTAGTTCAATTACTAAACAGAGCCAACTGATACAAAACACAAAACGGCAGAAGCAGATACCAATATATGTATTTACATACACACACATACTGTAATTATATATGTACACATACATGTGTCTATACATATATACTATATGTATAAGCAGACATGTGTCTATACATATAAATGTATATACAGATATGTATATATACATATGCATAAAATATACATATATGTGTATATATATACAGACATATGTATAGTTATGGTATACGTATACATATGTTTGTCATATATAGTAGAGATAAATATCTGTGTATAGATTCAATCTGTACTATATATGTATATACATGCATACATATATACACACAGTATAAACATATACATACTATATATGTACATGCATATATATGTGTGTGTATATATATATATATTTGTGTATATAGAGGGGGAGGTATCTGTTCTGCAGTTTCTGCTGTGTTCCTGTGTTCACTTTTTCATATGTGTATGCATAGATATAGATACTGCATAGAGATCTCCTTTGACAGAAGAATATTATAAATCAATATGAAAGTATGACTGATGTACTTAATGGTAATGTGAACATTTTTTATCTCCAGGAAAGAAAATAGGATGAAATTTTTACCTCATACAATATACAAAAAAGTGTGAATATTTGGCTTATATGTAAAAACAAAACTCAAATTTCTAAAAGAATATAAAATAAGTAATATAGTAAGGAACAATTTCTTAAACAAAGCTTCAAAAGCTCAGACCGTGAAAAAGAAAGCTGAGAAATTTGACTACCTTAAAATTAAGAACTTCCATATATCAAAATATTGCATATACATACATGAATATGTACACACATATCAATGCATATAAATAGGGTAGAATATTAACAATAAATAAATCTGGGTAAAATAGGCACAGGTGTTCTTTGTACTGTTCTTATTCTTAGAGTTTTTCTGCATGTTTTAGATGATTTCCAAATAAAAGTATTTTAAAAGACAATATAAGGGGAATGAAAGGATTAACCACAGACTGGGGAAGGAAAGGTATGGGAAACCAAGCTAGGATTATAATCTAGAATGTATAAGGAAATTTAATAAATTGCAAAGCATGTAAAGAGGCTATAGAAACAATTAGAAAACAGAATGGCCAATAAGCATTTGATTGTAAAGAAATTGTGAATTAAAAGGTAATCAATCTGATTGTAAAGAAATTGTGAATTAAAAGAATAAACCCTTTATTTTTGTTGTCCAAGTGATACAAGTTACATGGTTAAAAGAGTTTTTCCAAAGTTGTTGAAAAAGGCAAGTCATTCACCACTAACGGAAGAATAAATGGGCCCCGCCATGCTGGACAGCAATCTGTCACACACGCGCACTGAACAGCACAATGTCGCAGACATGTAAAATGAAGGGCATCCTGTCCTCACAAACCAAGTGCTGACACCTGCATGACACTCTGGAGCAAGCTTTGGATGCTGGCTGCTCTCTGCACTCTTTCGTAGTAGCCAGTCCAAACAATACGGACGCTTTGCATCATGGACCCAGTCACTGGACCTATGCATCAAACAGGTCTACATACAATAACCAGATGCAAGCCAGTGACTCAGCCAGCCACTTGGCTGTTTCGAAACATGCAGACTTTTGTTTGCAGGGATGAAGTTTTATACCAGATTAGGTCAAAAGATGTGGTGGCAGAATATCAAAGTCACTCTTGTTATGACATTTGGCCAGAGTGATGAGAGGTAGGATTTTACTGGGGAGGCTTGATTAAAATCATAAGTCTCATCATTGCTACTTTGATATTTTAAGTACAAGGGAAAAACACCCGAAGGTATTGTATCTTTGGAAGTAGCCCTCGTGACTCAATATTTCAAGTGATCTCTGACACCTTGAAGTTTTTCCTTTGTGACAATTTCTTACGCTGTCACAGGCAAGTTATTTACTGAGTTCTTGTTGCAACAGCCCACAGACAGAAACTTCCCCCCTTAAAGCATGGTTTGCTGTTGACTTCTTCTCATGGTGTAATTCTCATGTGGGTCCATTTCATTCACACTAATGTCTGAGTTTGTTTTCAGGTATGGCTTTTTGGGGTATAATTTTATTAAAATGAATTTATATGAAGTGTTATGTTATTATTTGAGTCAAACATTCACAAATTTTACTGAGTGCCAACAAGATTACCTGTCTTGACTCTGGTACTGGATATAATAACAGCCAGCATTTATTGAATGTTTATTATGTGCTAGGCCTTGTTCTGACAGCTTTATATGGATCACCTCATCTGTTTGTCCCAAGAACTCTGTGAGGCAGATGCTTTTATTATCCCATTTTACAGGTGAGGAAACAGTGGCAAAGAGAGACGTCATTTGTTCCGGATCAGTCAGCTAGTAAATGAGGGATCCGAGATTGAAGCCTGGATAGTCTGGCTCTAGAAGAGATACTTCTAGCAGCTATGTGTTTCTGTCTCTTGTGAAAAGCTATTGAATTTCATACCTTCCATATCAAAAAAAAACAAAAAACAAAATATAAGTTGGCATGGTAGTTTTTTTAACCTAGCACCATAGTAGGTAATGATTTTAATTAGTACATCATTTGCATAGTTTAACAAAATTATTGAAATCTTTGCTTCCTTTTAACCTCTCTTGAGTTCTGAGAAAAAAAAAATCGTACAAGAGATTAATACTAAAATGTCAGACTTGTGGATCTTGGCAATAACTAAGTTGTAGAGGCTTCAGAAAATGGGAAAGTGGAGTTGTGATGTTTCCCATCAGGGACTCAGCTGGCATTCAGGCAGATGGTCATTCGCATCATGGAAGCAGGAACCATGCATGGGTATTGGGATTCATGCATATTGTAAAAGACTGAGGCTTAGGAACTGTCCCCTTTCTCAGTCCTTGCTTGCAATGCCAGTTCCCTCAGGACTGGGGTCTTGTTTCTCCTCCCAGTTCTTGCAGGGACTGGAGTAGAATTATTCAAGGGTCACTAACCACATTGGTGTTACTTCATCTTATCCTCACTGTTTAGAATGGTAAGAAGCAGGAATGATTTTCATTTTCTGAGGATCACTCTGGGCTTCACAGATGTTATCAAACTTACGGAGACCTCACACCTACGCCCTGAAGTCAGGGTTAAGAGAATAGCCCTGTGTTCCAGGTCTGACAACTGTCTCAAGAAAGCCCTTCTGATTACCTCTTCTTTAAATGACAATAACGGCACAAAACCTGCACTGGAACCACTTCCACTATCACTTTTGGCCTTGGCCTGTTGTTTGCCTCAGGCTCTATCTTCCACCTATTATTTTTAAGATTGAGCTTGAATCACCATACCTAAAAAGGTGACCCCACATTGTGCCTAAGAGTCTAGGTTTCAGGCCTCTCCTATATCCACAGGCCAAGAGCATCTCATGTCTACCACCATCATAGCAATTATAGTGCACTTTATTATTCTTTTTCATGAATCTTCCTCCTGCACTTAAGTTCTTTGAGGGCACAAGATGATAATGGCAATGGCTAATTTTTTTAATTATTACTTTTATCGCCAATGCATAGTAGAGTTCCTGGCATAGAGAAGTTGTGAAAAAATCCATGATTTTCAGTTTGAAAATGACACTTGTACTATTATTGCATTTGACCTTCAACATATCATGGTGAATAGCTATCATCCCCTCCTGAAGCCTGTGACTAGCAGGGGTATATGAGAAGAGCAATTCACAGCACAATATACTTGATTATCATTGGCAAGATCGGTCCTCATGCCTAACAGCCAGACTGCTAAGAGATGGAAGTGAACAGATGATTTTAATTCAAGTAGTTTAAAGTGATCCTCTTCAAATAATGTGTAAACTGCCGTGTTGTGTGGTGTATTGTTGATAATTTATAATTTTTTTAAGGATTCAGAAAAGATTATTTCATGCAGAGAAGAGTTTAAATTATTACTATGATGTCTCCATGCTTTGTCACAAAAAGCTGACAGCTCTAACATTTAAATGAAGTAATTGAAATGCCTAATAAATAAAATGAAATGTGGAGAAAGCATATTGCTCCTACCTGAAAAAGATATTTTGAATAAAAAGAACTGAATGTTATTTTTAAAAAAAGAGGAAATAATGCAGCCCAAGAACTCAACACAGCAGTAGAGACATGCAAATAATAGTTAATTGTCTACTTTAATGGAAAGTTAACGTATACTTTTGAATTGAAAATTAATCATAGTATATATTTGGTCATTATTTAAATAAAAATCACCTAAAATAATAAATAACAATTATTTAAACCATATGCCAATTAAGTATTAAAAAGGAACACTTTGATAGAGAACATTTTAAATGTGATTGTAGGAAGAACCCCTGGTAACCTTCCAAAAAAGTTTGCTTTTAAACTTGTATTTGAGGAAATCAAGACTTTAAAATGTTTTGGTTTGGACAGGGAACCTTTTAAAGTGTGTGCATATACTCTTTTCTATATTGTTTAGCTACTTGGTATGTGTGTATGCATGTGTGTGATGGCATGTGTGTATTTGTGTGCAAAAGCATGTGTTTATACTACTATATGTGTGCTGGGAATTTCCCACCAGGGATGTACACAGCAAAAGGCAGTGGGAATGGTGGGAAGTATTTATTTGAAACCTAACTCAGCCATTCCTTAACGTATGCCCATTATAAATTATTCAACCTCTGAACTCCACATGTAAAGTATGAGGATTATTAACAGCACATATACCACAACTGATGGGATGCATGGTGCATAGTACAGATACAATCAGCAAGAGCTGTGACTGTTGCCATTGTTACTCTTATTATTACTCAGTTGTCGTTGACTAACTGCTTGGTTAGATGTGGGGAGAGAAGAACTAAATATTTGGGTTAGACTGGATGTACTTTTGTTCCATTCCTGAGATCTGCACCTCTTCACGCTGCCTGTATCATTGTCACCAACCACAATTATTTATTGGAATGGTTATAGAGTGCTTTATTTTTGCAAATTGCCTGCCAACATTTGAAACCCTTTGGTCCTAGAGCAACTCTATGGCACTGGTCTCACTTTGTCTGTTTTGCAGATTAAGAAGCTGAATGGGACATTTAAGGGATTAACCTGTGATCCTTTGGCCTATGCTGGAGTCATGATGCTCTATCATTTCTCTTCTTGGTCTCTAAGCTAACAAGTCAAGTACTATGTTGTGTGGACAGAATTCATCCTCCAAGGCAGAGCATATCAGTGGGTGAAAAGACGGGCTCTTATTATTCTGTGACAAGAGGAGTAAATCAGGTCAAGCAGGATATAGGCGACCACTGGCCAGAATATAAAGAATCAGGTGCTCTTTCAAACTCCACCTTCCTTAGAAAATAGGCTGGAAGTTAGAATATAACTAAAATGAACAAATAAAATCCCTCCAAGTAGCATAGAAAAGACAGGTAAGTGATAACAGCTATTAACTATTCAGAGGTGGGGGATATATTCTTTAGGCAGAGGGAGATACTTCATGTTTCTAAGATCCCAGCACTTAGTACACTGCCTAGAATAAGAAGTTCAATAAAAGTTTATTATATTGATTTGGCTTTCTTTGAGTTGAGGTGTTCAGTAAATGATAGAGGCAAAGTTCACATAAAGTCTTTTCACTTGGCCCATGGTGGTTATAAATTTGTGAGTATTACATGCCTTTTTCTAAATGGGAAAACTCAATAAAAGATCATTCATTAAGGATATAAAGCACAATGCATGCTATGCTATGACTAATCACATTGCAGGGGAAGATTTGGGTGAAAAACACAGAGATAAGGAAATTCATTTCCTGTTGGAGCAAGAAACATCTTTGTTGTAAATATTAACCCATAAATAATTGTCCGATTCCATCAATATTGGTCAATGGGTTATATAATCCAAACGATGAGTTCAATTCAACCAAAACCACCCATACTGAATCTTTGAATAGGAACAGTTATGTTTCATATATCCTTAAATGTAATGTTTCTCTTTTCATATATAACACCTGAAGCCACTGCTAAAGAGCTCCATTACAGTGTGCTTGGTAAGACAACACAACCCTGTGTATCTAGTGAAAGCATGTTGAATTTATTTTGAGATGGGAGTTGTCATACTTAGTGCCTATGAGTGAATTGAAAGTACTATCACGTGTAAAATCTGTGGGTGTGTCAGTCTGGTGGATAAAGAAACCTCGGTGACACGCAATAGCTTCGTGGTTGGCTGGACAAACACTCTTCAATTTATTGGGCTTCAGAGGCTGGGTCTGGGAATATTTAGAGGGAGATCCCTGAAGTGGAAAGATTGGCCAATGAGGAACTAACCCTATGATCCAGGGCAAGTTTCAACTACTTCTCATTAAACCTTGCCAGGATGAGCTGCTTCCTTCATCATGTGCAATGCTATTCCTCAGGAAACAAGTTTTCATCAGAAGGGTAGTACAATGCAGCAACAGAAAGTACATACTGGAATCAGGAATTCTGTCTGTGCCACTGACCAAATGGAAGTCTTTGGTCAAGTCACAGAACTTTTCTGGGCTTCAGTTCCCCGTCTTCAAAATGAGTCTTTAGCAGAAAGTATGCCTAAATCCTTTGTGTCCCTAGTGGAATTTCCTGGTCCACTTTCTGCAAATATTTGTCATCTTTCCTGGTGTCTTGCCAATGGGTTTCAGCACCAGGCAAGTTCACTATGGATTCAGTGTGACCAAAGGAATGACAGTAGAACATTCCTGGGGTGAAAGGGTTATACCCAACTTTATTTCCATGGTGGCAGGTCAATCACTAAAATCCTATCCACTCAGAGCAAGTCTGCATGCAGCAAGCTGATCTCTGCCTCTGGGCCTCTCTTACCCCCGCAGCCATCTCAGTCTCTGTCCTCCGTGCTGCCACCACTCCAGCCTCTGCTCTGCTCTCCTGCAGACCTGCAGACTTGCAGCCATGCCACCGTGCCACCCAGAGCACTGGGCAGAGCTCTTTATATAGAGTCAATAGCAATGTATTGCCCACACGTGTGTAGTGAGATAGCCAACCAGGGCCAGGTGAGAATCCTGGCCACAGGAACTTTCATTTTATCCACACCTGGTATAAATGGAGGTATGAAAGTGGCTGAGAACTCTCGTCCCTACAGCTAGTGGTATGAGTAGAAACCTCTACTACCTGAAAATCTTTCAGAACAAAGGCTTCTTCAGATTTTTTACTCAAACTTCCAACTTTATTGTGAAATTGTGCTTCAGTCCTCTTCTGATTTTTAACCAACCTCAGTTGTCCTGCAAACTAAGACACTGCCAGTTTTGAAGGTCTTAAAGGTTGGAAAATTGTTAATAGAAAGTCAACTTCAACTTCATTAACTGCAGTTATATGTAACTTTACTTAAGAAAATCAAAGTGTTTTAGTTCATCTGCTAGTAAGATTCCACATTCACATTCATCTTTATGAAGAAATTGCTCCATAGTTGTAAAGTGACCGGAAAGATTCTAAAAGCTAAGGTGGAAAGTTTCCTCAATTACACCCTGCAATAGGACTGACAATCATAACACTTTCCTAACTAGTCTGTGCAGTGGACCGTGGCTGGAAGATCAGACATGTAAATGGAAACACTTTGCTCTGGGCGGGAAAGGGCACTAAGCACAGTGCGTTCAAAGAGATGTCAAACACATGTGAACGTAGAATGACCCATCCACTGAAGATAAGAGAGAAACGCCTCGAACACCAAGACCATCATAGGAAAGGGCATTCATCCATGCCTTGGCTATGGCTAATAGATTTCCTGTTAATGATTAACTGGGAGGACTCCATGGAGCAGGCGGCCTCCGTGATTTCTCAAATCCCAGAATGAAGTTTTTGCCAGGTGATTTGAAGGTCTGTTAATGATCACTGAAGATAAAACCTGCTTGTTGACAGCTTCCTACTTTTTCTTGAGAAATTATTTAGCTCCTCTGGGATAACTGTACAGAGCTTTTGACAAAAATATTAAAATTCTATTTAGATGTACAATGTTTTAATGCAAATTTTTAACCATAAAAACCAAACGCTCCATTCAGTTAAATTAATAGAATTACAAAAAGATGTAATGATAGCAATTAAGTCTTGAAAATGCAAATTTTATAGTCAAGGACAATTACCTCATTTATAGTATATTGGAATGGTGCCAGATGAAGGTAATTTAGATCCCCCCAGCTCACAGTTACATCATAATGGATATCTTCATTTCATTACTACAACAAAGATGGGTGAGAAGTTAGACAATATATTTAAAAAAGCCCAAAGAGTATTTGACCTTTATAGTATAACTGGAACCAGAATTCATTCACTAATTTATCAAGCATTTAATGAGTACCAATTATCTAAAATATTAGTGATTTTTTTCTGATTCACAGGAAAAAAAAAAAACCTCTATTTTCAGCATCCACAAAATCCTGGTTTCCAGAAAGATCAGTTTCTTCAAAACCAGAACGGGTTTTTGGTACTTGGTGTGTTTCTCTATGCACTGTGCAGATGACCTGATTTCATGTCGATTGGAATGATACCAAGGCTTCCTGCAAAAGAACAATGGATTTTTTTTTTTTACTAATTATCTTCTCTTTTATTTGAGCATGCTTAAAGTCATTTTTGGTTTCTTTGAGTCATACAGCTGTGAAATTGTACTACCTCAATGATTACTTTTGACATTTTAATATTTACTGTGTATTTTCTAATGCTCTTTATTTTAATGTTATCATCTTGGCTGCAGTTCATTTGCACAATATCCAAAACTCATTATCCTTTCCACATTGCAGGAAGATGAGTAACTTCATCAAAGAGAAAGACAGAAATGGAAAAAGAGACAGAGAGATTTAATGATAGGGGTGTATATTTTTCAAACATCTATGCCCATATTCTCTTAATGCAATTTTTTATTTATATTCATAAAAAAACTGCATAGCCCATAATCTTTTTTGCCCTCTAGAGGGCACTAGATCACACTCCTGCAGATAAAAGGTGTCAAACCTAAGCCCTACTTGCTGCTGTTAAAATTTTCCCCTTGAGTCTTTTCTCTACAGAGAAAATTAGTCCTTTCTAAAGGAGCTGGTGACTATGAGGAGCAGGCAGTTTACTCCTTGCTGCACAGCTCCTGGACAGAGGGAGGCAGGACAGTGGGGCTTACTAGGTGCGCTTTGGAGATAGACTGCCCAATTTCAAACATGACTCAGGCACTTCCTTGGCTATGTAATGCTGGGCAAATCGTTATATCATTTTGTGTCCCAGTTTCCTCATCTGAAATATGAAGATAACAATAATAATAATACCTACTCCATAGTGTGGCTAAGTATTGAAAATAATAATATTTGTAAGTCGTTATAACAGGGAATGCCTACAGCAAGCACTTGATAATTATTAGTTATTAGAATTCTCTATCCACTTTTTGGAGCATAACCCCCACAAACTTTTGCAAATTTGCCTGTAGAATTTCTTTTTATAATCACAATTATTCAAATGGGCAAGGCTTTCTTAGAATTCTGAGAGAAATATGCAACTCTCTTACACAGAATAGATATTGGCTTAAAGTAGCTTTAAAAAGAAGCTTAGGCTATTGATGTAATAGGTGTCAGAAGAGAGGTAAATATATTCCAATTCAGAGTGATATGATGACCTTGTAATTTTACTAGCTTGGTCACTTTTAGGCAATAAGCTCCATCCCAGTATTGAAATAAACGTTTATAAGAACATATATTTAAAAAAAAAGAGTATACATATGAAAGAAATATGGCCCTTTTTCAGTATATAGAAAACTTTTTTGTTTGTTTATTTTGTCTGGTTTCTTTAAATGCCATATATTGTAAGAGTCTTTAGGGATTCTTTGTCTGCCTAAGACTTATTAGCTAGAAGGATCTATAATGCTTTTGTGAAGATTAATCTTTTTTTCTAATGATGATGATATGGTCTTTGTAGGTTCATTTTCTTGGTCCATTTAGCTGGTAGCATGAAACTTTTCCTAAAATATCCATTTTGCTCATTGTGCTGGTGGTAATGTTCTATCTCCTTTCTATTTCTGATATTTATATTTATTTTTTGAGGTAAATTTAGCAAACATTCATTTGTAATGTTCAAAAAGAATTATTCAGGTAATATTCTGAAACATATGCTGATGGTGAATCCCTAAAGCACGTCTTATCCAAGAAGCAATGTAGGAAACCCTATAAATGTGGGGATGTATGAATGTTCAAATACATATTTAATGCTAGTTGTTCTTGATGCTCTCAACGGTAACAGGAACTCATCAGTGAGCCAACCGGTAGTCTGCTCCATAACTTCTAACAGACTTGATTTTGCCCTAGAAGACCATTCAGGGTAAAATCAACAGAAAACCTTTGCCTGGATTGCATTTCTAAAACTTTCAGATTTTCAAGTGACTTGTAAACATTGCAGATATATTTATACTGATGTACAGAACAGATATGGTCATTATTAATGAACTAATCAACTATCTTAATAACTGGTTAGATAACCAGTTAATGCAGCCTACTGATATATCAGCTATATGTATTAGTATCTCTTGGCATTCCTCTGGTCTTATCTGTGGGCAGTAGGACACAGACCAATTTCTACAAGTCCATTCCGAATGTATAGAAAAAATGAAAAGAGATTCTTATATGAGTTTTCAATCTTCAAAATGAGTAAGTCTGTCTGTATATGGTAATGATATTTAACACACCCTTATTTTCTTAACATCATGATAAATTAGAAGATAAATTCTGTTGTTTTTGAAAAGGGAACTAAATTGTTGTCCTTACTTAAAATAGTTTCCTGTGCAAAGCCACCAAATTTTTGTCATTAGAAAAAACAAAGGTGTGTCTGATACCTAGCTGCAGTGGTCTCAGTTGTAAAAATCTTGTTTGTGGTCATAATAAGATATTGATTAGTTTGGATGGCATACAAAGCTGAATTGCATTCTTGGTGGAGCACTAAAGGTCACTGTTTGATTACTCAATAACTTTTCAAATACAAGAAATGCTATTTAAAAGTATGCTTGAATCATTGGGCTGTGTTATAAGAGGAAAGGGGGAGATGGCACTTCTTTCACACAGATAGGTGCTACTTCTTTCATAAAGATAGATGTTAAATTCACATACCATCTTTTATTTATTTATGTTTGATATTGTGTAATATTTTATATACTAGAACATGAACCGTGAAATTAAATTATGAATGCAATTTTTGTATGTTATGATCCATGTGATAACTAACCTATGAAACATATAATTCACTTGTTTTTTTTAGGTATTAATTGAGTTTGTCACTGGGACCATCTTATATTTAATAGCATCTGTTTTTTGTGGTCATAAATGTAAGGCATTTTTTATTACACTATAGAAAATATGAACAATATGGAAATGTAGAACAAGGATCCAATTACTTATAATTCTGAAAATCTGATTAATTTATATTCTTTTCTCTTTTTATTAAAAATAAAACAAAATATATTTATTATAGTTATTACAATAAAGAATTCTTGTGCTAGTTTTTAATGCTTTTTCCCCATTGTATTACACTGAGAATGTACTCTTATAAATACAAAATATTATTGGAAAGTTTATTGTTAATGGCTTCATAATATTCCAAATTATAGATATACTATATTATATTTAACCTGTTAGTTTTTGCTCATAATCCCCGCCTTATCCTGTTGATATGACCTATTGTTTGATTGTTACAAGCCTTGTATTATGGGGAGTGATATTATCTCCTATGGCCCCTTATGCTTTTCACATCACCATTCACATCATATTCCTTCTCCCACTTCCGGTGGCATTCCATGTTCCTCTCTAACCCCAGGGACCCTTACCCTTACCTGACTCTCACTGTTTGTCTAAACAAGTTCTCATCTTTGATGAGTTGAATGACATCCATCTGATTTGTCAAGATAAAGGCATCCATTGACTGTATTATAAAGATGGGCTAACAGTACCCTAGCACATTGTTAAACTTCAAAGCACAGTTATTGAAATCATTGATGGTCGATTGGTAGGAGGGAGGTCAGAGAGGGTAGAAAACAGTGCATGCCGAGAGAAGAGAGAGTTGGAATAGTAGGTCATAAAGAAGGAAGAAAAACGGGGTAATATAAACATAAAGACAAAGCCACAGCAATGAGGGTAGCAGAAAAAGGATAGAATGCGTGAGAATGGGGTGGAGGAGGTGTCAAAAAAGAAACTTTTTTGTGGGGATTGACTGGTATGCTTTGTAGCACAGAGCTGTTCTCCATCATGGACAACACAGCAAAGCATCGTGAATGATAATCCCTGGCCTGTGTAGCCACTGGTTGAAACAAAAGAGACTGCTTTTATATTAATTATTCTAATGAGGGTACCAATAATATGATAAACCTACTAATATTGATCATAGGCACCTCTGAGATTCTCATCGAGGTGTGACACCTAAAATGGAGCAGGTGATGGACCTGTTTTTCTACTTGCAATCAGAATCTCTTGAAACATTTGATTCATGTCTAGAGTCAGAGCTGACTAGGAAACAGACACTGGGGGAAATGTATCCTAGATGATGATCAGCTCAGTGACGGGGTCATACAATAGGAACTCTTACAGAAAGGCTAAAAGCAATCTTAAAGTAGATGTGATCCTATCACACCAAAGAGATGACTCCTGAAGGAATGTCAAGTAGAAGAGGAATAGACTGGCTCTGCTGGAGGAAAACTCACTAAGCAGTGGAAATGCTTGAACTGGTGATGGGCGCATCTTGGAGGAAGTAAGTCTTTCAACACTGGAGGTGTTGACGTACATGTTGATGAATAACTGGTGAAAATTTTGTTGTGGAGATTCCATCTGCTATAGGGTAGAACTCGATAATCTTTAAGAACCTAGCCGCTGTTAAGATGCTATGATTTTATGCAGGTTTCTATCTAGATGAAGCAGAGAAAGTAAACATAGATTTGTATTTATGTGGCTTAGATTGCTTTAACAAAAGTTTGCATTTTTCAAGCCATATTAGTTCTTATGCCATCAAATATTTTATTTTAACTTTTCAGAAGAAAACTACTTTTAACAATTATATTACTTTTTAAAAAATATCACTTATAGTTTCAGCCTGAAGTTGCATACATTTTCTAAAGAAATCTTACGTACTATGTATCAAGAAGTATCATTGAAAATAACCCTTCTTTTGAGTTATTCATACATATAATGCATTTAGCACATGGCAAGGACATGTGAGGAGTGCTTTAGAAGCAAACTGAAGTAAGCCTACTGGAGCCCAGGAGAGAAAGAGAAAGTTTGTGGAGAAACTATCCCCAGCATTGGGTTTTACAAGCATGAATAAGAACTAGCTGAAGGAAAAAGAGTGAAGGAATAGAGAACTACGTTTCAGTAGGAAGAGCATACAAATGAGAAGCTGTAGAGTTTGCAGGTACCTAAAATAGGTTAGTAAAGCTAAAACTTAGGTTTGGAGTAAGTCAGGAAAGATGATAAGGCCAATGATAGGTATAGTTAGATAGAGCAGGGCCTTTTACACTATCTTAAGAAACTTGAATTGTGTACTACAAGACACAGAGAAGCTACTGACATGAGTCAGACAGATTCGACATTAGCTCAATGTCAAATTTATTTATTTATTATTTTATTTAATTTATTAGTTTATTTAAGTTCATTTATTTATTGTGTAAGGATCATGAAATACAGATTTAAATGGACTTAGTATAAAGGCAAAAAGACTGATCAGGAGGCCACTCTAATAGCCCTGAGAAAGATCTTTAAAGCTTAAACTGGACATTGGTAATAGGTAGGGAGAGGAAGTGAAAGATTATAAATTATTTTTAAAGTAAAATACTTGAATATTAATATTGATTGATATTAGGCATTGAAGATGTAGGAGTCAATAATGACTCCATATTTCTGACTTGCGTGACCCTGTTAGAACCATCTATTGAGATGGGGAACACATAATTGAGAACATGTTTTGAGGGAGGGAATTGATTTACTCCATCTTGGATTTACTAACTTTAAAATGCTTTGGAGTCCTCTAAGTAGTTACATCAGGCAGACACCTGGATATAAAGGTTTATATCTCAGGGGAATGGTTCTGCTTTAAGGTATAATCGAGTGTTGTCTACATATAACTAATAGCTAAAGTCATGAGTTTGTCTAGGGGGAAAAAAGGGATAAAAGAAGTGGGCTTAGAAAAAAAAAGAAATACCATGTTTAAAATGGTGGGCAAAGAAGAAACTCATGAAGGGGAATAAGGGAAAGGGGTGGGGTAAATAGAAATGTGTTATCATAAAACCAAGCGAATAGTTCCAAGGAGGTCTAAACAATAGCAATAAATGGAATTCACAGTCTAGCAAGATAAGAGCTCAAAGTGCTTGTTTATTCCGAGAATTAAAATGTCACCTTAAGGAGATCAGTTTACATGGAGTAGTAGCCAGGAGAAGCATTGTTGTGCTATCAGAGAAGAAGCAGGAATTAAGGACCTTAAGTGTAGACTACTCTTTCCATAGGAAAAGTTTCTCCTCCTCCTTCTCCATCCATGTTTGAGAAGTTTAGATGAGATAGAGAGCAGATAGGGCATAGATAGAAGGGAATACAAGGAACAGTAGTAGGAAATAGTAGTATTAGTAAAGCTTTGGTTTTGTTTGAGAACAGGAAATATTTAGGCTTTCTCTATATATATCCTAAAGTGTAAGTTCTAGGAGAGAGAAAGAGTTGAAGGTAATGAAGAGAGATGTAACCAAGAGACAGAAAGTGACATTGGCCTTGAATAAGAAAAGAGAGTCACATGTTTTCCAATTCCTGCACTCTACACTCTAATTTAGCTCACTTACTCCGGACAGGTAGATTTGCATATGTGTGTTGGTGTTTGTGTTGGACAAGTGCTTTTTTTTCCCCTCTGACAATTATCTGAGACTAAAGAGAGTTTAGTTTTATTACTTCCCTAAATTCTTAGCTGTAAGTCTTCAGATCCAGCTTTAAAAAATCTTATTTTTTTCTTTAAAGTAAGATATTTAAAAAATATATCCTATAGATCTGTACTATCTTTCCTTCAGTCTAAAAATTTTTTTTCACCTCCCATATCAAACCCTAGGCTTTGCTCCTGCTTCCAGAGAGGTGAAACTACAAAAGCCAATTGCTTCCAAGATTAATTACATAACAAATGTGAGCAATTCACAAACAGCAAACATGTCCAGTGGCAAGAATAACATTCATCAGAAAAATTTATTTCAGTGGATGGACTCCTTGCCATGTTACTAAAAACATCTATCTTATAAAACAAAATGTTGAGCCTGTAATCATGAATATGAGAATACCCTCCAAATTGGACATCAAAATAGAAGTTTTAAGAAACTAAAGAATAAAAGGTTCAGGTAGAAATCTGCATGATGAGTGATGGATCCTGGACTTACACAAAACTCCAAACAGTGATACCCACTTCTAGATAAGGGTTCTAATGAGGAAGGCATCTCACTACATAGCACACACATCATGACTGAAATATTTTACATACTTGCTTTGTTCAGTATTGTGTGCGTGATAGAGGCAGTGTTGGTGTAGTTCACCCCAACTCTTCCATTGATACTGTTTCTATAGCACTAAACAGCTTGAGATAAAAAAAACTTGATCTAGTATTATTTAAAAGAGTTACCTGAACTTGGTGGAGCCAACTGAATTCATTGTCTTGTGACTTGTGGACACAGTAGAATATATTCATATCTTCCAAAACTGACACTTTAATCAATTTGGGCAAGTAGACAAGGACTCTTCAATGACATCTTTTTAATAATATTTTTAATTATGCAGGTAGTACATGAATCTATTTTCATAACGTCTTTGGATTTATAAGCAGCCCCCCTGTATTCACATGTGTACTCAAACTCATTACAAATTAATGAATTTCACCCCATTTGCTTTTTACTAAATCCTTCCAGGTTGTATAATTAGACTGAGGTAACGACTTTCTCTTGATAATACTACAGTGCCCTATGACCACTGTTCCTCTCATTTTTTAGAACTCTCTTTTTAAAAAAGCTTTTGGCTAGAGGAATCCAGAAGTTTGGCAGAATTTCTTTTTAAATTGTAAATATTTTATACTGTTGTATCATTAGATACTTGCACATCATGGCACATACTTTCTCATTTCGTATACATATGTCAAATTCAGTTTGCCCCAGAAGAAAACATGAGTGCCTGTAAGAGAAAACTCCAACCAATAAGAGAAAAAGCCCCAACTGAATTCTTGTATCTTAGCATGTTCAGCTGTCTTCCCAGCTTCCATAAACCTGTCACCCAGATCCCTTCCTTTAAACTGACTTAAAATGTTGATCCTTTTGGTCAAAATACACTCTCTTAGTTACATCTGAATAAAGGTATTTTGTAAATGATTGATGAGGAAGAATATGCACTACATATGATAATTATAATAGAAAACTTCAATTTCAGTTTAAATGTTGATGTAATTGAGATGACTCTGCAGTTCAGTCTTTTCCCCTAATTAAATATTTTCAAAATATCCTTTACTGAGCAGCAATAGCAATTTGTATATCCTTTTGTTGTAGCATTATTATATTATTTAATAAATCATGTTTATAAATTTATCTCTTCAACTGGACCATGAACTCCTCTGGAGTAGAGATTGTGTTTTACTGAAAACTGTCTATTCATCAACTAGCTAATGAAAAATGTTTAACCACTGCCTCTCCACCTTGAAACATAAGGAAAAATAAGTCTATAGAATGACCAGAATCAGCCAGAGAGAAACTGAGGCAGATGAAAGGATCAACAATGTTCATGGACAAAAGAGAGTTAAACCCAGAGAGAAACCTGGATTTTTGTTTGTCAATTCCAAAGGGCAAGTGTGTAACCAATAATTTGAGCCAAAACAAGAGGCCAAATCCCAGGTAAATAAAATGAAAAGACAACAGTGAGATGTAGAGGGCAGATGGAGGGAGAGTCAAGAAATGTGGATGTCTACAATGTTGGGGCACTTGAAGATTAATGTGGGGGGCACTCATGCATGTTATTATGTTGGGTGGAAACAAGAATCACACGTACGTGCACACACATACACACAGAGGAAAAGTAAACATGGAGGAAGCTTTGATGTCCTGCTTATGTTAAGACTTGTAAGACCAATTGGCACAATTTATGAGGACTTCAATGACATTCTTTGTCTGATCCAAGTCCAGGACGCAGGGACTTGATGCTATGACATTGAAAATAATAGAAATATGATGCAAACCTATTTACTCAAGATGCTGTGGGAAACTATGTATGAACTTAGTCATATCCAACATTGATTTGGATAGAAGTGCCTTGCAGATAGTAAAAGATTAATATATATAGTCACTGATTTGATTTGAAAAATTGAAGTGTCAACAAATATATAAATAAAGAAAATGCCAACAAACACATAAAACATATGAATAAACAAAAAATTTCCAAGGTACACGTCAAGGTAATGCGTTTCCTGGTCTGAAGCATGAAGAGGCAGCCATGTCAGTGGCATGGTGCCAGCCAGAAAACTACTGTCACTCCCTGTGAAACTTCATCAGGAAGGTTGAAACTCTTCGGTGAGCCATTCTGCATTGATTTATTTAAGGCTTTATTAAGAAAGCAGTGGGAATTCAGGAACTGTTTGAATAAGGGGTGGGAGAGTTTGTAAAACTAGGGTGCATTCCACACATAGAAGCATGGAAAGCAGAGGTGGGAGTGGGAAGAGCAGACAAAAGACCTCACCTGAAAGGAATGGAGGTGATGGATGGGGAGTAGGCAATTCCATATAAAGTTTAAATGCACAAGATGTTTTTATTATACTGAGACAATAAAGTGTTGCAGCCAGCTGACTGCAGGTGTTTATGATTAGCCCAGTACTTTGTTCTCATTCAGAATTGTCCTGAATTCTGCTCTATTCCAAAGAAACGAGGATTGTGTTCACTCTTGTTAGCATAATACAACTTCTTCATAGTGAGGAGTTTATTTAGCTACTCAGATCAATGTTACTTCCAGATATTATAACTTCTGAGTCTTTTGCATATTGTAAGGATTTGTTGTTCCCTAAAAGGTGATGGAATTGCTGTGTTCTGAAATTGTCCCTTTGGGACAATCCTTATGTAGTTTCCTGTTTCCTGTCAGTATGGTTTGACCTATAAGATGAAGAGAAGAGTTGCAGCAGGCTTAAATATGTCAAAGTAAAGTTTGTTTGAGTTGCATAAAGTAATTGCTACCTGAAGCAGAGAAAGTATAAGGCATGCTCAGTTTTTTATTGAGATACCTTGAAAAGCTGGGGTTTTTTATGTCACTTGTTTGTATCATTCTTGAGTGCCTTCCAAGTGGATGTAGTTTATAAAGTCTCTGGAAACTTAATCTGCATTTGTGGAGAGGACTCATACTAGGCTTTCCATTCCCCTTTGGTTTGCTGGGCTTTGTTTTTCCATCTTTTCGCAGTATTTTAATGAGCAGGGAATTATTCACAATCAATGATAGCCAATCACTACAGTGGGGAATGTACACTTATAAAATTATGACAAATAGCCACAGACCGTGTGATCAGAGTGAACAAATTACACCATAAGCAGAAAGTGGTTATGCTTGATTGGAGCAATTAAATGTTTTCTTTAAAAAAAACAAAACTCCAGTGAGAATATTTTAGAAAATGGCTTTTTAATCATCTGTAGAACTGCTAAAATTACTGTCTCATAAACGTCATCTTTAGAATTAACTGTAATTCCTTTGCATAGCCATGGGATTCTTCCCCCAGAAACCTGTTTACTTGAAACTTATTTTTAATCACAGACTTAACCTTAACTCATTCTCCTGAATGAAATGATAACAATCTTCTAGGAGTAGAAATGAGACATTTGTCTTTCATGAATGAACAGTACTGCCCACTATGCATAGCCAGGTGGGGGAAAGAAAATCCCAAACAATTATGCCTTGTCTCTTTGCAGTTGGACTGTCCCCACCAGCTCAGAATTTCGCTGATGGTGGGGAGGAGTGGGTGCGTGGAGCCATAAAAGGGAGTCTACATTATTCTCTAGGGACACCCTAATAAGGAAGCCGAGGAACACTTGGTCTCATTTGAGAATGGGTTGTATAATCTTCAGATTATAGAGGCGAGCGAAGAAATGTTTCAAATTTGCTTTTGTTTTCTTCTTTCTTTGTTTGGCCTGAGTGGAGAGAAGAAATGGAAGGGAGAGCTGAGGTCCCAAACGGGTGAGAACAATTGGGCATCTGTTGCCCCAGCAGGATCCAGAAACAAGTTCTGAGCTTTTTAGAGTATGGGCCAGTCCTCTACTTTCCATTCAGCTTTGCACTTTGGGAAAGCCTAGAGAGTCTGCCTGAATAGATTTATGGTCCTGTAGGAGTGTCAGGGAACACTGAGAAGCAGAACATATTCAGAGAGCAGAGAGCATGCCTAATAAGTACCTAAGAGAGAGAGAGGGAAAATACCCACAGGTGCACACTCGGTTCTGACCACAAATGAGATGGTTTTAAGGACTGTCATGAAACATTCTTGGGGCTTCACAAAGATGCTGGGTATCTTTAGCAAGAAATAGATGCGTACTACCAGCGATATTTAGCTGAACAGTGTTAGCCATTTTTTATTCATATCCACAGGCTGATAAAGATTTGCTTTTTGTCTGTTCTATAAATTTAAATTTGAGAAACTTCCTGTAATACTTATTTTTAGTAAAACCCAATAGTCTCTGAATAAGCTAAATGCAGAAATGACTCTGTGAATACATGTGCCAGAGGCTTTCTATCAGAATTTTGACCACCAAGACTGTATGCTTTTGGAAGAACCTAGTTTAGACAATCATACAATAAGAACTATATTTTTCTGTTTACTAAATGATAGGCACTGTGTTCTACATGTACAAACACATTTAATTTGCACAACTGTTTTTACAAAAGCTTTCAAAATAAGAAAACTAAAGCTTAGAGAGAGAAAATGAGTTGGCCATGATAAAAATTCTTATATATTATAAGTATTATAGAGCGTCTATACTGAAACCAGTTCTATCTGATTTCAGATAGTAAATTTGTTATAAGAAAGTTTTCCTTCTGATTTGATACGTGTCATTATTTTTTTAACTTAGAAGGAAAGTGTCACCATAGATGTAAATTTAAGATTAAAAAGATATCTAATTTAATTTTACATAAATAGTATACTCAACAAAATTAAATGTTTTGTATTATTTTACCATCACAGTAAAGACATAATTTGCATTATTTCCTGGATCTTTTATATATACCTACCTACACTATGTTGATTCAAATTTAATAAACATGTGATAATAAAGTACATGAAGTTTCATAATTTTACTTTTCATGACACAATCTTAGTGGTTGCATGGTTCATTTAATTAATTAAAATAGTACAAGAGAGAAATAGATTTTATCTTTGTCTCAAAACATGTTTTACCTTGCGTATTTTGAAACTTCCATGCATTCCCCTGATTCCTATTTCTTGACTTTTTCTATTTTATCACATGAATATAAGGTTCCTCAAATGCCCTATGGGGCACAGCCACACCCTATTTCCTACAGCTTCTGGAGAAAACCTACAGTTGGCTTATCATGAATAATCCTTTATTCTGATTTTCCACGTACTCCTTACCATAGGCAATATGGCTTTAAGAGATGGATTTAGCATCCATCATCCAGGGAGGAAGTACCAACCTCATTCAGGATGCATGAAGGGAAACTCTTTTTCTCACCAATAACATATCCCAATATAATCACATTAGGAAGCTGGTTTACCTTACAGAATGAAAATAAAGTTTCAGGGCTTTAGATTTACACAGAGCCGTCTGTCTCCAAAACTGATGACTGAGAAGCCTGGCCAACCACTAGGGATCCTACAGGTGTGTCCTCCTGGTCCTTTATTGACCCCTCGCTTTCCCATCCTTACAGCCTCTCGGTTTCCAAACTGAGCCCTGGTCCTCATCTTACGTAGAAATAGCAAGGTATTCATGTAGCCAGACTCAAATGAGTGTGTCTGTGACTTGAAGCAAAACTAGAGAAATCTTGAGAACAGGTAATTTCATCCATTTAGAATAAGATCGTTGATCCCATTAAATAAAAGTAATCTCCTTAGCCACTGAAAACCCTGCCATCTAAACTCAGAGTAAATCTGCTATTAGGAAACAAAAACATAGATAGATTCTATAGAATAGCAAAAGGCTAAATGTTCTGTAAATTCTCAGCTCTACTTCTCAGTTCTCATTAGCATATTTAATTGTTTCCAATAAAACCTCTTTGCAGCAGAAACAGAAAGACAACGTGTGACAGTGCACTGATGTGTGGTGTCATTTGAAATCCGCACAGGATCTTCATCTACCTGCTGTGCTTAATTTCAGTATACATTTCTATGATTAATTTTGTTTTTCTTTAGCACATCAAAATATTTCATGTTGTTCATGTTTATGCATTTTCTGCTGTACATTAAACTGGACTTATGTTTCTTAGCAACTGAGCTGTTTTTGAATTTGAATTCTAAAGACACTATGGCAGAAGACTAGAGATTCTGATTCTTTACCTAAGATTTCCAGCAACATACATGCAAGACCCCAGAATCCCTCAAGGGAGTTCAAGCAGTCTGTGAACCTGAATGGGAAAAAATATTTCTTTATTTGCACTAGTATGTGTCAAAAATTTTTTTTTAGCATTTCCTTTCCTTTTTAATATTGTCAAAAAATCGTGATGGTATTAGCAGCAGGACTTAAGATTTTGTTCTCAGAAGACATCACATTCATATCACACTATTACAGATATCCTAGAATATGATTTATGTTCATCAATCCTTCAAAATTATGATGGTTATTAGATCCATGTGATCTTATTATGTAATAAACTGATGAGGAGGTATATGCATGACTGTATCAAAATCCTTCAAATTTTGATAATTTTATTTTAATATAATCAGTTTCCTTTGTAATCTTAAGTATTTTATTTTGTACTGTAAAGATGTTATTCTGAAAATGGATTCAGAAGCTTCATAGATTGCCAAAGAACCCCATGACTCAAGAAGGGTTAAGAAACCCTGCTTTAGGTTATATAAAAATTTATGTCACTGAGACGTTTTAGTTTCTAAGTGCAAAAAATATGTTCTCTTTCTATTCTGCACAGTTTCTAGCACATCAGGACTTAATTAAAGCTTATTATAATACCTCTGTTTTCCATAAGATCTATCTTCATGCCTCTATAAAAAGTATTAATGCATCATTTTATGAGAATTGGTTAGGCAATCAATATGTGTTTGCTCCTAAGCAAGGTGCTGATAAATATAAAAGTAATGGTCTCTGCTCTCAAAGACTTTACAATCAAGCTGAGGTGACCAGGCTATGACTCACAAAACAAATGGAGTATAATCATAATCTAAATACTACAATAAGTGCTAACAGCAAGTGCAAAAGCAGAGCTCAGAAAAATTAAAAGACAAGCATATGGACCCCAAATGCTGGGTAAGATTGCTCGAAGGAGTGAAGCTGAAGCTGGACACGGAGGCATGTTTCACATTCCAGGAAACAGAGGGAGCAGCCCTCATGTAAGATAAAGGGGAGCAGAGCTAGGCATCCCCTGTACCCGCAGCCTGCTTAAATTGTCATCATAGCACTTAAAACATCCTGGCATGTATGTATTTTACCTAGTTATCAATTGTTTCCAATTAAAATATAAGACCACTGATGTACCCAAAGCATAAAAGAACAGTGCCTGGTGTAGTATGCTTGATAAATACTTACTGAAGGAAGAAAGAGAAGGAAGAAATGAGGGAGGATAGGATACAGAGAAGAAGGGAGGGTGAGACAGAGAGAGGTAATGAATGGGTAGGCTAAGAAAACTGAGGAGATCAGTGTGATTAGAGCAGAACACAGGTGTCTGGAAAAAGGGGAAAAGGCATATGGAGTGGTTAGTGCTAACAATACCCCTAAGAGAACCAATCTGTATAACCAGTAACTGAGAGCCAATCCTAGTAGGCAGGCTATACGGCATTCTACATAATGAGCTAATTTACATCAAAGTGCCTAATTTTAGGTCTGAGAACATACCAGGACCTCAAGAAATGTCAGCTCTTCTTTCCTGATATTTAAATGTTTAGATTTTAAAGTTTGATAACTGAAGCATCACTTTAATTGCAAACAGAATTTCATTGCAAGTATTTATAAATTTTAGAAAAATTGAAATAAAAATCCTTTTCCCTAGAAATCTTTACCATGTACAGTCATCCTAACTGGTTTAGGCTTTAACATTGCATCCTGGTTTATACAGTTTCTTAGGTTCTCTCGGTGGCTCATTCAACTCATTATTGAACACTTATTAAGACATTAAGACCCAGGCACAATCTTTAGTTCTTCTAAGCTCCAACTTGTTCAAAGAAATTCAATTTAATAAATTACTTGACTTACAGAACTCTTGGATATTATCTAATCTAACTCTGATTTCTCAGGTTAAAAATAAATTTTAAAAGTCAGATATGACACTCATCTAACTAGAATATAACTTCTCTGATTTGCAGAACTATTCTTTCTGCTGCATTCTCTACTGGCATCTTGAGTAAACTTTCCAGTGTTACCTCTAAGTGTCGTTATTTTAGCTCCCCCTTTGAGTTACAAAGGAAGGGAGGGAGGGAGGAAGTATGAATAAATGAATGCATTGTCTTTTCCAAATTTTTTGTTTAAGATTTTAGGTCCACTCTACTATGGAGTTTTTCAACTTTCTTGTGTGTGTTTGTAATCATGTGAGCTGGCAACAACTCTAAAGCTTTTTTCTCAAGTTACTTTATAAAGAGGAGAATTATATTTCATTTTTGAGATTTAAGCAGCAAAAGGTTAAATTTTATGACTACATATACTATAACACTTCTTATAAAAATTTAAGACCTAAGTATGATAATGGATAGCAGTTGAGTATAAGAGAAAGGTTATATAATTTGGAATTTCAAAAATGTTAATGGAACTATTTGCTCCATTTGTTTTACCTTTTCAAGCCCAGTTCCATCACTATAGAAAAAGGAGCAACGCTTATACTCCACAGATGAGTGAAATCATTTGATACTTTTCTTTCTCCGCCTGGCTTATTTCACTGAGCATAATATCCTCTAGCTCCATCCATGTTGTTGCAAATGGTAGGATTTGTTTTCTTCTTATGGCTGTATAATATTCCATTGTGTATATGTACCACATCTTCTTTATCCATTAATCTACTGATGGACACTTAGGTTGCTTCCATTTCTTGGCTATTGTAAATAGTGCTGCAATAAACATAGGGGTGCATGTGTCTTTTTCAAACTGCGCTGCTGCATTCTTAGGGTAAATTGCTAGGAGTGGAATTCCTGGGTCAAATGGTATTTCTATATTTAGTTTTTTGAAGAAACTCCACACTGCTTTCCACAATGGTTGAACTAGTTTACATTCCCACCAGCAGTGTAGGAGGGTTTCCCTTTCTCCATATCCTCGCCAACATTTGTTGTTGTTTGTCTTTCAGATGTTGGCCATCCTAACTGGTGTGAGTATAAGAACAAAGGAAAAACTGAAGGAACAAAACAGCAGCAGATTCACAGAACTCAAGAATGGGCTAACAGTTACCAAAGGGAAAGGGACTGGGGAGGATGCATAGGAAGGGAGGGACAAGGGGGAAAAAGGGGCATTACCATTAGCACACGTAATGCAGTGGCATGGGACATGGGAAAGGTAGTATTTATAGAGAAGACAAGTAATGATTCTATAGCACCTTACTACGCTGATGGACAGTGACTGTAGTGGGGTATGTGGAGGGGACTTGATAATAGGGGAGTCTAGTAACCATAATGTTGTTCAAGTGATTGTACATTAACTATACCAAAATAAAAAATTTTAAAAAGGAGTAATGCTATAATATATTACTACTTGTGCCATAGGGTTTTTGAGGTTCAAGTAAGTTAATGTTTGGGGAAGTAGTTCTTCAAGTGGGACACACTATACATATGAAGAGAAGTTATTATTGCCACCTATAATTTCCCAAGGTACCAAATAATGACCCTAGGCTATGTATAAGGATTAATCTTTATCATCAGAATTACATAAATAATTGTCATTCACTAGATTCTAGGACACTGACCTAATATTTATTATTTGTATTGTTCCCTAACAGGGCTTAATGTTTCACCAAGTCACCTTTCTGATCTCTTGACTAAATACATAATGGAAATTATTAATGATGGCAAGAACAAAAGAGCTTGGAGTTAATTTTAAAACTCAAAAACTTGAACCAAAAGCAAAATTCCAGTATGCGAGAGTAATGAGTTGCAAACCTAGGGTTTCCTCCATAGAAAGCATGGATATAATTAATTCATTTATTATTGTTTGATCACCTCCAGCCCTGGCAATGCTGGAGTTTGGACATGAAACAAATATGGCTCAGGGTGTGTTGGTAGGAATTGTCTGTAAATGTCAACAGCTGGAAAAGAATCTTATCTGAGGAAGCCACAGCAACTCAGTACAGTTCCCAACTTTCATATTAACGTGCTGGTTCTTAACACAGGCTATAAATTGTTACGACCCTCAGACTGCATACAACATGCATTCTCTCAAATGGAGTGCCTTGCTAGAGTAAACCAATGAATTCTCCACTAAGAAGATGCTATACTTATACATTCCAGATCTTCAAAGAGTAGTTAAAGGATCAAGTAACCACTGAAGGATTTTAAAGGGTATCAACGAATGGGCAAATCAAATAGATGGGCTGTTCGCACCCTCTCTTCTCCATCATGCAGATGGGTGCTAGAGAACTCACAACCTTTTACTTATATGTGTGTGTATGTGTGTGTATTTGCATGTGTGTGGTGTGCACACATATGGGAAAGACTTTGGAACAATTTACAACTGCAGGTCGGCTGATGAATGAAGGCATTAGAATAGCAGATGTGGAGTATGGGCTAGAAAGCGCAAAGCTAAGTATTGCCTTGGAGCGCCAGGAAATGGGGCCAGCATGGTAAAAACCATCAAGTTGCCTGGGCTGTGAATGTTTTAATGTACAATAAAGCATTTTGATAGCTGCCTTAAAAAAAATAAATAACTGGTAATGTTTGCAAGTGTTCCCTGAAAGTCTCACTGAAATACCTCCAGCAGCTAACAAAGGGGAAAGGGTTAGTCATCATCAATGATGTGGGGAAAGGTGCTAACTGACTCTGGCAAATGGCACAATAAGTGAAAGGCATGGGGTGCAGTGTGGGGCCGTAACACAGGAAATGCCCAAATCCGGAGGGCACTGCCCTTTCCTTGGTATTATGTGGAATCCAGAAACAACTGTTTCTGTGTTCAGCCTTCCTAACCACCACAAAAGAGTTTTGACCGTACAGCTCAGTCTTCACTGTTGACCTCTCAATTTGCAACTTTGACTTTCCTGTGTAATCTGCTGTACAATGTAGAAAAATGGAATTCCAGTGCCTGGCTGTAAAATGTTTATCTTACATAGAGAAGACTTAACCCAAGACCCTAAATAGAAATAATAGTTTCTTCATGATAGTATAGGCCCTGGGTGCAATGGAGGAAATATACAGTACTCATGAGATCTCACACAACATTCCTTATATAAGGAGCACCCCAGTTCACCATCTCTGACTCTGCCCTTATTCAAGGGCAGGTGGCTTGCTTATAAATTAGTTATTGTTTACTTTGAGAACTAGCTAAGAGAAAGTAAATGAAAATCTATAGTTACTTTTAGGGGAGATGTTACTCAAACCTCAAGTGTTATGAATGGTGTAGATCCTTCATGTCTAGAGAGTAACAGTTTAAATGTCATTTATAGTCATTTGATATACATACCAGTGAAAGAACCAGTTATTATGTAGGTGAATGGCACTTAAGTTTTTGATGCATTGTAATAAAATTGACAGTCAATAGATAATCTAACCAACATATAGATTTGAACAGAAGGATATGCAAATGGTTCCTATTTCTTATGAACTAAATAATTTAAAACAAACAAAAGCATTTTCTCGGTGTATTTTTGAAATGCACATGTTGTTAAAATTCAAGACTATAACTTTCATGCTTCATCCTGTAGGTTTGTTTCTAAGCTATTAATTTAGTATCATGTTTTAGGGGAACTTGTCAAGTTAAAAATTTTTTTCTTTTTCCCATATCTGCAAAATATGCACACATTTGAATTATGACTTTCCTACAGGAACTAACAGCTGTATGTGCAAATCATGCATATAAATCAATTACCAAGGCCTATGTACTATAAATGCACCCATTAATTAAGCAATGTCAGATGCTATGAACCATGAAGTTCATTACATCTTTAGCATTCAAAACCAAGGATTATTTGAAGAAGAAATACTAAGTTTACCTAATAGTTAATGAAATTAAGCCAGGTTGTTGCCAACATTCTTATTTTATGCCTAATTCAGTGTTTAAATGTTTATGAATAAAACACTAACTGCTGAAAGCAGATATGTTGAAATGTAATTACTGGTAAGTTATAATGCACTTGAGGACTCATTATACCAGACTTGGGAGTTTTAAGATCACCAGTGTAACACACTCTCCAAAAACACAGAGTTTTTATGAGCTAAAAGCTGGAAAGACATAAATGCTGTTGAATTTGTCCTGGCTGAGTGGAAATTTTGATGATCGTGGTGGTATGATTTATGAGTATAACATTTTCCAGTCATTACATGGTTGCATTTCAGCATTGTGACATGATTTGCATATGTGAATATCCCAGCAAATTAGCTTCTGATGACTGCCACATCTGCCTGGATAAAGAAGCCCTTATCTTAAAATCAATGCAGCTGCTACTACAAAAAAAAATCCTGCTTGGAACAGAAATGTTCAGTCCTGTTTCCCTTTGAAATCTATAGTCAGTGACTTGACACACATGGGTTCAATTTCAAGGATAAATATATGCTTGCAATGACTAGGTTTACACATCTGTAGACATTTTAACATCCCTTAAGTTGTCTGCCTCACAAAGACTTCCTGGATGGTCTAGAGAAGCCTGACACCTTTTCCCACACCCCTCCGTCTGGGCTTAGAGGTCCCATGGTTCTCTCTCCGTCTGCCCCCAATAAACTGCCTCTGCTAGTCTCCTACTTATAAATCATACTTGCTTATGACCTAACATATACTAACATGTTAATATATACTTGCTGTGTGTTTTCTATATGCCTACACACGTAAGTACCCATACTCTTATGTTAGCTAACTCTAATTAACTCTAAGAACTCTGGTTACCTCTGGGAGTTAAATAAAATGTTGCTCCTCAATTCCAGAATCCTGGGAAGAGAGTTTCATTTCATAAATGTGTTTGAATTCCATGAGCCTTGCATCTCACACACACATGATCAAATATTTTTACAGAGAAACAGTTTTGAACATCCAGAAGAAGCTAATAACATGATCAATCTTTGGAAATGGAGTATATCCAGAAGTGATTTTGCAAGTTTCTCTTCCCTGACATACTGGCTAAGTTTGGCTGAATTTAGTCTGCATATGTCACTATTTCATTCCTAACTTGGTGTCATTTATTTATTTCATTTATATTTTCCAGACAGAACTCCCACTCTTTCTTTCCTTATTTTCTTTCTCCAAGCATAGATTGCATGTAGTTTTGTTTTTCTGTTTTTAACATTGTTTAAAAATGTTTGCTTTTTCTTGGATTTAATAATGTTGACATAATTCTTAGACGCTTGCATCATACTCTTATGACTCTTGGTGTTGTGTCTTTATGGATATCTACGTGCTTGTTTTTTACTTTTCTTGTTGTTTTTGTCTAGATCCTGCTTATAAGTGAGATCATACAGCATTTGCCTTTGGCTTATTTCACTCAGCATAATACCCTCAAGGTCCATCCATGTTGTCATAAATGGCAAGATTCATTCATTTTCATAGGTCTTTTGTAGTTGCATAAGATTTTTTGGATTGTTTGATTTATTTGTATGAAAACTACCATTAGAAATCTGATAAGGATTGCATTGTATCTATAGAATGCGTTGGGTAGTATAGACATTTTAACAATATTAAGTCTTCTAATCCATGAGCATGGAATACATTTCCATTTATTTGCATTTTCTTCAATTTCTTTCATCAGTTTTTTAAAGATTTCCATCATTTTAAAAAACACATCCTATTCAGTCTTTCTGAAAATAGCATTATGCTTAACATGATAATTTTGAAATCTACTTTCAAAAAATTGGAGAGTATGTTTGACACTACCCAGCATTAAATCCCTTTATTATTTTTTCTCTGCAAAGGCATAAGCACTTTCCTCCACAATTCCCAGTTCCTCTGTGCCATTCACTAGGTCTTTCTTATGGAATAAATTAAGTCACAGTTTCTGGATTTTTTTATTAATAGAAAAATCAGTATATAGTAAAGGCAGTCAAGAATTTATTAATGCTAACAGATTTAGAAATCTTGAAGTTGGTTGAAGTGTATCAGCACATTTTTAGGCGAGTTCTGTAATTAGATCTCAGATCCTCCTGCATGATTAATCCTGATGCAACAATGTCATCATTTCTACTATTTTCTCTCATTTAGTATCATCCCAATCATTGTGGGCTCCATTCACCTGAGTGCCGAGCCTTTGGCAAGTCGGGAATGTAATTCTCATGAACAGACATGCAAAACAATGGAATGAAGCAGGAAGTAGGAAAAAACCACCTCAGACATGCATCAAAAAGTTGACCGCTGCTACAGGGCACTGGTTCTTCATATTACCAGGACCTACTGAAGAGGCTTGAACTGTGTCTCAAAACCACCTGCCTAGAGATAAAAGAAAGAAGCATTTACGCATCATTTTCCAATGGTAGCTCTCTGATATTAACTATCTACACCTGTAGGATTCACCTGCATGAGTGCCTAGATGGTTGCTGTGAAGATCCCTTACCATGTCACAAAGAAGACAAAGGAAGTGAGTAAGAGATTCATGGAGCTGGTTCATAGTAAGGCCATATCCCATTGCCCCTGAGCAGAGTTGGTTGAAGCCCATAGGCGTTGGTCACCTGCACAATGGCTGGAGTAAGAGCTAAGGCTGAGGGGATATCAAAGTGGCATATGAAAGCTATCACATAGAGTCTGCCCCTGTTCACTAGGTCAATTTATAACCCTCCATGAAGTCCAATCACAGACTCCCTTTTAAGGGGAGATTTGCCATAACCTCTGCAAGATCTTAATACCAAAAACTTAGTGGAAATAGCTATAGTCCCAGCTTCTAAAGCTTGTCCTGTCACCATCATAGTCACCATCTCTTCCATCCACTATTTATTCTAATTTCCTCTCACTATTGGTAGCATTTTGATTGGTCTAAGTTTCTTCTTACTGGGATGACTCAGACATTCAGCAGTTAGGGAGTATTCCCTGATAATTCATTACATCCCCCAAACCAGAACCTCTTATGACAAGCCTACAGTTGTAGAGATGGAAAGCACCAATACCACGAGGGAGTCACTGGAAGTGTTGGTGCAAGACCTCCGCTCCTTGGTGCCCACTGACTTTTCTCTCTCTCTTTTTGTTCTTTCCCTCCTCCCTCCTTCCTTCCCTCCCTCCTTTTCTTCCTTCCTTACTTCCTTCTTCTTCCTTTCTTTCTCAAGGATTCCAGTATAGGTAAGAAAAACTTGTCCGTGCCATCATCTTTTAAAATACGATTATTCTCATATATTTCAAATATCACAGTCCCTCCATAATGCAGTGTTTCACTTCCTACTATACCTCATCCCAATGCATATACATATGAAAATCTTGGTATTTGAGATGACTTGTATGCCAGGAGTTATTAGCATTTGCTTACCACCACTGCAGGAGTTATTATTTACATCTGACTGATGAATCACTCAACTCCCAAATCCTATCCTAGAAAGGGTCTGCTTTCTAGAACCAATTCAGATACCCATTCTTTTACCCTGAGATTCCTCAAAAGATGAGTCTGTAAATAATGGTGCAGATATTTGGGGAACAGTGTGAATCCAGGAAGCAGGAATGTAAGACAGGAGGAATAAAACAGAAAATTAATGAAAACCAACATATTATCAAGTTGACCACCATTAAAGGCAATTATGCTTTATCCACTAGAACCTTCTGAAGGGGCTTATGATGTATGATGTAGAACTGTCCATTTCAGTTCAAACACCTGTTGAAAGCACTGAACCATGGATTCCCTTTTCCCGCTAAGTCAAGGGTGACCTTAAGAGTACTAACTTCACTATATTTCTGCATTAATCATTGGTTACTGTAGAGTCTCCTGTGGGCATCCTAGGCAAATGAATTTGAGAAGCCTCAGGCGAGGAAGAAAAATTCTGTATCATGGCCCTGAGGCAAGGTGCTACCAGTACTGCATGAAGCTGCTCAGATCTTGTGCACAACCAGTTGCCACAGCAGAGGTAGAGTAAGGGATCATATCAGGAGGATTCTGAGTTGGGGCACCAAGGATGTCCAATCCACCGATGCTCTTCAGCATGCTTCCACCTTTTCACACCAGTGCCTCTCTTCTGTGTTGTTGCCAATACTTCCCTTTAAGCAAATCTGTTTATTTTTTATTGGATACATTCTTCCTGTACTAAGTTCTTCTCATTGGTCCAGGCTTTTCAAGATTTGTTATCTCTGGAATTGTGCTTTGTGTCAAGGTATGAACTTTCCTTTAAAAATGATTATATTGAAATGCTACTATCTTTCCATGATTATCTCAGATTGGTATTATTATTTTGTTGTGTTCTTTTCATAAAAGGAGAATCTCAAATTCAGAAAAGTGAAGTGACATGTCAAAGATCAAAAAGAAGGTCCTGAATCCCAAATTCAAGCCTCATGAAAGTGTGGAACTTGATTATATTCCTATTTTAGCCTCTTGGAGAGCTTTGATTAAAATGTTTGAATAAATGCCCACTTTCCCAAAGTATTTTCATTTCTGGAATTAAAAATGCCAAGGAAAGACAAGACCATCACCATTTCAGAAACATGTCCTTTTACACAAAGATGCTCAAACACATGTAAATCTTCTACCAATAATGGAGATTGGAGGAGTACCCATTATGATTTATAATAGAAAAAAACTTTAAATTCTTCCATGTTGAAGAAACATGCCAGAAGATGGAAAGGAAAATTGTATGAAATGAGGTGCATTAAATACAAAACATTATTATTTCTGCAACCAAAACCTAGAGAATTCAGGAACTTAAGATCATTTAGAATATTCACATCCAACCTCATCTTTCCAATTATTTGAACTTACTAAAGTTTAAAATAATAACTCATATTCTTGATTGGAAACAATCTCTAAGATCACATACTAAACTGCTTTAATAATATTAACAAATACAGAATTTCTTAACAACAAAATTTCAGATTTGTGTCACTAAGTGGTGGTTATAGAATTAACTTTTCAAAGTATTTTACTAGAAATATTAGAAACTCTCCTTGAATACCTAGAGCTCTGTATTGTAATAATTTGAATAAGTCCTTGTTCAGTTAAAAAATTTTAATTAAAAACATTGAAAACATTTGTCAATATTCCCACAAAATATTCTAATTTTAAATCTAATTGTAATGATTCCTTGATAAGTAGCATTCTTGTTCTTATGCCAATCATCTATATTCTGCCATATTCCTCTTATTTCTATATTTTCTGAGGGACTTAAATTTCTCTAGTAAACTAAAATATTTTTGCACATTTTAATTTTTCACTAAATATCTATTTTAGGACAAGACATCCAGAATTCTTTAACTTCTTTTCCTCCTTGACACATGCAACTTTTTTTCTTCTTTTTGAAATGATGATGAAGGGCTATATTATTGTTTATGGAATGTATTTATCTATTTGTGATATACTAATAAACACAATTTGGTTATCTTCTTCATGTATATGTGTATATTTACATATACACACACACTTAGGGGTGCATATATACTTATATGTAATTCATTTTCAAGTTATGAACTAAAAGACCCGTGTTACCTACTTTGTGGGGGGTGAAATGGAATATCTCAGAGAGTTTAGTAGGTCTCTAAACTTTCAGGGAAATTTTAAACTATACTAATGTTTCACTGTAGGTGATCTTGATCTAGTCACAAATTCCAAGAAACTCTTGGAAATAGATGGAAGCTATAGTCATATGCAGCCTAGGGGTGGAAGTACTTTCAGAAGTTTCTTTGTCATATACGTGTGATAGCCAGAAATTACCCACATTATGACCCATGTTCTTTGTCTGATTTAACTGTCCCCCTCATGAGATAGCTGTGGTAATGACTCCCTTTCTTGTTGGCATGATGTTCCCTCTGAAGTGATGCTGTGGGATCCCTGTGGCCATTGTTCCCCGGGGTCTTTGAGATGGAGAAGGAAATCCAACAAGGCCTTGGACCCAATTTTACCCTCAGCCCTTTAGACTTGTTTTTCTTTATAAGAAGTCCTTTACTTCGTGACTCACCCCCAAGATGTTTTCAGAAACTCCTTTAAGTTGCCATCATGTCCTGTTACCTTAGCAAATGCCAGTGTTGACGGAGGCCTTTTCCCAAACTTTCAAATGTAAATTATTATTTTCATAGAGTACTGGGGAGGAGTGATTTGGACATGTCGACTGAAGTTAATCTTAAATCTTGATGCCAATTTCTAAAAGAAATTATTTACCGAACAAGTATTTAGCTTATCTGAAGTGGGTTTGTAGTTAGAAGATAAGTTTAAAGGACAAGGGATTTGTATTTTTAAACTGGATGTAATTATTTTCTGATTTTTAAGGAAGCAGTTCTCTATCCTAGTTAATAAGGAAGAATAACAATGAAAAACTTATATGGTTCTCTATGTGGGAATGCATCTCTGTTAAGCCCAAATAGCTTGGTCCAGTGTAGGTTTCTAGCCACAGAGCCAAAAGTCAATGAAACGATAATGAAAATCTCATAGGGGTTTAAATACTTTTTAGAAGAGTTCTCCATATGAAGATAGATGGAGTTTTAGTGATAATAATGGAATCACTAAAATAACCCAGAATGTATAAGTCATTTAAGCCATTTGCAGACATAAACTTTTAATAGTCATATCAGAAGGCATTTTCTCAAATGTTGAAGAAATTATTGCAGGATTGCAGTTGGTAGATTATGTTTTCAACTGAAAAAGAATTATATCGAGACATTGTTCGAAATCAATGTTTGGCAAGAAGTGTGTTCCATTAATCATAACAGGATCCAAATGGTTTTAATGGCAAAGCATTTGAGATGTTTAATCAGGTGACTTATTTGAGGAGGAATTATGTTTCTGACAGGTAGTAGAGTTCCAAGAGCTGTCATAGTTGAGTTAGTGTTTGCAGTACTATAAATCTGAAAGAATTTGTCTTAACCATCACCTGGAACCTGCTTCTGAAAATTTCTTTACCAAAGTCTTACCATGGAAAATAATGACCCAAATCCTCCACTATTAACATTTCTACTAACTGGGCTCAGCTTTAGATATTTGTAATATGTTTTAAACTTGCGTATGATAATAAGATTCATTTTCATTTTGCTATGCCAAGCTTAAGAAAGTTTTTGTTTTGCATTTTAGCAAGAGTTAATTCATGGAACGCTACCCATGTTTACCCTAAATGATCAACATCTGCTTAAGTAAGATATGCATTTTATTTTCTAGTTGACTGATTGTATTCAGTATTTCAGAAAAGGATTCAGAGAGGTTTAAAGTGTCAAGGGAAAATGTTATTTTAAATGTCACACCAAAACATATTTATAATGAACATATACATTCTAAATAAAAGTTTGAGTTAAAAAGAAGGTTTGTTCCTCATATACACACACTTTATATATTTCTTCTGGATGGATGCCATTTTCAGTCCTACAGGCGCCTTTCAACCAATGATTCTAGGTATTAAACTGAACTTCCTTCTTAAGAATAGGGGTTGCAGAGAAGGACTGGCTCAGCTATGAGCAGATGGTAGACTAGGAAATAAGCATCTAACGTCCTAGCACCAGCACATCTTGTATTGTCTTTATTGTTTGTTTCTAGGGCAGGCATAATAAACCACCACAAACTGGGTGGCTTGAACAACAGACATGTATTGTCCCCCAGCTGAGGAGGCCAGAAGTCTCAAATCAGAGCTTGCTGGTTTCTTTGGAAACATGAGACCATGAGAGAGAATCCCTCCCAACCCTCTCTCCTCGTTCTGTGGTTTGCCGGCAATATTTGGCATTCCTTGGCTTATGGAAGCACCACCCTGATCTCTTCTGTCTCTCTTTGAATGGTGTTCTTGTGTATGTGTCTTCAAATTCCTTCTTTTTATAAAGAAAACAGCCCTATTGGATTAGGAGTCCATCCTGCTACAGTATAACTCCATCTTAACCAATCACATCTGCAGTGACCCTTTCTCCAAATAAGGTCACACTCTAAGGTACTAGAGGTTAGGATTTGAACATATAAATTTTGGAGGACACAATTTAACATAAAACAGCCCACTCTCTAACTCTGGGCACTGGGGAGGTCACGTCATTCCAAGTCTCAGTTTCCTTATTGGTAAACAGTAAAATTAATAGCACCCATCTCATTAGAATATTTAAGGCTTTAACCAAGCCATACACACAGAAGACATCAAAGCACATTTTAGTTATTATGATAGTGGTAGTGTAGTACATCTAGTCTATAATTTGATTTTCCATGTTGGCAAGTTTATTTCTTAATCTTAACTTTTTATCTATATAGGAAGATCTATGAACATGTAAAAAGAAAGAAATACTAACATGCGATAAACCCAAGAAGTAACTGTTAATGCCTTTTTGCAAAAGCATTCTGGATAGGCTCATTTATGTAAGGATCTTGGTGAATCAGTAGTGAAATTTCATTTATAATATATATTGAAAGCTCCCAATTGATTAAAAGTAACGAAATAGCAAGGCTGATGATTACAACTTTCCCATTACATATATAGCAGGAGAAAATGTTGCAAATAGTAAATGTTAAAGTACAAGAAATGTGGTCAACAGTTTTGAATTTATCCTTTCAATATAGGTATATACTTTCTGCATTTTTTAACAAGTTAAATATTTTGTGATATTTCTGGAAAATACTATACCAAGAGTTAAGTTCTTAACAGAAGTAGTTATCTTTCTATGTCATGAGAAGCCTCATTAGTTTTTCTTTGACAATTAGCTATAACTGCATCAAAAATTATTAGCTATAATGAAACAAGGGGTTTCTGGAAAGTGAACCCTCATGAATACTTATTGTAAGTAAATTGAATTGAAAAAGCCTTGATTAAGCAATATACACCTAATTTCACATAAAAATGCTGATATCTCCCTGAAGAACAACTAAACTCCATTAAAATGGGAACATTTCATATGAATATCAATTAATCAAAAACTATATTTATATGATGTCCCTGACTAGAATAAAAAGCATTTACAATCTCAAAGATATTAAAATTCAAGGGAATTAATATTGACATTATGCATCAAAACAACAAATTGTCAAAACCCAGGGAAACAAGTTCATCAAATAAAATATGACTCTTTTGAAGAATTCTTTTCTCTTGATATAGTCTTAGAAATGTTTTTTTCATATTATAATCAGATATGTATATTTTTAGTCACTGGGGAAATTAAGATTCATAATATTTTTAAAGGGAGCTTGGATGAGAAGAATGGAATGGAAAGGAAAAAGGATAAAAGAAAAAGAAATGTGATATAAAGTGATAGTTACTGGAGCACATGCTTCCCTATGTTCATGTCAATAAGCTAGAGAAATGTTCTTAATAAATATTCTAAGCACACTTTGGCATATGTATTTCAACAAATGCATCCTTTTGGGGATGTGCCTTCGGGGAAGTTTTCAGATAAATTTCAGACCTAATTTTCATTACACATTCACAGAATAACCTGCGTGGAGATGAGACACATGCAAGCAAATAGTGAGAAGGGTTGGCACAATACAAGTATCTGATGGATCTTCCCTCTCTAGGTCCCTAAGCCAAGAGCTCCAGTAATAATGGCTATGGCTCTGCAGTGCTCCCCTGCCCCACCGCTAATATGCTCGCTCCTCTGCTACCTATAGGCAGTAGATGTCTCTCTACTTTTTCCTACAACGTTAACTAAATATCAAGCTTATCTCTCAAGATCAAGCCATATTCAATTCAAAATCTACATCCTTAACCCTGTACCTAATCTACAGTCAACACTATACCAACTATTCAGTAATTTGAGCCTACTCAAAACCAGTGAGAACTTGGTCATGTTGTGAGTTAAGTACAGAGAGCAAAAAGGCTAATTAGATGATTGATCTTGATATCTTCTTATAAAATGCCAAATTGACCTGATGATTGTCTTAGGTTGCTTTCTGTTTTTAATATGTCAATGAGGTCAGCCTCAAAGAGAACACTTCTATCTAAGCTTCACTATTCACTTAATAACCATCAGACTTTAGCTGCTATCATTTATAAGTTATGTTCAGTAGATATATATTGATACAAATTGTATATCTTGACTTCACAAATAAACTACTTAAAAGTAGAAATATTGTCTTACACTTATTTGTAATTCCACATCACAATTCTTAGATTGTAGTTTGTGGCTTAAAATGTAGTAAATTTAAATAGCTCACCAAAACAACTACAGTCATAGTATTAGTTGATACCTCTCTAGATGACTGCAGATGTGTCCAACCAGTTTTATGCCAAGGTTATTAAATGAAGTTAACATAGTGAAGATTAAACCTGTTCAATATCTCTAGTTATTTCACACTAGGAGTAGATTTGAAACAATTCTTCTAGCCTCAAAAATATTTCTTGAAAGAAACCAAGATCAACATAGTGGAAGTTCTGACATGCTAACTACCCAAGATGGGCAGAAGAGTGACTGGTTGTCATTAGCCTAGACTTTTTCATCAAAGTATAAGGTGTTTTCTTTTACCACCGTGAAAATTATGGCTTTCTGTTAAAGCTCTATGCATGCAATGGAAAGAAAAGAAACCTGGTCTGGGACCCTGGAATAAAGTTTTTCTGTTCATTTGCCATTCACTAGTATTTCTTGCCTCATTTAAAGGGGATCTGTTGAAAGAGAAAATGTACACAAATGATTTTCAGATGTAAATGGATTTCTGGGCAGTCGCCTGGCCTGGGTACCAGTTACACTCTCTTTATACTCTCTTGCTCGGGCACCATGCTTCAGTGGTCACGACCTTCCAGGCAATTCCACGGGATTTTCTTTTTCAGGTCAATAGAATTGTTCATCTTAACTCTCTGCAATGATGTAGGTGCTAAATGAATCCCCTCTTAAAGGAGAAATATTTTCTATGTTCTATGAAAGGAAACATTAAATTAATGGAATTGCAGGGTTGGAAAGAAACTCAAGGGTCATTTACTTTTGTCCACATTTCTATTGTGGAGTCTTTCCCATAATATTTGTCAAGTTCTCATGAGATATGGGCAAGAAAACTCTTTAATTATATAATTTATATTCACGTGTAGGACACAGAAGTGTTTTTCCATTCTCATGGTCTATATTTTCCATGCCATAGTCAATGAAATCCACCTTGATTTAAACTCAGCCCTGAAACCTTGGAAGAAGGCCTAGACAGTGCCAGGAAACTGGGGAGCTTTGCTTCCTGCAAGGTTCTGAGCAACCCAGTTTCCTAATGGTGTAGAATTTCTTACTTAAAAAGTAGAAATTGACATAAATTCTGGCTTATTCACTTGATGTGATTTGAACACTTTGGAGAGGGCTACCATGGACTCAGAATCTCTATTCCATTCAACTGCAAGGATCAAAATTCTACCACTAGAGAAGCTTTCGTTTTGCCTAACTGTAACCTTTAATTTTTGTCTTTACATATTGTAATAACTATGAAAGGTATAATATATAAAGTTGCTAAAATTTACTGTGTATTTTCAAAAGAATTTCTCCCTTACAGAAATAACTGGCCTTAACAATATGTAAACAATTAAAACAAAAGAAAGTAAAAGAAGGGATTAATAAGTACAAACTTCTAGTTATGAAATAAATATGGAGATATAATGTTAAGCATTTGGAAAATAGCCAATAATATTGTATTAACTCTCTAAGGTGATAGATGGTAACTAGACTTACAGTGGTATGTTTTGTACAATGTATGCAAATGTCAAATCACTATGTAGCACATCTGAAACTAATGTAATATTGTATGTCAATTATACCTCAATACATAAGAAACGGAAAGGGATAAGATAAACCTAAGGAGAGAAAGGAAACATAGTGAATAAAAAATGGAAACTTCAGCCCTCCCCACTCTCCAGCTACCAACAAGAATGTGGAGGAGGGTTACTAGGAGAGGACTGGAGAGCTTCAGGAACACTCCACGTGGGGGGAACAGCATACCCTGGCCTGAAGCAAAAAAGGGAAAGGTCTTCTTGAAGAAATAGAAGAAATCCAGTACTACAGCAGACAGAGTAAGTGGGAGTGTGAAAGGGATGAAGCTGGAGGCCCAGATCAGAGGGCTTTGTGTAGCAGGGATTTGAGATCTTTGCTTCAATGTAATATACAGCTCTTGAATGACTTTAAACCAGCTAGAGACATGGTTAGAATTACTTTCTTTTTTGTGTCACTTTGGCTACAAGCTCCAAACTGAATTAAGCAGTGTAACACAGGAGGCAGACAAAGGGAGAAGAGATTGGATTCATTACCAAAGAGAATATTAGGGGCCTAAACTAAGGAAGTGACATTTGGATAAAAGAAACACATTTGTACCTTTGAACAGTGGAAAGGACTGATGTTTTATGATGTAGAGAGGGAAAAATGATTTGAGGATGAAGCCAAGAATTCTGAAGGCTGGGTGAAAGGTGGAGCCATCTATTTAATAGGGAAGAGAAGGACCAGCTTTAGACAAGGAGATTGGGAAATTTGTGAATACCAATGGGCATTCATTCAAGAGGAAGTGCTGTGTGGACAATTTGGATTTAAGTCATCTGTAGTTTAGAAAAGAGCTCTGAGCCCCAAACAAACATTTGGAAAAAGGTACATGGATGGTGTTTAAAGCTACGGGAAAGGACAAGATCCTTTAGGGAGTGAATATAGGACAATAAAGAAGAGTCCACCAAACCAAGTCTGATGAACTTCAACATTTAATGACTGAGTTGACATGGGAAGGACACAACAGAGACGTATGGGGGGAAGAAACACAAACTGACATTAAGGTAGTTTAGAAGCCAAAGTCTCCATGAACGGTGAGTGGTCATCTGTTTAGAATGTAATGGAGAGATTAAGTTGAAGATCAAAAAATGTCCATTGGATTTAGCACCATGGAAGTCACTGGTTAACTTGACAAGTTATGTGTAATTAGTTATATGAAAATTTCAAATCCTGCATGAATATTGCAGATCATTTTGTCTGTTTGTGGAAACAGGTTCAGGGCATTCAAGTAAACATTCCAAAGTCATACAGCCATCTCATAGCAGAGCCTGGACCAGGATCCTCTCCCCATCTCTTTCCATTATACTATGATCACTGATACTTTCTTATCCTGGGTTGTCAATTTAAAATTTTAATTCAAATGGACCTACAATTGCCAAAAATAGTAATTTTTAGAACAATGAAACTTTTTTTTCTCTACATATTGACAAGAGTTAGTAAACTGAGATACTTCAGTGCAAGAATGTAAGAAATGCTCTACATCAAAGGTTTCACCAAAGATGATCAGAGGTGTCACAGAGCAAGGACTATTATCAGGTATGATAAAGACATCTTTCATTTTGACATTAAAAAAAATGCCAAATGTCTCAGTTAAAATTCCAAACATACTGTAAAACATCATGTGAAAACAAAACAAAAAACTCCAAATACCATCTTACAGTGGCATATCAAAATATGTGAAAATGGTTGCATTCCATTACTATTTTCACTTTGGTAAGAGGAAAACAACATGATTTTTTTTAATGTGTTAACAATAAAATACACCCCTCTCAGACTAAGACCTTGTATTCCAAGCTGAAGCCTAGGGCAAAATTTTTATAGCTGAATTATAAATCCCTGAAAATAGAGATTTATAATGGAAATTCTGGAAATCCATACCTAACAGATCTATACTACCTGGAGCCCCTCTAATGATAGGCTCTAAGACTTTCTTCCAGAGAACTTTGTTAATAAGACGAAATGATGAAAGTTTGTTCAGATGGAATATTTTAGATATAACCCTTTTTTGGTACCAGTACATATTACAGTAGGCCCTACCCATTAAAAAACATAAACAAAATAATCTGTTACATATGGATAGAGGAATGTAAGATATGAAAAATTATTTGGGGAAATGATGGGTTATTAAGGTATGGACTAGAGATTACATCCCAAAAACTCTGTGCCAAAGACACATGTTAATAAGCTCACAGCTTTTAATTAAGCAATATGTAAAAGTAGATTCCCATTAAGCTGTGATTTGTGGGCTAGTTCATTACAGTGGGCCCCAACCACCAGACACATATTCAATACAAATCAAGCAGCCTGTATATTATCCAGCTTAATGTGAGCCTACCAGTGATGTTTTATTGCCAGTTCAAGAGAGCAGTTCATAGAAAGTATTTTCCCCCAAAAGACTAGGACAGAGATCAAAACCTAATGACCCCATGGTGCTTGTTTAATGAAATGACTCATCTGCATTGTTTATTTGCATAACACAATAATTACTCATACAGTTAATTATCATACATCTGAGTATCTGACCTGAGGGGTTAGAGTTTTTATTGTCATAAACCCATAGAGGGCAGTCCTGGTAGTTGGTTTGGGTAGTTGGAACAAGATTAAATTCCCCTTCGTTTCAGTTTGGTTGAGAAAGGAAGTGTTAAGGAATTAATGATCTGGGGAAAATCGGTTAAGTGAAAAGAAAATGTGGCTCAGTTTTTCCTCCATAAGATGAATTCTCCAGAAATTAAAATGTTAAATCTAAAAAATAATACCATGGAGCAATGGAGGGAGAATATGATCTTATAATGCAAAACATTTTTAGGGTAGAGAAAGAACACAGATAGGGGACAAAACTGTTTTATATTATTTATAATTTAAATTATGTTTATATATGTATAATCACCAATACCTTAAAAAAATGATATCCTGAGTAGAAATATTTGAATTAATCATTTAATCAATAACTTAGTTTACTTATTGAATAAATATTTCTTCAACACTGATTATATCCTAGGCATTTATCTGATAATAAAATATCAGATATGTGTTGATAGAGTGCCTAACACAAGTGTCTATGTATATATGCATTATCATATTCACATAGACAAAAACTACCATACATCAAATTCTTACCCTTTGTGCTTATTTTAGGCTTTCTATTCAATTCTACTAATTTATCTGCTTATATCTATGCCAGTAAAAAATTTTAATAATAAAGTGCAGTTTTTAAATACATTTAAAATTGTTCATAGATCTCCTTCCCTTTTCTTTTCCCTCTATTTACTAATTACATATGTATTGCATATTGATTACACAAACACCAAAAAATGTAGATACACAGAAAAGAAAATCATCTGAAAACCAACACTAACAGATAACCAGTGTTAACATTTTGGCAAATAGCCTATAATTTTAATGCCAATGTATACATATATCGATATGTGTGTAGAGACAGATTTTTATAAAAGTGTACTTAGATTATAAGTAACACTCTATATACTTTCTTAAAAATCCATTATAGATGCATTTAAAAGTCAATTATTACATTGTAGCAAAAGTAATAAGGGTTCTGTAACTATGACTCACAGTCCAAAACCAGTTCTCCATCTGTTTTTTTATTTCTTTTTTTTTCTATTTTGGTATTATTAATGTACAATTACGTGAGCAACATTATGGTTACTAGACTCCCCCTGTTATCAAATCCCCACCACATATCCCTTTACAGTCACTGTCCATCAGCGTAATAAGATGCTATAGAATCACTACTTGTCTTCTCTGTGTAATACTGCCTTCCCCGTATAGCCCTCCCCCCACTACATTATGTGTGCCAATCATAATACCCCTTTTTCCCCCTTATCCCTCCCTTCCAATCCATCTTCCCCAGTCTCTTTACCTTTGTTAACTGTTAGTCCATTCTTGGGTTCTGTGAGTCTGCTGCTCTTTTGTTCCCTCAGTTTTTTCTTTGTTCTTATACTCCACAGATGAATGAAATTATTTGATACTTGTCTTTCTCCGCCTGGCTTATTTCACTGAGCATAATACCCTCTAGCTCCATCCATGTTGTTGGAAATGGTAGGATTTGTTTTCTTCTTATGGCTGAATAATATTCCATTGTGTATATGTACCACCTAATCTTTATCCATTCATCTACTGATGGACACTTAGGTTGCTTCCATTTCTTGGCCACTGTAAATAGTGCTGAGATAAACATAGGGGTGCATATGTCTTTTTCAAACTTGACTGCTGCATTCTTAAGGAAAATTCCAAGTAGTGGAATTCCTGGGTCAAAATGAATGGTATTTCTATTTTGAGTTTTTTTAGGAACCTCCATACTGCTTTCAACAATGGTTGAACTAATTTACATTCCCACCAGCAGTGTAGGAGGGTTCCACTTTCTCCATATCCTTGCCACCATTTGTTGTTCTTTGTCTTTAGGATGGTGGCCAACCTAACTAGTGATATCTCATGTGGTTTTAATTTGCATTTTCCTGATGATTAGCCATGTGGAGCAACTTTTCATGTGCCTGTTGGCCATTTCTTCTCTGGAGAAGTGTCTGTTCAGATACTTTGCCCATTTTTTAATTGGCTTATTTGTTTTTTGTTTATTGAGGTGTGTGAGATCTTTATATAATTTGGATGTCAACCCCTTATTAGATATGTAACTTATGAATATATTCTCCCATACTGTGGGATGTCTTTTTGTTCTACTGATGATGTCCTTTGTGGTACAGAAGATTTTAAGTTTGATATAGTCACATTTGTTCAATTTTACTTTTCTTTCCATTGCCTGGGGAGATATGTTCATGAAGAATTTGCTCATGTTTATGTTCAAGAGATTTTTGCCTATGTTTTTTCCTAAGATTTCCTAACCATGTTTCATGACTTACATTCAGGTCTTTGATCCATTTTGAGTTTACTTTTGTGTATGGGGTTAGACAATAATCCAGTTTCATTCTCTTACATGTAGCTGTCCAGTTTTGCCAACACCAGATGTTGAAGAGGCTGTCATTTCCCGATTGTATATCCATGGCTCATTTATTGCATATTAATTGACCATATATGTATGGGTTTATGTCTGGGCTCTCAAGTCTGTTGCATTGGTCTATGGATCTGTTCTTGTGCCAGTACCAATTTGTCTTGATTACTGTGGCTTTGTAGAAGAGCTTGAAGTCAGGGAGAGTAATTCCCCCACTTTATTCTTCCTTCTCAGGATTGCTTTGGTGATTCGGGGTCTTTTGTGGCTCCATATGAATTTTAGAACGATTTTCCCTAGTTCATTGAAAAATGCTGTTGGTATTTTGATACGAATTGCATTGAATCTGTAGATTGCTTTAGGCAGGATGGCCATTTTGACAATATTAATTTTTCCTATCCATGAGCAAGGGATGTGTTTCCATTTACTGGTATCTTCTTTAATTTCTCTCATGAGTGTCTTGTAGTTTTCAGAGTATAAATCTTTCACTTCCTGGGTTAGGTTTATTCCTAGGTATTTCATTCTTTTTGATGCAATTGTGAGTGGAATTGTTCTCCTGATTTCTCTTTCTGCTAGTTCATCATTAGTGTATAAGAATGCAACAGACTTCTGGGTGTTAATTTTCTATCCTGCAACTTTACTGAATTCAGATATTAGCTCTAGTAGTTTTGGAGTGGATTCTTTAGGGTTTTTTATCTACAATATCATGTCATCTGCAAACAGGGACAGTTTGACTTCTTCCTTGCCAATCTGGATGCCTTTTATTTCTTTGTGTTGTCTGATTGCTGTGGCTAGGACCTCCAGTACTATGTTGAATAGAAGTGGGGAGACTGGGCATCCTTGTCTTATTCCCGATCATAAAGAAAAAGCTCTCAGCTTCTCACTGTTAAGTATAATGTTGGCTGTGGGTTTGTCATATATGGCCTTTATGATGTTGAGATAATTGCCCTCTATACCCACTTTTGTTGAGAGTTTTTATCATGAATGGATGTTGAACTTTGTCAAATGCTTTTTCAGCATCTATGGAGATGATCATGTGGTTTTTGTCCTTCTTTTCATTAATGTAGTGGATGATATTGATGGATTTTTGAATGTTGTAGCATCCTTGCATCCCTGGAATAAATCCTACTTTATCATGATGTATGACCTTTTTGATGTATTTTTTAATTCAGTTTCCCAATATTTTGTTGACTACATTTGCATCTATGTTCATCAGGGATATTGGTCTGTAATTTTCTTTTTTTGTGCTGCCTTTGCCTGGTTTTGGTATTAGCATGATGTTGGCCTCATAGAATGAGTTTGGGGGTATTCCCTCCTCTTCTACTTTTTGGAAAACTTTAATGAGGATGAGTATTAGGTCTTCACTAAATGTTTGAGAAAATTCAGTAGTGAAACCATCTGGTCCAGGTGTTTTGTTCTTAGGTAGTTTTTTGATTACTTATTCAATTTCTTTGCTGGTAATTGGTCTATTCAGATTTTCTGTTTCTTCCTGGGTCAGCCTTGGAAGGTTGTATTTTCCTAGAAAGTTGTCCATTTCTTCTAGGTTATCCAGTTTGTTACCATATCATTTTTCATAGTATTCTCTCATAATTATTTCTATTTCTGTGGTGTCTGTAGTGATTTTTCCTTTCTCATTTCTGATTCTGTTTATATGAGCAGACTCTCTTTTTTTCTTGTTAAGTCTTGCTAGAGGTTTATTATTTTGTTTATTTTCTAGGAGAACCAGCTCCTGCTTTCATTGATTCTTTCTATTGTTTTATTCTTCTCAATGTTATTTATTTCTGCTTTAATCATTATTATGTCCCTCCTACTGACTTTGGGCCCCATTTGTTCTTCCATTTCTAGTTTCATTAGTTGTGAGTTTAGACTGTTCATTGGGGATTGTTCTTCTTTCCTGAGGTAGGCCTGTATTGCAATATGTATCCCTCTCAGCACGGCCTTCACCGCATCCCAGAGATTTTGCAGTTTTGAATTATTGTTGTCATTTGTCTCCATATATTGCTTGATCTCTGTTTTTATTTGGTCATTGATCCATTGATTATTTAGGAGCATGTCATTAAGCCTCCATGTGTTTGTGGGCTTTTTCATTTTCTTAGAGTAATCTAATTCTAGTGTCATACCTTTGTGGTCTAAGAAGCTGCTTGGTACAATTTCAATATTTTTGAATTTACTGAAGTTCTTTTTGTGGCCTAGTATACGATCTATTCTTGAAAATGTTCCACATGCACTTGAGAAGAATGTGTATCCTGTTGCTTTTGGATGGAGTGTTCTGTAGATGTCTGTTAGGTCCATCTATTCTAATACATTGTTCAGTGCCTCTGTCTCTTTATTTATTTTCTTTCTGGTTGACCTGTCCTTTGGAATGAGAGGGGTGTAGAAGTCTCCCAAAATGAATGCATTGCATTTTATTTCCCCCTTTAATTCTGTTAGTATTTGTTTCACATATGTAGGTTGTCCTTTGTGGGGTGCATAGATATTTATAATAGTTATATCTTCTTGTTGGACTGACCCTTTTATCATTATGTAATGTCCTTCTTTGTCTCTTGTTCCTTTCTTTGTTTTGAAGTCTATTTGGTGTGATACAAATACTGCAACTCCTGTTTTATCTCCCTATTAGTTGCATGAAATATCTTTTTCCATCCCTTTCCTTTCAGTCTGTGTATATCTTTGGGTTTGAAGTGAGTCTCTTGTAGGCAGCATATAGATGGGTCTTGTTTTTTTATCCATTCAGTTACTCTACGTCTTTTGATTGGTGCATTCAGACAATTTACATTTAGGGTGATTGTCGATAGGTATACACTTATTGCCATTGCAGGCTTTAGATTTATGGTAACCAAAGGTTCAAGGGAAATTCCCTCACTATCTAACAGTCTAATTTAACTCACTTCTTATGCTATTACAAACACAACCTAAAGATTATTTTTTTTCCTCTTTTTTCTTCCTCCTCCATTCTTTGTATGTTATGAATCATATTCTATACTCTTTGTCTATCCCTTGGGTGACATCTATTTAGCCTTAGGAATACTTCTATCTATAGGAGTCCCTCCAAAATGCACTGTAGAGATGGTTTGTGGAGGTAAATTCTCTCAGCTTTTGCTATCTGAAAATTGTTTATTCCCTCCTTCAATTTAAATGATAACCTTGCCAGGTAGAGTATTCTTGGTTCAATGCCCTTCTGCTTCATTGTATTAAATATATCATGCCACTCCCTTCTGGCCTGTAAGGTTTCTGTTGAGGAATCTGATGATAGCCTGATGGGTTTTCCTTTGTATGTGATCTTTTTTCTGTCTCTGGCTGCTTTTAAAAGTCTGTCTTTTTCCTTGATCTTTGCCATTTTAATTATTATATGTCTTGATGTTGTCTTCCTTGGGTCCCTTGTGTTGGGAGATCTGTGCATCTCGATGGCTTGAGAGACTATCTCCTTCTCCAGATTGGGGAGGTTTTCAGCAATTACCTCCTCAGTGACACTTTCTATCCCTTTTTCTCTCTCTTCTTATGGTACCCCTATTATGTGAATATTGTTCGGTTTGGATTGGTCACACAGTTCTCTCAATATTCTTTTGTTCTTAGCAATTCTTTTTTCTCTCTGTGCCTCAGCTTCTTTGTATTCCTCTCTTTCTATTCCATTTGCCATCTCTTCTATACATCTAATCTGGTTTTAAAACCCTCCATTGTATGTTTCATTTCAGATATGGAATTTCTTAGTGATTGAATCTCCATCTTAAATTTGTTCCTGAGTTCTTGAATATTTTTCTGTACCTCCATAAGCATGTTTATGATTTTTATTTTGAACTCTCTTTCAGGAATATTGGTGAGTTCAGTTTCATTTGGCCCTTTTTCTGGGGTTTGTGAGATTTTGGTCTGAACCACGTTCTTTTGATTTTTCATATTTCTCTGTGGTGCCCTCTTGTGCCCAGTAGCTACAGTCTCTGGAGCTCTCAGCCCCTAGAGTGTGTGTGTGAGCCTCTGTGCTTTGCATCTATAGCTGTTGTAGGTGGGGCCTCCTTCTGACTGGCCTGATGTCTGCACAGTGACTGCTGGTTTGTGAGCTGGTGCCGTCAGGCCAGGAGGATGGTTCAGGAGGCTCTGTATCGAGTGGGGGGCCTCAGAGCTGAGTAGCCAGCCAGGGGGATGGAGCGTCTGAAGCTTCTCAAAGTTCCCAGTCTGCTGGGAAGAGTGCACCAAGACAACCTTGTCACCCTATCCCTTCTCCCATGCAGCAAGCACTGTGCAAACCCTGCCCCTTCAGTAGCCCTCTCGCTGCTAGGAAGCCTCTCAGACCCTCTGCTTTTTCCTTGTCCCAGAGCAGCTGAGTGTGGGTCCCATCCTCCACAGATGGTCAGAACCTGTCTCTCAAGCACTCCACCTGTCCCAGCTACCCATCCTCCAGAGCACCACACAATGTAGGTTTCTGCTCACAAAGCAGATCTCCAGGGCTAGGTGTTCAGCAGTCCCAGGATTCCACCCACTCCCCGCTCTGTTTCTCTTCCCTCTGCCAGTGAGCTGTGGTGAGGGAAGGGTCTGGGTCCTGCTGGATCAAGACTTTGGTACATTACCCTATTTCATATGGTCTGCTCTGTTCGTGAGGTCTGTATGCAGTCTGGTGCAGCCTTCTTTCCTGTTGTTTTAGGGTTAGTTGTATTAAGTATATTTTCACACTATCTGTGGTTTGGGGAGGAGTTCTCTGTCTCACCTCTGATGCTGCCATCTTGAATCTTCCACCCCACCTCCCCCATCTGCTTTTGTAAATAAAGTTTTACCAGAACAGTTACACCATTCCTTTATACATAGTCTACAGCTGATTTTGTGTCATACAAGAGAGTGTGTAGTTATGACAGACTATATGACCTCCAAAACCTGGCAGACTTATTGGTCTTTTACAGAAAAAAATATAGACGACTGTGCTAAACAATCTCTTTTTAGAAAGACTACATTTCTACTGTGTGGCATATTTGGGACCATATGACTGAATTCTGGCCAGTGAGACATAGCCACTTCTAGGTCTTCACATAAAAATGCCTGTGCAGAGGATTAAAGATGGCGGCGTGAGAGGTGAGACAGAGGCTTCCTCCTAAAACTACATATAATATAAAAATATAACTAATACAACTACTCTTGAAAGAGCAACAGGAAAGAGGACTGCACCAAACTGCATACACCTGGAGATAAGAGCAGACCTCACGGAAAAGGGTATGTACTAAAGCTGTGGCCCTGTGGGATCCAAGCCCTTCCCCTACCCTAGCTCACTGACGGGAGGAAGAGGAACAGAGCAGGGAGGGAGTGGAGACGTGGGACTGCTGAATACTTAGCTCCAGAGATCTGCGGTAGGAGCACAAACCTACATTTCTTGGTTCTTTCATGATACTCTCATAAATAGGGGGTTGGAAAGCTAAGACAGGCAGAATTCCTGGAGAGACTAAGATTCCACCTGCTTGTGGAAAGCAGGGATCCATACCCAGCTGCTCTGGGACAAAAGAAAGGTGGGCACTCTGAGACACTTCCTAACAAAGAAGCCCTTAGCAAGAGGGCTGCTAAAGGGACAAGGATGGCACAGAGCTTACTGCTCAGGAGAAAGGACAGGCAGACAAAAATGTCCGGGTGCACCTGCCCAGCAGGTTGGGAGCTTTCACGATCTTCAGGTGCTCCAGCTCCCTGGCTGACTACACAGCTCCCAAAAACCCCTTCTGTGATAGGCAGCCTACTGTGCCTTTCTCCTGGCCAGCCCCACCAGGCTTGCAAACCGGGAAACCCTACCCTGGTGTTAGGCCAGCCACAGGGAAGATCTGTCTACCGCAACTAAAAATGCAAAGCACAGAGTCTTATACCTGTGTGCTCGGCCCACTGGTTCAGGCAATAGAGACAGGCATAGCAGCCAGGAAGCAGGAAACAGCTCTTTCCTCCCCCCAGGCACCAATACCACTCCCCCTGCAACCCCTGACATTGCTTCAGGGGCTGAGCAGCTACAGAGAGTAGAGCTTCTGGGCACTAGAGGGCGCCATACACAAATATGGCCAGACGGGAGTGGCATGATGTATTTAATGCAATGAAGCAGAAGGGCCTTGAACCAAGATTACTTTATCTGGAAAGATTATCATTTAAATTTGAAGGAGGGATTAAACAATTCCCAGATAAGCAAAAGCTGAGAGAATTTACCTTCCACAAAGCATCTCTACAATGTATTTTGGAGGGACTGCTGTAGATGGAAGTGTTCCTACAGTTTAATATCTGTCACCAGAGGTAATAGAACCACAGTAAAGAGTGTAGAACAGCTAATTACTAAGAAAATGCAAAATTAAATTAACTATCCACAAAGTCAGTCAAGGGATAGACAAACAGTACAGAATATGATACCTAATATATAAAGAACAGAGGAGGAAGAAAAAGGAGGGGAAAAAAATCTTTAGATTGTGTTTGTAATAGCATATTAAGTGAGTTAAGTTAGACTCTTAGATAGTAAGGAAGTTAACCTTGAACCTTTGGTAACCACGAATCTGAAGCCTGCAATGCCAATAAGTACATACCTATCCATAGTCACCCTAAATGTAAATGGACTGAATGCACCAATCAAAAGACATAGAGTCACTGAATGGATAAAAAAACAAGACCTGTCTATATGCTGCCTTCAAGAGACTCAGTTTAAACTCAGAGATATACACAGACTAAAAGTGAAGGGTTGGAAAAGACATTTCATGCAACAAAGGAGAAAAAAAGCAGGATTTGCAGTACTTCTTTCAGACAAAATCGACTTCAAAACAAAGAAAGCCACAAGAAACAAAGAAGTACATTACATAATGATAAAAGGGTCAATCCAAGAAAAAGATATAACCATTATAAATATCTATGCACCCAACACAGGAGCTCCTACATATGTGAAACAAATACTAACAGAATTAAAAGGGGAAATAGAATGCAATGTATTCGTTCTAGGAGACTTCAACACACCACTCACCCTGAAGGACAGATCAACCAGACAGAAAATAAGTATGGAGACAGAGGCACTGAACAACACATTAGAACAGATGGACGTAACAGACATCCACAGAATTCTACACTCAAAAGCAGCAGAATACACATTCTTCTCAAGTGCACATGGAACATTTTCAAAAATAGATCGTATACTAGGCCACAAAAAGAGCCTTGTTAAATTCAAAAAATTAAAATTGTACCAAGCAGTTTCTCAGACAACAAAAGGTATGAAACTAGATATGAATTACGCAAAGAAAATGAAAAATCCTACAAACACATGGAGGCTTAATAACATGCTCCTAAATAATCAATGGATCAATGACCAAATAAAAACAAAGCTCAAGCAATATATGGAGACAAATGACAGCAATAATTCAACACCGCAAAATCTGTGGGACACAGCAAAGGCCATGCTAAGAGGAAAGTATATTGCAAAGAGGCCTACCTCAGGAAAGAAGAACAATCCCATATGAGCAGTCTAAACTCACAATTAACGGAACTAGAAAAAGAAGAACAAATGAAACCCAAAGTCAGTAGAAGGAGGGACATAATAAAGATTAGAGCACAAATAAATAAAATAAAGAAGAATAAAATAATAGAAAGGATCAATGAAAGCAAGAGCTGCTTCTTCAAGAAAATAAACAAAACAGATAAACCCCTAGCCAGACTTATCAAGAAAAAAAAAAGAGTCTACTCACATAAACAGAATCAGAAAGGAGAAAGGAGAAATCACTACAGACACCACAGAAATACAAAGAACTATTAGAGAATACTATGAAAATTACATGCTAACAAACTGGATAACCTAGAAGAAATGGACAACTTTCTAGAAAAATACAACCTTCCAAGGCTGACTCAGAAAGAAACAGAAAATCTCAACAGACCAATTACCAGCAATGATACTGAACTGGTAATCAAAAACCTACATAAGAACAAAACACCTTAACCAGATGGCTTCACTGCTGAATTTTATCAAACATTTAGTGAAGACCTAATATCCATTCTCCTTAAAGTTTTCCAAGGAGTAGAAGAAGAGGGAATACCTCCAAACTCATTCTATGAGGCCAGCATCACTCTAACACCAAAACCAGGGAAAGACACCTCAAAAAAGAAAATTACAGACCAATATCCCTGATGAACATAGATGCAAAAATACTGAACAACATTTTAGCAAACTGAATTCAAAAATACATCAAAAGGATCATCCATGATGATCAAGTAGGATTTATTCCAGGGATGCAAGGATGGTCCAACATTCGAAAATCCATCTCAACATCATCACTACATCAATAAAAAGAAGGACAAAAACCACATGATCATCTCCATAGATGATGAAAAAGCATTCGACAAAATTCAACATCCATTCATGATAAAAACTCTCAACAAAATGGGTATAGAGGGCAATTACTTCAACATAATAAAGGCCATATATGACAAACCCATAGACAACATTACACTTAACAGCGAGAAGCTGAAAGCTTTTCCTTTAAGATCGGGAACAAGACAAGGATGCCCACTCTCCCCACATCTATTCAACATAGTACTGGAGGTCCTAGCCATGGCAATCAGACAACACAAAGAAATAAAAGGCATCCAGATTGGCAGAGAAGAAGTTAAACTGTCCCTGTTTGCAGATGACATGATATTGTACATAAAAAAACCAAAGAATCCACTCCAAAACTACTAGATCTAATATCTGAGCTCAGCAAAGCTGTGGGATAGAATATTAATAGGCAGACATCTGTGGCATTCCTACACACTAACAATGACCTAGAAGAGAGGGAAATCAGGAAAACAATTCCTTTCACAATTGCATCAAAAAGAATGAAATACCTAGGAATAAACCTAACCAAGGAAGTGAAAGACCTCTACTCTATAAACTACAAGACACTCATGAGAGAAATTAAAGAAGATACCAATAAATGGAAACACATCCCGTACTCATGTATAGGAAGAATTAATATTGTCAAAATGGCCATCCTGCCTAAAGCAACCTACAGATTCAATGCAATTCCTATCAAAATACCAACAGCATTCTTCAATGAACTAGGGAAAATCGTTCTAAAATACATATGGAACCACAAAAGACCCCGAATAGCCAAAGCAATCCTGAGAAGGAAGAATAAAGCTGGGGGGGATTATGCTCCCCAATTTCCAGCTTTACTACAAAGCCACCGTACTCAAGACAATTTGGTGCTGGCACAACAACAGACCCATAGACCAATGGAACAGACTTGAGAGCCCTGATGTAAACCCAACCATATATGGTCAATTAATATATGATAAAGGAGTCATGGACATAGAATGGGGAAATGACAGCCTCTTCAACAGCTGGTGTTGGCAAAACTTGACAGTTACATACAAGAGAATGAAACTGGATTATTGTTTAACTCCATGAACAAAAGTAAATTCAAAATGGATCAAAGACCTGAATGTAAGTCATGAAACCATAAAACTCTTAGAAGACAACATAGGCAAAAATCTCCTGAATATAAGCATGAGCAACTTCTTCCTGAACACATCTCCTCAGGCAAGAGAAACAAAAGCAAAAATGAACACATGCTACTACATGTAACTAAAAAGTTTCTGAACAGCAAAGGACACCATCCACAGAACAAAAAGGCATCCTACAGTATGGGAGAATATGTTTGTAAATGACATATCCAACAAGGAGTTAACATTCAAAATATATAAAGAACTCACACGCCTCAATGCCCAAAAGCAAATAACCCAATTAAAAAATGGACAGGGGATATAAACAGACAATTCTCCAAAGAAGAAATTCAGATGGCCAACAGACACATGAAAAGATGCTTCACACACTAATGATCAGGAAAATGCAAATTAAAACCACATTGAGATATCACCCCACACCAGTAAGGATGGCCACCATCCAAAAGACTAAGAACAAGAAATGCTGGTGAGGATGCGGGAAAGGGGAACCCTCCTACACTGCTGGTGGGAATGTAAGCTAGCTCAACCATTGTGGAAAGCAATATGGAGGTTCCTCAAAAAACTAAAAATACAAATACCATTTGACCCAGGAATCCCACTCCTTGGAATTTACCCAAAGAATACAACTTCTCAGATTCAAAAAGACATATGCACCCCTATGTTTATTGCAGCACTTTTTACAATAGCCAAGATATGGAAGCAACCTAAGTGTCCATCAGTAGACGAATGGATAAAGAAGAGATGGTACATATCCACAATGGAATACTATTCAGCCATAAGAAGGAAACAAATCCTGCCATTTGCAACAACATGGATGGATCTGGAGGATATTATGCTCAGTGAAATAAGCCAGGTGGAAAAAGAGAAGTGCCAAATGATTTCCCTCATTTGTGGAGTATAACAACGCAGCAAAACTGAAGGAACAAAATAGTAGCAGACTCTGAGACTCCAGGAAGGAACTAGTGGTTACCAAAGGGGAAGGGTGTGGGAGGACGGGTAGGGAGAGTGGGAGAAGGGTATTGTGGGGTATTATGTTTAGTACACATGGTGTGGGGGATCACGGGGAAAACAGTGTAGCACAGAGAAGGCAAGCAGTGAATCTGTGGCATCTTACACTGATGGACAGTGACTGCATTGGTGTTTGAGTGGGGACTTGATAATATGGGTAAATGTAGTAACCACATTGTTTTTTCATGTGAAACCTTCATAAGAGTGTATATCAATAATATCTTAATAACAAAAACAAAAAAAAGAATGCCTGTGTAACCCTTCAGCTCTCTTTAGCAAAACCACATAAGAAAGATATGAGACAGAGGACCTTAGTAAGAAATATCCTTCTATGTATTTCTGTATATGGTATTGACATTTTAATATTCATCTGTATTTTTAAGACTATAGAGAATTCCATTATAAGAAGTGTAACTCTGATATCTTCAATACTTTATTGCTTATTGAATATTTACATTAATGTATTTTTAATGTTTTATTTATAATTAATTCAATGTGAAAAGTATCATATGTTTTATTTCTGTATTTATTCAACTCTTCCTTATGATAACTACTTCAAAATGAAATTTCTTAGTGAAAAGGCTTTAAATTTCAATTTATCTAGTAGTCATTTGTATGGGGTTTTTAATGTTTTCTGTAAAAATGATGAGCAAATTACTCTGACACTATTTTTTTTTAGGATATTTCATCACTGTTTTTATTTCATTCAGCTTTACTGAGGTTTAATGGACAAATTAAAGTGTATATATTTAAAGCGTACAAAGGGTGATTTAACATACTAATATTTTGTAAAATTATTACCACAATCAGATTAACACATCTATCACCTCGCATAGTTAACTTTATGTGTGTGCATGTGTGTGTGTGCGCCTGTGGTTAGAATGCTTAAGACCTATTTTCTTAGCAAATTTCAAGTACACAATACGCCATTATTACCCACAGTGACCATGTTGTACATTAGATGCTCAGAACATAATCATCGTACAAATGAAGGCTGGTGCGCGTTGATCCGCATCTCCCCATTTCCCAACCCCCACCCCAGCCCCTGGTAACCATCATTCTATTCTCTGTTTCTAGGAATTTCATTTAAAAAAATTTTTTTAGGTTCACATGTAAGGTAATACAGTATTTGTCTTTCTCTGTCTAATTCACTTAACATAATGTCCTCTAGGTTTATTTATGTTGTCACAAATAGCCAGATTTACTTCTTTTTATGACTAAATAATATTCCATTTTATATGCATGCCATATCTTCTTTATCCATTCATCTGTTTAAAGAAACTTAGGTTGCTTCCATATCTTGACTATTATGAATAACGTCGCAGTGAACATGCAAGTGCAGATATTTCTCTGAGATCCTGACTTCATTTACCTTTGGATACAAACCAAGAAGTGGGATTGAAGTAGTTCCATTTTTAATTTTTTGAGGAACCTCCATACCATTTTCCATGTGGCTATGACAATTTACAACCTCACCAACAGTGTGCAAGGGTTCCTTCTCTCAATACCCTTACAAACACTTACTGTCTGCTATCTTATTGATTAAAGCCATTTTATCCTAACAGGTGTTATATAATAATGTCTCATGGTTTTGATTTGCATTTCCCTGATGATTAAGGATGTTGAGCACCTTTCCATGTACCTGTTAGTCATCTGTGTATCTTCTTTGGAAAAACGTTTACTCAGGTCCTTCGCCAATTTTGTAATTGGCTTATTTATTATTATTATTTATTATTATTATTATTAAATTTCCTATTGAGTTGTATGAGTTCCTTATATACATTGAATATTAACATCTTATCATATATATAGCTTGCAAATACTTTCTCCAATTCTATAAGTTGTTCTTTCATCTTGTTGATGGTTTCCTTTGCTGTACAAAAGCATATAGGTTTCATGTAGTTGATTTTTGCTTTCTTGTTTGTGCTTTTAGTGTCATATCCAAAAAAATCATTGTCAAGGACAACGTCAAAGAACTTCTTCCTTATGTTTTCTTCTAGTACTTTTATGGTTTCAGGCCTCATGTCTGTGATTTTAATCCACTCTGTTAATTTTTGTGAGTGGTATAAGATAGGGGTCCAATTTCATTTTCTTCATGTGTTTATCCAGTTTTCCCAACATCCTTTCTGAGGTTATCCTTTCCCATTAGGTGTTCCTGGCTCTCCTGCAAAATATTAGTTGAGTTGATATGTGGGGGGTTAAAATTCTGGGCTCTATATTCTGTTTCATTTATATGTGCATATTTTATACCAGCATCACACTGTTTCAATTAGTATAACTTTGTAACATAGTTTGAAATCAGGAAGTATGTTGCCTTTGGTTTTCTTCTTTCTCAAGATTGCTTTGACAATTTGGAGTATTTTTTGCAGTTCTGTAAACATTTTAGGATTGTTTTTCTATTTCTGTGAAAACTTCCAACAGAATTTTGATAGGGATTGCATGAATGTATAGATCACTTTGGGTAGTATGAACATTTTAACAATATTAATTCTTCCAATCCATGAACAAGGGATATATTTCCATTTATTCATGTTTTCCTCAATTTTTTCTCCAGGGTCTTGTAGTTTTCAGTGTATAGGTCTGGTTAAATTTATTCCTAACTATTTATATGCTTTTAATGCTATTAAAACGGCATCAAATTTCTCTCTTTTCTTAATATCTCTTTCACATAATTCTGTTAATGTGTAGAAACACAGCTGATTTTTGTATATTGATTTTGAATCCTGAAACTTTATTGAATTTATTTATTTTAATAATTATGTTGGTGGAGTCTTTAGAGTTTTTTCTGTATAATATCATGTCATCTATAACCAGAGAATATTTTACTTCTTTCTTATTTGGATGATTTTATTGATTTTTTTTCTTGCCTGATTGTTATGGTTAGGACTTTTACTACTGTGTTGAATGAAAGTGGTGAAAGGAGCATCTTTGTCTTATTCCTGATCTAAGAGGAAAGGCTGTCAGCTTTTCACCTTTGAGTATGATGTTAGCTGTGGGCTTGTCATATGTGGCCTTCATTTGTTAATGGACATTCCATCTATATCTATTTTTTGAGAGTTTATACCATGAAAGGATGTGGAATTTTGTCAAATGTTTTTCTACATCTATTGAGCTGACCATATGATTGTCATCTTTCATTTTATTAACATAGTAAATCACATTTATTGATTTGCATGTGTTGAACCAGCTTGCACCCCAAGAATAAATCCCACCTGATCATGGTGTATGATCCTTTTAATGTACTTTTGAAATCTGCTTAATAGTATTTCAGTGAGTATTTTTGCATCTCTGTTCATCAGGGATATTGGCGTTTAATTTTCTTTTCTTGTAGTGCCTTTGTTTTGTTTGGGTATTAAAGTAGTGCTAGCCTTGAAAAACAAGTTTAGAAGTGTCCCTCCTCTATAATTTTTTGGAAAAGTTTGAGAAAGGTTGGTATCAATTCTTTAAATGTTTGGTAGAATTCACCAGCAAAGCCATCAGGTCCTAAGGTTTTCCTCATTGGGAGTTTTTTTTTAATTACTGATTCAATCTCCTTACTTACTATTGATCTCTTCAGATGTTTCATTTATTCATGATTCAGTGGTAGGTTTTATGTTTCTATTAAGTTAGCCATTGCTTCCAGATTGTACAATTTTGGCATATAATTATTCATAGTACTCTCTTATGAACCTTTGTATTTCTGTGGTATCAGTTATAATGTTTCCTCTTTCACTTCTGATTTTATTTGATTTCTCTCTTTTATGTTAGTATACCTAATGTTTTGTCAGTATTGTTTGCCTTTTCAAAAAACCAGCTTTTAGTTTCCTTGATCTTTTCTATTGCTTTCCTAATAACTATTTGATCAATTTCTTCTGTGATCTTAGTATTTCATTTCTTCTTCTAACTTTGTACTTCATTCATCTTATTCTAGTGCTTTGTAATGTAAAGTTAGGAGTTTTTTTTAAGATCTTTCTTCTTTCTTAATGCAGATGTTTCTCACTATAAACATCTCTTACAACAGCTTTTGCTGCATCACATAAGTTTTTATATGTTGTCTTCCCATTTTCAGTTGTTTCAAGATATTTTTTATTTCCTTTTGTTGATTTCTTCTTTGGTACATTGGTTTTCCAGTAACTTATTGTTTAATTTCCACATATCTGTGAATCTTCCAGTTATCCTTCTGTTATTGATTTTAGTTTCACACTATTGAGTTCAGAAAATATATCTGGTAAGGTTTCAGTTTTCTTAAGTTTGCTTGTCTACATTGTGTGATATTAGTATATCTTCCCCTCTTCTTTTTTGGTTTCCATTTGCATGGAATATCTTTTCCATAAATACTTTTGCATGGAATATATTTTACCATTCTTTTTCTTGAGTTCACGTGTGTCCTTAAAGCTAAGTCAGTCTCTTGTAGGCAGCATGAAATTGGTTCTTGTTTTTCAATTCATTTTGTGACCCTATGACTTTTGACTAGAGAATTTAGCCCATTTATACTTAATGTAACTATTGATAGGTGAGGACTTACTAATATCATCTTATTGTTTTCTGTCTCTTTTGTAGTTTCTTATTCCTTTTATAATCTTTTGTTTTCTCTTTTTGGAGATTGATTCTTTACAGTAATGCTATGGTTTGGTTCTTCTCTCTTTTGTGAATCTACTGTAGGTTTTTGCTTTATGGTTACCAAGAGACTTACATAGAATATATTATAGGTGTAACAGTCTATTTTATGCTGATAGCAACTTTACTTCAATCATATACAAATAAAAATATACCCTTATACTACCCTGTGAATTTTGATGTCATAATTTACCTTCAATATTGTGTATCCATCAACAAATTATTATAGCTATAGTTATTCTCAATACTAAGAATTAATAGTTCTTAATACTATCACTTAACCTTTATGCTAGAATTATGTGATTAACTCCACACTACAGTATTAGAATATTCTGAATTTGAGTACATACTTAGCCTTTGACAGCACATTTTATATTTTTATTTGTTTTCTTATTATTAGTAGTACCCCTTCATTACAGCTTGAAGAGTTCCTTTCAGTTTTTTTTGAAACATAGGTCTAGTGGTAATGAACTTGCTCAGGTTTTGTTTGTCTGGGAAAGTTGTTATCTCCTCTTCACTTCCAAAGGACAGCTTTGCCAGGTAAAGAATTCCAGGTTGACTTTTTTTTTTTCTTTCAGCACTTTGAATATATCAATCCCACTTTCTTCTGGCCTGCAAGGATTTTGCTGCAAAATCTGCTGATAACCTTATGGGGGTTCCTGGTATGTGGGATGGTTTTTCTTTTCCTGTTTTTAAAAAATATTTTTATTCCTGATTTTAGGCAGTTTTAGTATAATGTGTCTTGAAAATATATATTTGGATAAATCTTTTTGGGAAACTATGAGTTGATAAACTTTGGATATTAAAAACTTTGCCAGAATTCTTCAGCCATTAATTCTTTAAGTAGGTTTCTTCCTCTGTTCTGACTATAATATGCATAGACATTTTCACTTAATGATATCGCAGAGTCCACGTAGGCTATCTTCATTCTCTTTTTCTTTATTCTCCTTTGACTGCATAATTTTAAATGACCTGTCTTCTGTATCAGAGATTTATGTTTGATCAAGTCTACTGTTGAGGCTTTCTATTGAATTTTCATTTCCTTCATTGTATTCTTCAGCAATAGATTTTCTGTTTGGTTCATTTTATTATTTCTATTCCTTTGTCAATCATCTCTTTTGGTTTATATATTCTCCAAATCTCATCAAAGTGTCTTTCTGTCTTCTTGTGGGTCATTGAACTTCCTCAAACAACTGTTTTGAGTGTTTTTTTTTTTTTGGTAATTTCCATTTATCTAATGAGGAAACAGATTTTTTTTAATATAATTTATTTTATAATCATTAATCTACAATTACATGTGCAATATTATGGTTATTAAACTACCCTTTCATCAGGGGGAAAATGGGCGGGAAGGGAGGGATAAGAGAGGAAAAGGGGCATTATGATTAGCAGATATAATGTTGGGGGGCACGGGGAGGGCAGTACAACTCAGAGAAGACAAGTAGTGATTCTATAGCATCTCACTATGCTGTTTTGAGTTTTAATAGGAAAATCATAGATCTATTTCTGTGGAGTCAGTTGTTAGAAAAATATGTGTTCCCTTGATTTTTCATGTTCCTTAAAGTCTTGCATTAATGTCTTTGCATTTGAAGAAGTAGTCACCTCCTCCAATCTTAAATCACTGATGTCAGAGAACAGAGTCCCCTGTCAGCCATGCAAGGGATTCTCAGGCTTTCTTAAGCTTTTTCCATTGATACACATGTCCCACACTTTTTCTTGGGGGGAGAATTCTTAAGATTGTACGATTTCCATCAATCCTGTAAATTTCGGCCAGTTCCTGACAGCCTCCCATATGCTTTCCCTAGGATGGTACTGAAGTGTGTGTGCTTTTTCCAAACCCAGAGTAAGGCCAGCTGTTTGCATATGCTCACTAGCTTCCTGCAAATGTTGGCACCCTCCAACTTTGAGAGAGCACACAGGGAGCTGATCACATGGTGGTGGTATATGAGTGAAACAAGTGGGGCATTGGCATGATCCACATGTGAGGTGTCTCCAGTGGTTCATGGACAGGTTTCCTGATGGACACTCCAAGCAATTAGAAGGATCTGTGTTCCTTTGATTGTCTCTAAGCCCTAGATGCTGTTCTCCCTGAATTTCCTTGCCTCTCAGTTGTACAATACATTTTAGTAATCTAGCTAGAGCAAGAATGAAAGGGGCCTCTTTTGAGTGTAACACACAGACGAGGAAGATGGTCACTCATACGCTCTCACTTTCCTGTGGTCAAAATCACTGGACAAGAGGGTGTCTCCTGGCACTGAACTGTGCTGCCTTAGGGGAGGGAGTAATACAAGTAAAGTGAAACTGTTCCTCTTACCCTCTTAAATTCATCCACTCTTGGATTTTCTTTTCTTTTTTGATCCAGTGGTGAGCTGGAACTTCTCCACTGAACTTGAGGGTTTCCACAAATGTATTATTATCTGTAGGTAATTGTCAAAATCATGATTTTTGGGGTAAAGGTGGTAGAAAAGACCTATTTTACTGCTGATGTCACTTTACTAAATCTTCCCCACTAATTTATTGAATTATTCTCCCCAAAATTTGAATGGATAATAGATTTTATCAATAAGATTATTTTTTATTTTCCCTGACTTGATTGTATTCATTGTACTAATATACTTGTAAATGAAATGTCATTGTTCATGATTAAATGAACCTTAATTAGCAACAGGATTTTTTCTAGTGTTATGCAAAACTTGTTAATATCTTCCTGTAATTATTGTGTTTGTATGAATGTCTTGTGTGCATGTACAAGTGTGTTCACACATTATCATTGTTGGGTAGCCATCAATCTCATATATATGTACACAGCTTGTATAGACTTGAAATGGTTAGTAACTCATATTTTGAAGTTATTGGGAATAATGTAAATAGCATGGGGTTTGTCAGTTCTTTAATGATTCTGTTTAAGTCAACCAGAAATCCATCTAGCCTGAGTGATTCTTCTAAAGGATGTTTTCCAAAATCCTTTAAAAATTAGTTTAGGAATTCAATCTCTAAAATTAATTTTATACTTAAAAATTATCCATTGAAATATTTTTTATTTATTAACAGAACTATATATATTAAACTCATATTTTAATCCCTTTTTTATCTGTGGTTCTATGACACTTCTCTGATTCCTAACATTGTGCATTTGAAATATTTTCTCTTCTTTTTTATTCCTACCAAAATCAGAAACTGATATTGAGCTTTATTACTTTCAACTTTGGAAGGGTTATTCTTTTTTTATATTTTTTCTAGCTTCTTGATTTTTATTTTTTTAAATAATAAAAAGTATTTCTATATGAATACAGATTTGGTCACATTTCATAAGTTTTCATGAATAATGTTCTACTTGCTTCATTATCATTAATTTCTTAATAATTATGGTTGTAAATTTTATTTCCTCTTTGGTCCACAAGTAATTTTAAAAATTCCTAACATATCCTTTTAATATAAGCTTCCATAACTTTTTGATGTTTTTGTACATTATTATCTGAATAAATATTTTATAACTTCTGTTGTGTGATTTAGTGATATTTTTCCTTTTTTGTTGGGGAATACTTATGTATGTATAAATATACCATGAGCATAGGAAAATACAATTTTCTATTGACTTTATAAAACATTAGCATCCTTTTGTATAAATTGTCCTGATCTTTGTATTATTCCTGATATCCATATGTGTGTATATCTAGCAATTGGTCATAATTACGTTCAATGCTTTAAAAAAAAAAACAGATTTCCAAGAACTACTCATGCCCTCCTAATTCAAAGTATCTGAAGATTGTTCCCAGGATTATTGGTTAAAAGTTTCCCTTATGTCTCATAATGATGTTGGGTTTTGTTTGTTTGGCTTGGTTTTGATTTGTTTTTGCTTGTTTGTTTTATTGTTGTTTATTTTATTTTTTTCTTCTACTTCACTGTACAAATTTTCTTAGTAGCTGATATAGGAATTTCTCCTAGTAAGAGATTTTGGTCAGTAGATGCTTTTTAAAGCCTGTTCAGTTGTTGGTCCACTGGCTGCTATGTGTGTAAGAGCCTAAAGTTATGATAAGTGAACAAGATACAGGGACTATAAAACTATGAAAATAATCAGATTTAGAGGGCTCTCTAGTGGGTGGTTGTGAGATGCACTTTTTAAGTAGGAGTGTTAGCTCCCAGTGAGAAGGTGCCGTTTGAGCAAAGGCAAGAAAAAGGCAAAACAGCCATGTAGACCTCTGGGGGAATTTAACAGTGTGGATATCAGCTTTTACACAAAGCCTGGAATGACTTTCAGGCTGAAAGAAGAGGTATGTTTGAGAAACAGGAAAAAGTCATGATGATAAAGAATAGGAAAGGCAAGTATATGAGTAAATGAGATAAGGACAGGTAATGGTTCAGTTGATTGAGTGTGACTTGAGGTCATTGTGAGAATTTTGCCTTTTATGCTCACAAATGGAGAGTTTGAGCAAAGGAATCATATACTCTGACCTGTTTTAAAAAGATCATGTTAGCTAATACATTGAGACTGGATCAAAGTGAATTGAAAGTAAAGGCAGGGACATAAGTAAGGAAACTTTTGCAGAAATCCAAGAGAGTTGTAATATTGGCTTAGACTGGGACTGTGGCAGAGAACTAGATGATAAATAGATTATGGGTTTATTTTCAAAACACATCCAGTACAGTTTCTGAATGGTTCAAACAGAGTCAAAAGATGCTGTTATAGTCAGTAGAGATCTTTATCTCCGAATCAGCCTTTTATACGTGCATTTCCAACTTGCTGTGACCATGTAATTTGTTTTGATCCTGTGAGTAAAAGGGACATATTTCATTCTTCCTGGAAACTTTAAGATCCCATCATACTGCAACATATTTCTTTTCCCTCTGCTTTGCCAACCAACAGTGTTCTGGAGAGCAGTTATTTGATCAACCTGGGTACAGAGTGAGAATGATGACAATATTGTAGAGTCTCAAGGGAAACTGTGATAGATGTATAGCAGGTGTAAGAAATTCTTTCCTTATTTTAAGCTAGCAATTGTTGCCAGCAATAACTTGGAAGGTATATAATATATCTGATGAGTTTATACTCTAGGATGGGAAAATAATTGGTAGCATGTTTTGAATACTACTGGCTGCATCTGACAATATACTATAAAAATAGATAAGCTTTAAAAGATGATGTTTTGGATGATGATAAGCAAACAGAAAGGAAGGGATGAAGGGAGTATTAAAAAAATTGGATATTTATAAGGTTGGAAGATGTAGCCACTTTGTATCACCTATTCAGCACAAAGTAAGCTTAAGGATGTCTTTGAGCAAAGGAAGCTTTCTGGCAAGGATCCAATCAATGGTAAGCCCCTCACTCCCACTGTTACTGCCTCTGAATGGATCATAGTGGTCCTCAGGTAATTTAGCAGAAAAATGGCTCAGGAAAAATATGTACTTTCCCATCAATGTTTAATAAGTTCAGGGCACCTGCAATTAAGTCATGTCTCAAAAAGAACTGTTAAGTATGGTTATTGGCACATGGAACTGGCTGGACTCGAATAAATACAAAGCTGCCTACGTTTTTGGGACAGTTGTACTGCCAAAAAGAACCACTAACCTAAACTAAAAGGGACTGTAATCGTTTCAGACTGAAAATAACCCTGAGCCTCCAAGGATCAGGAAGCAGTTTGGCAAAGCTACTTAGACTCCCCGAAGGGCATGTTATCTCTAAAACTCACTTCAGGTGCAGCTAAAGAGGATAAAGTCAAAAGAAGGAGCTCCCAGAAGGTGGGGCCAAGACTCCTAGAGAACAGTGAACTGAGAACTCACCTGATGAAGCAGATCTGAAGCCTAGTCACCTATTACTCCCTACCACCAAAGCTGTTGACCTTTCCAACTGCTTATGGGGTTTCAGAATGTTTCTGGATCAGAGATTGCCATTTCTTTCTGAATGGAAATATCAGCTATGGTTCTATTTCTGTTCTGTCATCATATATTGGGTGCATGACTTTACTTTTGTGTTTATAGGTTTCTCAGTTAAGTAGAGCTACATTCACACCTGATACAGAGACTCCTTGGTATCACCTCAGCCTATTGTAGAGATTACTTGGTATCACCTCTCTTATTATGCATCACCCAGTGATCACGAGCAATGGGCAGCCTGCCTTTGAGAGGCGGTAAGTGAATTTTGCATATTGAACAATTAATGAAACCAAACATTTATTTAATAAATTTATTTGACTAAAATGGCTAACTGTTGAAGTCACTGGAGGTGTTCACAACTCTTCTGGTTTTCTCTTTGAGTACGGTAGAATTGTACTTCTCCACTCAGATGAAGATATATATAAGCATTATCTCCCCAAGAAAAAAGACATCCAAAAGTGGCATTCTAGGAACTTTTAGAAAACAAAGCCTCTATGAAGTAGGAACAGAAGTTATAAATAGTGGACAAGTTTATATGAAAATACAAAAGGATGAAATAAAAAAGATGAATGAAGTAAGGAAAGATTAAAGAAAATTAATTCAATTGCAAAGTTAAAAGACATGTTAGAGACTTGAAAGGGCAGAATTGATGCTGCAGAAAATGGTATCATAATGTCAGTTCCTTGCATCCCCTTACTGACTACCACCTCCTATCTTTACAACTCACTTTCTATAGAACTTGACTCTGATAATCCTTCCCCAGCACCCTAATACATAGACTCTATCACCTTTCCCTTGATTTTATCCCTTTTGTTCTAACCACTATACTGCACTATCACATTCATTTATTCATTCATCCATCCACCTATCATCATATAATTACTGAGGTCCTATTATGACCCAGATGTTAGGTTATTCTTAAAGAATTTATACCATTTTAGAATGAAATTCTGTTCCTCCCAGGTTTTCAACAGATTAAGAAAATCAATAAGAGAAGGCCCTTGAAATTCCAATCTGTCCTGGTGCTGTCAATGTCCTCATTGTCCAAGACCAAGCAAACTCTCCGGCCAACAGATTTCTGTGCTCATGATATAAGACCAATGTCTCACTCTATAATACAAATATTTGGTCCTATTTAAAGCATTGAAAGTATCAGTAGAGTAGGTAAAACATACACATATATTTGTAGAAAATGGAACTTTTCCCAGGTCCCTGGAGGGAATACCCAAGGTTACTTTCTTCATATTTGATTATATCTCCTCTCTACCCCTGCTCTCCACCTCTACCAATTACAAAAATGAAAATATATGTATGCGGGGTATTCAAAGAAAATAATTTAGATAAAAAAAGGTTTACTTTATTTTACTCAGTCAGCAGCTATTTAGTTAAGACCTACCATTGCCAAGGCTCTAAGCTACTGTATTTTAGCAAGTTCTCACAAGGATCTCAAACCCAGTAACAGCTATTTTCAAGCTATTGAAAGGAATTCCTAGTAGTAAACATTCTCATTTGGTGTGGTGATTTTCCCATCCCTAGAGGTGTTTAAGATTAAACTAGATAGCTAGATGGCCAACTGGAAATGATATGTTTACAAATGTGTGTGTGTCTGTGTGTGTGTGCGCATTCTTAATGACTAAAGATATAGAAATGACTACTTTGGAGACATCTTGAATAAGCAGTTATGAAATGGTAATTCCATAATGCCATCAAAGCTTGTTTCTCTGCTTATCCACGCTTTATCAGTGATTTACTTAATAAAACTGAGGACCAAGAAAGACTGGAAATACAGCTTCCAATAGAATGCTCTCCTGCTGTGATTGTTGAAGTGGTAAGTAATTTGCTTTTAATGCTAGCACATACCACTTAGCACCATATTTAACTGAAGGATGAAAATCATTCATTTTTCATCCAGCTGCTTAACTGACACTTAGTGTAATCTATCTATTGTCACTGAGCTTAATATAAGGAATATTTAATAGATATCACGTTAAAATTTACAGCAAGTACTTCAATTTTTAATTCCTTCTTATTTATATTTTTGTTCCATAATATAATTTAATTTCAAATGGATAATCTATTTAGGCAATAAGAGCACAGGAGGTGCTAGTAAACATGATCTACAAAAAAAATATTTCTTTAATTTATAGTTTTCAGTTATAACCATATTTCATATTGTGTATTATTTCTCTATGAGGAAAAATATCAATGTGAATGACACAAGTCAATGAGTGACTAGCTAGAACATGAATAATCTAGAAATGAAGTTACCAGTGAAATCATTGATAAAATATGCATGAGTTTATAGATAAACCAAAGCTTGTTTTACCAGTAGATTCTCAAAAAATAATTAGTAGCATTATAAATTACCCTCAATATACTGATAAAAACTAATGACTAAATTCATAAATCTATATAGTCCCCCAGAATTCTATCTTGAAGACGTTGCACTGTGTATAAATATGTGTACACTGCTAAGGGAATATTATCCTCATGTTAGCACTCTGTTCTTGCAGATCATCTGTCTGCAAAAACCACCCCATCTCTCCTTACCCATGGAATTATTATTTGCTGTTCATAAAGGGCCACAGAAAATGAGATAAATTGATTATAAGAAGAAAAATCTCCTTTTTTTCTTTATTTTTCTGTTAAGAACCTAATCATACGTATATATCCAAAACAATATACATTAAATATGTTATTTCAATGCCAATGTGAAAGTGGTATTTACTTCAGAGGTAAGACAGTACCAAAATCTTATTTCAGTGTTGGACTGAATTATAGCACCGAACCCATGAACATTAGGGCAGTCCCCCTCAACAAGAAAGAACTCTTAAAAACACATGTTAATAAATCTTTACCCACCACCACACACATACATAATGTCATGAAAGTGCCAGACTAACTCGTATGTTGAGTCTGTTACTTAATGCTCAGTAAGATAAGTTCAATGGCAAATTTAAAGCAACAAAAGCAGTAAAATATAGACTTCCATTTTTAAATATGGAACAACCCATTCTTTGTAACAATGTAGTAGCAGACTCCTTGGGTTAGGAAATATCCTGTGGCCGTGGGCATCCTGTAGGGGACCAGAAGATACTGTTTTCCTTAATTATGTCTATGCTTCCTTCGGGGCCACTAATTCCTGAAGGAAACACAGAAAATGCAAAGTATCGATTGACTGCTGATCTCTGTATTTGTTCATTCGATTCATTGTTGTATAGGACATTAAATATGAAGTTTAAGTAACACTTGGCCTATCAATTTATTCTTTCATCCAACAAAAATTCACTAAGCAGTTAGTAGTTCAAATAACAGTACTATGTATGGGAAGCATAATAGTAAATAAAGCAGAGAATGATCCCTGACCTCAGAGAGCTTCAATTTTAGTGAGGGAAACATAAATAAAAGTGATAGACCTATAACATTAGAAGGTATTTTTATTAATTCATTTAAGTGCATGACACCTAAAAATGAATGACAGAAAAAATTACCATATTACATATTATAAAATATAGTTGACTATATTTGAATTATCAACTTGACCTAATAATCTAATGAAATACCCTTAAGATGCTGGGATCTACTTAGATGTGTGCATGTATTCTTTCTTGGTGTATTTTGTGTGGACACAGGTCTGTCATAGAATTTGTTTTGCTGTATTGGGTCCACTTTTTATTTTTATTTTTGGCCTCCTTCTTTATACCATAAAAGAGAACCCAGTAAATACCTGGCCTAAGCCCTCCACCCACACTTCCCCTTCACAGCATCTTTAAAACAGCAAATATTTATTGAGTCCCTGAATAGTGCCAGGGTCTGTAGAACTGTCCGTGAGTAACTCATGCTCTAAGAAGGAAAGCAGAAGTATGTATTTAGAATACAAAACTGTTAAGTTCGAGTGGAGGTAAGTATCTGGTGATCAAAGCTGTAAGTATTTATACTTGCAAGAGTGAAAGTGAAGAAGGAAAGAAGTTAGTGATAATGACATTCAAGTGTCATTTTAAAGGAGAAGTCAAGTTGCCTGAGGTGTGCAGGTGTGACAATTGAAGCTATTAAAATATATCTAGAATGTTTATTCATTTCTGGATTTGTTGATAGGGATGTAAATGTATGTTGATCTGCGTTCAATCAGACATAGAGGATGAAAAACATAGACAGAATATGCACATGCTTATTTCTGCCAATGGAAGGAACACCTAGTGTAATCCTTAGGGCAAATGACTTATGTTAGACTGAAGATATCATAATAGTTAGACAATGATTAAAACCAGAAATTGAAAAATCACCAGAATTGGATATGTTCATATTTCCTTTTATAGGTATCAATTTTGACTCCTCTGGTAAACACTGATGGTTCATTGTCCACTTGTGATCATAAATCCTATTCCAAACCTTCAGTTGAAAGAAAGGAAAGCAAGGGAATAAAGAGAAAAAAAGGATAACACAAAAACTGGAAAAGAGGGTGTGCTATTTTGACCCCTTTAGAGAGAGATGAGGTATACTCAGAGAACCCAAATCGGAGCCAGCCAGTCTGGGGTAGGTTTTTATCTTAGAATAAAAATTTGTGCTCCGCAAACCAACTCATTTAAATGACTTGATTTTTTATTATTTGACTTTTCCATTTTTTTCTTGAAGTTCCTTCTAGGAAAAGTATGTGAAATTTTCCAGCTACATGAAGAGGAGAGGGAGGGGATTTATGTAGACTTGGTGTTATCATCTTCTAGCCAGTCCCTTTATTCCCTCCAAGTGAAAGCGTACTACTGTAGAAGGATGTGGAAAGTGGTATCCTATCCCTTTTCCAATCCCACAGTAGCCGCACAGCTCTTCTAGGCTAACGAAGATCAGCAGGAGTCTGTGCTCTCTGAAAGCGTATTTGGAATGAGCATGACTTCTAGCTGTTGTTTCCAATACTGGTTATTGACTTCCAGTACAGTCTGTATTACAAGGCAGAGGGTTCTAAAAGACGTTAGACTTGTTCTTTTCATCATGATTTGTGCACCACCACGGAGCTTTAAGAAAACAAGAAGACCGAAGTAGCACTTAGTGGCTCCTTTAAGGCACTCACATAGAGCAGAGCTACATATGCAATCAGTGGGAAAATACCTTTTTATTTTAATGGATCCTTCTCATTTCCTTTGATTTAATCTCAGAGGGGTCTCCTAGTGTACCATCCATTTCACTTATATGCTTCTGAATAGCTGTGACCACTTCACTGGGGACAAACTTTAATCCACTGATATCACCAAACACCTGAAAAGTCGTGATAAAATGGCACATATTAACCTGCCACATTTCAAAGAAATATTTAGGCAGCATGAACAAAATTTTTTTTCTGTATTTTTCCCCTGAAAAAATTACAGCTTGGAAATGCCCTGAAATGCCATCTTGTTAACCTTATTCCACAGTTTAACAGAAGCTTACAATTTAGGTTTTATGGTTCAGTTCCATTTCTGACTTTAACAATAATTTTATAACACTCCAAAAAATATAAATTAAAATGTGTACAGATTCACTAATATAGAACACAGGGTCATAATTAGCGATTAAAACACATTTGAAAAGTGAGTTACCCTAATTCTACAGAAACCAAAAATGGCAAACTCAAATATCAGGTAGGATTTTTTTTTCTTTAATGACTTTTGTGTGATGAAATGGATAGAAAACAAAAATTGTCAGGGGAAAACACAGGACAGCATTCCTTTCAGTAGGAACTCATTGTCCCTAGAGAAACTTTCTGTATATACAAGACTAATTATCTTTGAGTACAACTAGCAAGCATGCCAACATCCTGTTTCACTTGTCACATGCAGTTTGGGTTTATTCCTTGGCTGTTTATAATAATCATCAGTTTCACTGACTTCATATGTCTCTCTTACATCTTGAAGGAATTTAGCATTTCCAAGCATTGTGCTGGAGGACTGTTTTTCCCTGAACTTATGGCCTCTTGAACTGAAGGCTATCCTGATGAGAAAGGCAGGAGCCATGTCTACATGTACATTGCCTGCATTTCTCTAGATAGCAAAGAAGACATTTGCCTCTCTGACAAGATCTTCTGGTTACTGAAGCAATTTTCCATTAGTAGAACTACTCTTCCATCTCCTAATGGGGCTATAAATCATGTAGTTAGCCAATCAGAAAGTCTTTCACCAGGGGTGAATAGAGAAAGAGAGAAGTACAAATTGTGATACCAGGGAAAGAAAATCTCCATCCAAGATAACAAGTATTAAGAATGATAAAAGCCGGGATCTAGGCTACCATATGAAAAAGGCACTACCAAGAATGAAGCCAACATAGAGGAAAATAAGAGAGAAGAGAGAGAGGAAAGGGAGAGAGATTTGATAACATCCTTTCAATTCCTGAATTCAGCCATTCCATCAGAATACCCATTGTAATTCCCACTTAAGTAAGTCAATAAATACTTTTTGTGATTGACAGATATAATTAGATGTTTGACATATAAACTAAATAAGGTTGAGAAAAATAGGTATTTTTGAACACTTTGATTTTTTCCTATCTTCTTGACTCTCTCTTAGCAGGCCTTCTTGGGATCCACTTCATCCACAGTTATCTAAAATTTTGTGGTCATTTTCCATTATTTACTTCTTCACCATGTCTTATATTATTTATTCTTTATTATATAGCTTTCTTTTCACTTCTTTGAAGATGATCTTTAAAAACCTAAGTTTCTTGGAAAACATTCTGTGCCAAACAACATATATTTAGGTGCCTTCTTTCCTTTCTTATCAAAACTATCTAAAAGTACACATTAGAATCACAATTCAGCAGCTCTATCTGTGCTTCTTAGATATCTTCCCTTTATACCCTCATGTGTTAGATTATGCTAATCATTCTCAGAACTTATGAAATGCACATTCCTAATATCAAAGTGGGTGGTACTCAGCCTTCACCAGATTTGGGAATTCCGAATAACAAGGTCACTCTCTGCTAAGTTTCCTGACATTTGCAATCTCTTTGTTGCTGAGAATTGGGTTCCGAGTAACAACTTCAATCACCACTTGATCTTCTAGGAAATGAATTATTGGGATGTCTCCTTACTCAGTGGTACATCTTTATTAATAGGAATTCCTTAAAGAATTTGCAGTGTGTGGGTAAGAAGAGATATGGGATTAGGACTGATTTTTGTGGGCTGAAGATTCAAGGAACTTCTCCAGTTATCATCTGAAAATGTTTCTGCACAACAGCAGGGCCATGGCTCAGCAGCAAGTAGCTTTCTAGGTCACACTGATTCTTGTAATTAGCTTCTACAATTTCAACTATTCCCTTTGTACTCATCAGAGCTGCCACCATAGTATCAAAAATTTGCTTCTAGAACGTGATTTTAATGTATTTGTGAATGCACATCAAATTAACAAATACACATTGACCTGACAGTTTTAGGGAAGAGGGAATAAAAATATAACTGGCCTTAATTATAATCACTAAGGAAACTTATTTGTTGTCACTTTTGAGTTAACTTGCGCGGCAAGTCACTTTTCTGTGGCTGAAATGCAATTATGAAGTGATCTTAGTATATTTAAAAATTGTTGATTTGTATAGAGTCATTTATTTCAAGTGATGTGTGCTGGAAAAAATAAACTAATAATATTCTAGTCATACATATTATTTTATGGGCTTCACTGATTAGTGGAAAGAAACTAGGAAATAATATGGCAAAAAAAACTAAGATCTCATGACATACTTATATTTAAGTATTTGAAAATAAACACAAAACAACCCAGTCATGTAGCATTTTCAAAGGCAGCAAATGACCTTGAACTATGATATCCATGTGGGCTCATATTTCAAACATAGCATTATCACAGTGAGTCACAGACACCATACCTGTGTGGTTGCAGCCAAAACGATTGTCAAGGCACGGGCAACCTTTCCATTCTCTACAACTGCGGCTATATATTTGTTCAGCTTTTCTGGAGGACAATTTGGAGATACATATATGCACACACACACACACACACACACACACACATACATATAGCAAGCACGATATCTATCCTTTTAAATTGTCTATTGTCTGGCCTAGTAATTTCACTGTCAAAATTGAGCTTCAAGAAATAACATGGATCATCAATGAAAATGGTCAAGTAAGGAACCCTAAATTCAACCTCTTCATAAATGTAACAACAACAAAAAAAGTGGCTAACAGCTCTTACAATCAACTTCTTTTTGGGAGGAAAACTGATTCTGGCAAGCTAGGTGGCTGAAGTTGAAGCCATTAAGGACTTGACTAGCCAGTCAGGAGCCCACCCGCTGGTGTTAGAAATTTATGATTGAGAAAGAATTGAGAGCAAGCAAGGGATTCTGTGGCATTGCTAAGCAGAATGACTGCCAAAGGATTTCTGCAGAGACAGATAAGGATCTTTCAGGAGCTAGTGTTTAACAGCGATGCCTGCAGCCATGGGCTGTAAGGTCATCAGTACGCATAAGATCCTTCTATTTTGTGTTTGTAGCAGGATTGGCCCTCTTTGGTATAAAGAAGTCCCTGGATTTCTTAGAAATTGTGTGGCTAAAACGGCCTTAAGAAAAAGATAGGGAATTGTTTTATGATAAGGATAGATATATGCTCAATTGTCTAATTGGAAAAATAAAGTTGACTTTATTTACAATCTAGCTGGCAGAATGGGTCATACTCAGCTGCCAAAAAAACCCACACTGATAGAGCTTTACTATATTTATAACATTATAAATATAGTAAAAAGGATGAGGAGGAGAAATAATAAAATACATAAAACATTCCAGGGAGTTTTCGATTTAATTTGCCCATTTAACCACAGGACTCATACACGCAGATCACTAATTCATTGACTACAGCAACACCAGCATGTTAAACCCGTTATGGCTCTGTAATGAAACGGGATTTTTCCTCACCAGAATTCAGATTGTTACACCTGAAGTTACGGCAATCTGAACTAGGGGTAAAGAGTCTATTAAAATTAGATTACAACTGTAGAGTTCAAAACTAGTACTAGAAATAATATAACACTCTTTATAAGTAGTCAGTTGAATCAATATTTATTTTAGAGAAAGGAGGTTTTGCATTTTGAAAAAGTAGAGCATGATGTTAATTTCCTCAAGCAGTTAAATAAGATCTGAGAGTGGGATTTGTTCTCTGGGATATAGTGACGATGGGGCGTCGGTAATGGTGGCTGTATCGGTTATCACAGCTGTGAAAATTACGAGCCAAAGCACACAGTCCTTTCATTTTTACAGAAGTATACTTTACTTGGTGGTAAAATATTCACTGTTCTTAAAATTAAATATCTGAATATGGCTTCTGAAGGAGCAGATGTCACCTTAAATCTAAACTCTAGTTTGTTTACTGGCTGTATTTTATATCCTCTAGAAAATGACACAAAATGGTGATGAAATCATTGTAAGTATTCTAAGGGGAATATAAATGCCCTTTGGTTACAGTGTACATATCTTCATACATAGTTCCAGTTTATTTTCCCTGGAATTATGTATTATGTTAAATACGTAAAAAGGTAAAAATTTTACCTTTTCTCATAAAGGTAAAAATGCTAGATGTTTCCAAATTGTAATTTAGCATTAGTGTCAAGATTGTTTCAGAAAATAAGCCACTGTTATGGTTTCATTCCTTTTAAGCTTCATTTGGCATATACGTAGGATTTTGCACATAAAATAAACATGATGTACATATTAATGTGAGTTTATTTAAAAAATTAATCTCCTATAAAAATAATTTATAGGATACAAATACAGACAAGTAACTGACACTGAGCAACTGGTTTTTCCATTGTTTTATCATATTATCATTAAATAATTGTTTCAGGTAAGTATAGAAGAATTTGTTCCATTAGCCAAAAAGGAGAAACTAATACTTCTATATAAATGAATTTTTAAAGAAATCAATACACTTGTAGGTGGTTATTAGATTAATATTGACACAATTACAAAATGCACCAAAATATTTTCATAACATTTTTGTATATAAATATAAGGAAAATAATTATGTTTAGTGTTTTTTTGGCTTTCCTTTCATGAGTGAATTATCTTTGACTTTATAAGAGATCACTATTAGGCAGCCTTGTCAAAAGGAGTCAAAGTAAAAATCACAGGTTAGTAGTATCATGGCATATTCTGAAAATGCTCCTCTCAGCATTGACTTTTGGATGCATGGATTTAAAACACATTTATAATGCAAAAACATAAACATTTTTCCAAATTTATAGTAACTTAAGATTAATAAATAAAGAGAAGCATAAAAATATTTTTTCACATTTGGGTCACCTTTCAAGATATGGTTTCCAATATCCAACTCAAAAAGAGAGAAAATATACAGAAGTAAACATGAACTTATTTTTATTCAAGGTAAAATATTCAGTCTTTATCAACTGTGCAATAAAGATTTAATTCTTCCCCTCTATAATGTTTATATTAGACATTTAACCATATGTTTTAGTTAATATGTCAAGGCTTATTTTTTAAACTGCCTTCATTACCCTTAATGTACCTTTTAAAACATTTCTTATTACTTAGAATCCCAGGAATGTTTTTCTCTAATATATCAAATGTATATGTATTATTTCTGATAGCTATACGAATGTAAGAATATAATAAATCATTTCTCTAGATCTCATGAGTTCCAATTATTTGGAAATTCAAAGGAAATTAAAGATGCTGAAAATTATTTTATGTGTAAATATTTCCAAAAATATGTAACTGATCATTCTTTTTCTTATATACAGAAATAAAAATTATGTGAAGAATTATTAATAAATGATTGTTTTAAATTAGCACAAATAAAGTATAGAGAAATTTAATATCTTATAAAATTGGACAAGAGTAGCTATTTAGAAAAGACCTTTCAAATCTCTAAAATATTTCTAAATATCAGCATATAATGAATAGAATCCAAATAGTTCTTCATAATTTTCTATGAAAACTAAACATAGTTAGAATTAATTTAGTCACTAAAACTTAAACTTTTGATTTTATAAGATTGAAATAGCTTTTCAAAAGTAAATAGCTACTACACTTCCTGAAAATGCTTTCGAAATCTATTGTATTTATTCAAAAGTTAATCTGTGCTATTTTTCTTCTTATAGGTTACCAATAATATATGAAAAAATGATAAATTAAGCTTGAGGCGGGAACTGTCTATCTTAGTTTTGTGAAAAGCAAGACACACTGACCTAATTATGAGGGACAAATAAAATCACTTGTTTTGACATATATATGAGGGAATAATAATTTTGCCAAGAAATTTTAAAAGGGAGAAAAATTAATATATATATGTGTATATATATATATATATATATATTTATATTTATATATATATTTAAATGATTTGGTAAATGTGACTAAGATTTTTCATGGTAGTATGACAGGAAAATGTCTTATAAGTGACATTGACATTACGTTCTAATACTGGTCTGGTAATTGAATCACTCTTTGCTCTTGCATTCTATTTAAAAAATATATGTTGTTTATAATAGGGTCTAAGTTTTAGGTATAACAGAATGCTGATCCTCCACAGTCTACTAAAACAGCCCATCATTCTCAGAGAGAAGAAAAGGCAAAATTGTAACAGGACATTATGGAAAAAGAAGATCAAGGGTGGCAAGTGGCAAGTTTGAATTTGAAAACTGAAAATAAAAGACATTAATGTACTTGACATTTTTAGCAATATTTCATGCAAAGCCATAACTATTGTTATTGCTACTTCCTTTTAATGTATATTTTTAATATTATCCCCAAATGATTTACTGAATGTTCTTATATAGGTGTTAGGCCCAAAATACAAAGTATTCTAAATTCGGGGAATGAAAACGTGACATTCTTCTATTTGCATAAATGAATTAACTTTAATATTTTCTTTAGGCCAATCTAAACTATGGATGATTAAACACATATGGATGGCTTTTCCTTCTCATGGGCAATGACTTTCAAGCAAAGGAAAACTTTGGATGAAAGAATTTTCCCCCTGAAAATGTGAGCTTTCATCAACAGTTTATTTATGTTTAATGAATACATGTATACACACACACACACACACACACACACACACACACACACACACACACATGCTGCAAACTGGTTACCGTAACAGATGGATATGGGAATTTCCAAGTTGACTAAATAGTCTTTTCTGAAAGATATTAAAACAGAGGAGTTCAAGCTGAAAACTCTCAGTCATTTGTATGTTTCCCTGCAATTCACTGATTCAAGGACAAAATGTGCTTTCCTCCCCACTCCATTTATTCACAGCTTCATGCAGACCTACAGGGTACAGTCAGCTTCATCTACCCACAATGCTACCTTCTCCTTGAGGGTAATAAAGGTGAGGTCCAGTCTGTCAACAGCTGCCCTTTGCACTGTCAGGGCCCTCAATTCCATGAGCACAGGAAAAATCCAGAGCTGAGTACAACACCTCTAATAATAAAACTGTGTTTCTGTTTTTCACTTTCGCCTTTCTTCTCCTGCTGCTTCCCATCAGCAGAGCACTTAACAATCACTAATTGGTTAATCTGTTATTTAGGCAAGTATTAATATTCTCATTTTGCAGACGAGGAATCAGGCTTCCTGCTGTGTATCTCCTGGCCCTGGGTAAGGAGCTCTTCAGATGGGAGATTCAAAGTAGGTGAGCCCGTCCTCCCGAGACTGAGAGATTTGCCTGAAGCCGCGCAGGGCCTCGCAGAGCCCCGGTTAGATCGCTGAGTTCCTGACTCCCACTTCTCCGCTCAGACCACCAGGCGACACTGCCTCAAATGACAAAAAAACCCTTTTCCCATTCCACCCTAACTAATGCTCCAAGGACTTTCTTAATTGCGACGGATACCCTGGGAGCAGGAAGCTTATTTGTGACTTGATGAATCTGCATTTCTCTTGCCTAGGTTTCTAGGTTTCATAGCACTAAAAACTTTAGAGAAACTTTGTATTTAAAAAAAAAAACCTCAAGACATGCCTACCTACCGAACAGAGACAAAGCGTGGCTCTTGCGAGACTCAATGCACTTGCTAAGCTCAGAGGCGCTGATAAAAATAGAATTAAGGAAAGGTCAGCTCCCCAGAAAGACCAATGCTCATCCATAACAAGTGTAGAGGGGATTTTATTTTTTAAGGCAAGATATGTGGCACGCTGTATGAGCCATGCCCTCTTAGGTGACAGGCCTGGAGGAAAAGTACATAAACACAGACCCATAGGAAAGATGGTTTATAATATAACTTCTGATCAGACTCATGAAATCTAACCTCTTTCACATAGAACTCATTCTGTTCCAAAAACATGGTTTTCTGCAAAAATAAAAACATGGAGATAATTTGCTCAAGCTCTAATTGCTAGGGTTTTATTGAGGATAAAAAAGAAAAGGTTACTAAATGACCTATATTTCACACCAGAAAGGGGAGCCTTAGAAATAACTCTCATCACAAGTTAGACCTGTGTTAAATGCAAAAGGAACTTAGATGTCTAGATACCCTATTAAAAACCCACCCTAAAACTTTGGAGAATAAAGTCCACATTAAAAGGGTGAAGCAAAATTTCATCCATTTTTATTTCATATTTATTGCTGTATTTAATTTGTAAATAATTTAGGCCCTGTTCCTCCCATACCAGAATATCCAGTCAAAAAGTGGCATGGGTCCCACAGGCATCTCTAAGTGATCTAAGTCTTTTCCAAAGTATAGGTGTCTTCAAGTCACACATGTGGGTATTAATGAAAAGGATGTCATGGAACCTAATCACCAAACATATAGCATGATTCGACATCCAGAAATTCAATGCAACTTAATAGATTTACTTGAGCATTGACAAAGCACCTCCTAGTACAGGGGCAGGGAACCTAAGGGTAGAAGTTAACATCAATCCAAGTAGGTGATTACTTATAAACCTAATTTTGAAAGTCTAATAGATATTTCTTTAATCCAGAAAGGAAAATCTACCTAAGTCCTGATATTTGAAATTTCTTTACAATGCGTCCGTTGTTAGGAAATATAATACATGAAATTCATTTCTCACTAAGGTTGCAAAACACCAGTGTCAAATCCCTTCCAATTTCAGATTTTATAGCTCAAAAGGCCAGCAATGGACCTGGCAGGACCTCTTAGGGGTCAGGAGAGACATAAAGGGAAATAGGAAGACTGTAGAATAGCCAGAGGAGCAGCTGAAGGAAAACTTGATAATCTTCAATTTGCTCTGGAACTGGAACTGCTATATGGTCCCTGTCCTCTAGGAAACACAATTTATTTAATACTGGAAACAAGTTTGGAAAGGATAAAGAATAAAATCTAGTATTTGTGATAAGTGTTAGAAAGGTGCAGAGGGAATGAGTAGGTTTGAAATGGATTTCACAGATTGCATAGAGCAGAAAGTAGGTAATGGAGAAGTAAGTGGGTAGTGTTAGACTATAGACCCAAGGGTAAGAAAGACAGACCCCTGTGCCTTTGCTGGAACCTGAAAAAGGAGAAGCTGGCTTAGTATTTGCCAAACTCTCCACTGGGCATAGGCTCAGAAGTGGCCAGGTACACTTCCACACTTACCATCACCATTCTGCCATTACCATCATATAATTCAGTGGGGTTAAAAACATAGGCAATGAAAAAGTCAGATGGATCAGTAACACCTATTGCCTACCATTCAATCCTTCCAGAAGTGATTGTATTTTATTTTTAGTCAAAGTAATTTTTTTAGTACAAGTAATTTAATATCAGTATTTGAAAAACTCTGTACAATTTGAATGAATTTAATTGTGCATAATCCATAATACTTTGTAATCTTTATTGTATCTTTTTATAAAAAGAGCTAAAAGTACTTTGTAAAAGTTATTCCATTAATCTGCTTCAAATCCCCATGAAGCAGATAGTATAAATATTCATAACCCAGTTTTACAGGTAAGGATGCAGCTAGAGCAGTGGGAAATGACTGAGCCACGGTTCTGGAGCAAATGCAGGAGTGAATCCAAGGGCCCTTGTGATTGCTCTGCTCCTGAGTATAGACCATTTGATTCCTGCGCTTCCCAGTCAGGGTTCAAGGCCTGCAAGCTACAAGATGTTCTACAGCAGAAGAGCAGACACCCCTGGCAACCTGGCTTCTCCAGGTATTTCAGCTCACAGTGTGCATGTATACCTAAGCACATCTATGCAAAATTTTTTAAAAAGCTAAACTCTGGCAGTTTTTTTCTGCAAGGAAACTTCCAAAGCACTGTTTCAGAAGTCTGACAAGGGTCATGTGCAGGAATGCCAATAGCACCTTTGACTCAAGTCCCCAGAGAATTACATCAGATACTGTTACGGTCTCCCTACCTACTGCTTTGCCACAATACATGATTTCCTCTTATATTACACTTCAGTAAGGGAGGGAGGAGGTGAACTAAGGGAAATCTTATCTGGCACATCTGTGCTTCTCTGAGTAGAGAGTCTGTGCGAGTTACTCAAGCACCTGAACTCTGTCTGGGCTGGTATAGTAGAAAGGAGAAGTACCCTGTCCACAAGACTGGGCTCTAAACAATTTGAAATTCCTTCACTGTTACATTCAAAAAGATTTTTACGAGGACATACTTTTTTTTAATTGAAGTAGTTGATAAACAATCCTACATTGGTTTCAAATATACAGCACAGTGATTCAAAAGTTACCCACATTATTAAATCCTCACCCCCACGAATGCAGTTACTATCTGTCAAGACAGAAATATGTTACAGAACCATTGACTATATTCTCCATATTTTCTTTAACTTCATAACAAACATAACAATGGCTAAAGTGCACAGGGAAAGGATGGTGGGGACAGAAATATTCTTATTCCACAAATTCTTGCCACCTAATAATGTACCACTGTTAAGTCATTTGCATGCCAGAAAGACCAGGGACCAAACACTATATGTTTCTGAATTCTCCTTCTCCTCTACCCTTCATTTCCACCAAATAATGGAAAATAACAGTCTATTCAGGCTTTGGAATTCAACAACACTGATGCAGATGGGACCCAGTCTCAGGTTTCATCATGCCATAAAATTCCAATTCTAAGAATATGGTGCAATGTGAGAGGTTTTTTGAAACTCAGAGTCAGCTCACCTAAAGATGCTGTCTTTTTAGGAGGAAACATCTTTTTCAAGATCTTTGCCAAATGCTACTTTAAAAAGTTTTTAAGGATTTAGGTATGGGGCTTTTCTTTACTTTTTCAGATTCTTCTTGTGAAAAAAATTATGAAATGCCACCATCTCATTCATTCGGTGTGAGATCATTCACTCAAAGGGCCATGCACTTTCCTGGGACATGAAATGTCCATAGACTGAGAGATCCTTTCTTCATCACCCTGCTCGTGTTACCAAATATTAACTGAGTCGGTCTTATCAGAGGCAGAATCCTGAATTATTTCCCTTGATTTGTTTCCTGCCTCTCTCCCACATAGCTATGTGCAGAAATATTTTTTCCTTAGGTATACCTTTGTTTCTTTAAGAAAACACTAAACTGTATCTTTAGGTTTATTACGGTATTTGAAACATTATTTGCAATATGTTTGCAAAGTAATTTTGAAGGCTTTGAAATCAACTATAAACACACACACAGGAACATTCATGCACTACATACAACATACACAGCATTTGAATTAACACTATTTTCATATGTACATACCTCAACAATGGCACCGCTGGGGAATCTGAGAAAATGGCAGTATAGCTCTTGGAACCCACTGGGATAAACTGTGGATATAGATACATGAGAAATAATATCTCCTGGACCAAGTGCAGAGACACAGAAATTTCATTGTGCTGTTGTAGGTCACAGCTGGAGATGCTGGACTTGACGCCATGGTTTTCCACATATAATCATACAGTGCCACCTAGTGAGACACAGACCCCCCACCCCCACCCCCGCCAACACCCTCAGCCCCAGGAAAGAAGAGAAAAAAAATTAATTAACTTCTGGCAAGAGTATAACCAATTTTAAATGATTTTACAATAAATCTGAAAGTCTCCGCCATCTGCAGTTCCTGCACTCAGTTCTACACATATTTTTATGACATATATCTAAATAGTGAAGAGACACAAATCCCCGGTGTGTGTTCCATAAAGTTAATTCTACACAGATGAAGCTGTAATTGGCTCCCATATCAACCCAAAGTAGGAAGATCAAGCAGGATGCGACAATGACGATATTGATTTAAAAAAATGCTCTTATGAACAGTTTTATGAATGGGTGTTGCTCTTTTTTCCTTATTCACGCTGGGCTAAGACTTTGACATCCCCCAAACAGGAGACAAGATAAAGATACATTTTACTAAAGTGCCCAGGGCAGGATCTTGCATACTTGATGTGTTTACCTACTGGTTTTCCTTCGCGGTAACCCCAATTTTTGTACACTGGATTTTACATTCTGGTCGGATTTCTCAAGTAACAATTCCATTGCCTAAATACAATGCACCTGTGGGGCCTTCATTAATGCTAATTGAATTATGAACGAGTGTAAAAAACCAGCTTTGTTGCTTATTTGAAATATTACACGATATCACCCTAAAATTTGTCTGTGGTTGATAAAACTTTGGTCTCCAAATACCTTAGTTATCTTTTTTCTACAATAGTTGAACTGTCTAGATGCTTTCTAAAATTTCCAATTTCCATATCCTCAAATGCCAGTAGTTTCAGCAGACAGAAGAAAGTATTCGATGGATTTCTTTCCTCACGGGGTCTTTCTGAGACAGAAAATCTTTCTCTATTGTTGCAGAGTCTAGATCAAACCTATGCTCCAAAGTTAACTCTGCCTAGGATGATTTATAAATACTTTAAATCTCCAGGAATATGGAAAGATTTAACAATATGAAAGACATTTCTGGCCAATTTGCTATTTAATTCAAGGCTATAATTGACAGTAAACACCCAAGAGTCTAGCTAGTGATTTTTCACTTGAAAAGAAAAAGGTAAGATTAAAATCTGGCTGAACAGATGAAGAAGTGGTAAGTGTCTTGAAGTGGCTTGAATGAGAGGAAAGATCAAGGTCTAATACAATCAATAACTGAAGTTTACTGAGGCTATCCATCCTATGTTAGGTTGTTGAGAAAATATAAACAGGCTTCAGGAACTTACAGGAAGAGGATGACATACATTTGCTTAGAAGAGGTTTGATTAGCCACCTTACAGAGGACGTGAGGTTTGAGTTGGATCTCAAAGTCCTAGTGAGATTTCAACAGGTATGAAAAGCATCAACTCTCTATCTGGCAAAACAGCCTTGCCTGGAATGGCTCTGCAATGCCAAAGTGTGCGGAGGACTCAAGTGCCAATGGCGCAGAGGACTGGGTTCTAGAAGATTGTGCGTGGACCAGGATATGAGGCTGGGAACATCCTTTGGCACTGTGAAGATGCTGCTAAGGTATTTTGAATGTATCCCATAGAAGGGAGAAGCTGCCAGTTTTCTGAGCAGAAGAATCTTGCTGTAATTGGTGTTTTAGAGTGATAGAGTTGAAGGCAGGCCAGAAGGACAAGAGAGGGGAGTGCATTTTACCAACAGCAGGTGATGAGACCCTGCATGTGGTCTGTGGCGAGCAGACAGGAGTCAGAGCCAGTGATTTCTTTTTCTGAGGGAGAATAGTCAGAGCTGGGGTGCTAGCTGGCTATGAGCTGTGAGTGAGACGCCTCCAAAGGTGACAGCCAGCCCAAGACACCACTGGCCAGTGTGCCCCTAAGATGAGCTACAGCGCTGCAGGGCGGGTTGGTGCAGAACAGACATAAACTTAGCACTGAACACATCTAAAGAAGAAATTCATTAAACTATGTCAAAACTGTGGGAGCAATAGTGGCAACACAAATCAATTTATAAAATTAATTTTTAGTCTTCGTGAGAGTCCAGTGAGGATGTGAAGCAAATCACACATGCCCAGGTAAAATCAGGAGGGGCATGTTGAGACGCTGTTGCTCAGGTCCCTCCAGAGTCTATGCAGGAGCAGCATTGAGGCCTCTTAGCTCCCCACCCTGAACATACAGCTCCCGACCTGGTACATGCATCTCTCCTTGTCTCCTTTAGAGTCAGCTCATTCACTGATGTTTCCCAGCCTCTGGATGTAAAAAGTTAAATTTCAAGAAAAACAGAGTAAATGAAATAAGGTGGGACCAAGCATGCCACATCCTGGAGAACCGCAGAGTCTCTGATCATTCACAAAGAGCTGGTGAGGCAGGAGTTGGATGGGAGCCTTGACGGATGGGAGCCTCTCTGTTTTGGAAATGCAACATAAAACACATGCATCCTGCATCCCCAAACCCCATTTGTATATTTAAAGGACTATGAAGATGTGAACATTTGTCTAAAAACCAGTAATTCTAACTTTGGAAGCTGACGCCATTCAAAAGTAAATGGTGTTGCAAACTTTGGCAATAGATTGCACAGAGATTTTTAAAATAATACTTAGTCACTTTGATATGCCTTCTTTCTTCCTCTCCTGGTTAACCATGTCTAATCCTAGCAAAGAAAGGAGTGGTTCAGCTTCTGCCTTGACACATCTTTGACTGATCTAGTTTCTAGGAGGAAAGGAGTGGGTAGACTGCACAGTAAGTCAGCAATATTTAGTGGCTGGTTTTAACATGAGCAGTTACACACACACACACAATTAATATAATGTTGCAATGGTGCCAGGTTGATATATTTTTCCCATTTTATCAATGAGAAAACTGAGGCTCAGAAATGTTAAGTAACTTGTCCAAAGACAGTTATGTGATATTTGCAATGAGATAATAATTATTCCTCCACCTCAGATTTCCCTATTCTCCTGACCTCTCTCCACAAACTTGTACTTGCCGTCCTCCCTGGTGAATATAAAACAAGAACCCAGAGTAGTGCCCCCTTGTGCCCCCCCTTGCCCCTTCCCTCTTGGGTTTTTTGTGTTTTATTTTCATATCCAGGCTACCCCTCAGAAGTGCCCACAGAGTCTGCCTGTTTTCTACTTGTCCATAGTCTAGCTGTAACAAGAGCAGGCCTCTTCTGAGATGACCTTACTTCTAGCCCAGTCTATGGCAAGTCTCAGTCCTTATGGGGCAATGAATTTGCAAGCCACTTGGCAGCTGATCTAGAGCCACATCTTCCAAACAGTTTTCATCAGTAATGAGACTGACATTTTTATTTCCTTTGGTCTGGTTCCTGTGTGTCCTTAATTTTCTCAAATAGCTCAGGTGGGGATAAGAGGCATATAACATAGTGGACCCCTGAGACCCCAATAACACAACTCTGATATTTGAACCCAGGTTGATCTGACTCTAAAACCTGTGCAGTTCCTATTACTCTGTGTGTTGACATACTGGATCACATGCTACACTGTTTTCCTTGTGCCATAGTGTGTGGCTGCAGAAAGGGGTATGTCTGAGCATGGCTCTGTATGCTGGCTCTTCCCTTCAGTTAAGTGCTCAAATGGAAGAATCTCAGGGGAGATATTTCTATTTCTGGTCTGGATGGGAACTTTGCAAATATCCTTCTTGACTCCAGAGGGGTATAGTGTAATGTGTCATGGAAAACAGAAATAGAGGCAGCATCCAAGTTACTGCAGACAGTAGTTCTACTAATATCCTATGATGCTTCTCAAAGTTCTTTGAATTGAAGATAAACAAGAAAAAATACTGGAGTATGTCATTTTCCCCTTTTTTGGACCATAAAGTTCTGATATTAAAGTGATGTGGCCATTTCCAGAATTGTTAGTTAATACAGTTTAGACAATCAAACATTTGTCAACCACAAGGGATGTGTATCAAGCAAAACCCCATTATGGCCTGTATGAATACACACCTCATTTTGGAAAAAAAAAAAGAAGGGTGAGCACAACAAAAGTGAGCAGCAGTAACCCATAAAGCCTTACCAGAAATGACTAAGGATCTGAGCCAGATGTTCGCACCTAACAGAGTTTTCTGCTGATATGGTGAACATTCTCCTCTTGGCCACGAGCACATCCTACCCTACAGGTAATTGCTTTATATTCTGACTTACAACCAAAGACAGCCTGAAGCAATTGGGGATGCTTAGCTTTGAAAGCTTCTTAAAGTCCTCCCTAGGGTTAGGAAAGTAGGGCAAGGTAAAAAGAACATGGATGGTTTATAAAAGAAAGTAAATCTGAAGAGAGGCAGATCACAGATGGACACAAATGTGAGGAGGGATGAAGAAATCACCCTTTTTTCTTAGGTCCTTTGCCTCACTTCTGAACGGGTGAACAAGATTCTCTGAAACTCTATTCTCTTAACTTTCCACTCTATCTCTTTTACACTAGCTGTTAAGTAACAAGATGTTCAGCAAACTGACCTGTGATATTTGATCACAAGCTAAATGTTTCCATGTGATACCTCCTGTTTCATTTTACTTCAGACCACAAAGGCAAAGCAAATAGAAGAAGGGAAAGATTTTTGAAGGCAAATTACCAGACAACGTAGACATTCTCACTTAAGGTAGGCCAATGGGAAAGCAGGATATGATTTTTCTATAAGCTGCATTTTCTACAGATGCCTTTGTTTTCCACTTTCTAGTTAGTAATGATTTAACTATTCGGCAGACTAAATATCCTTGTAAAATTGGAGTTTACTCATCGTTTCTGCAAAATGATAGTACAGGAGACAGCTTCTGTGCCTTATAGAAGCTGAAGTTAGTTCCACAAGTTAACTCTCCAGTCATCTGAAATCTCTTTCATTAAACCAACTGAATTTGTCCCTTCATTTCCAGGAAAGCCAAGAGTGAGTTAATAAATCTATTGAGACAAGTGAGTCAAGAGACTACACATATAGGACACATCTGAGGAACTAGCGCTGGCCTCAATCTGAAGGCACAAAAGCTTAGAAGAAACCACAAATGCCAGGCCCGCAAACAATAATCCTTAAATGAAATTCATCATTCAGCAGAAAAACAAGTTAAGATTTGTGATTCCATGGTAGATGAAACAGGCCGGAACAGGTTCAAATGCTGCATATTTCACAACAGAGCTTAATTAAAACAGGGCTATGAGGCTGTTAATTGCATTGTAATAGTTCAGCATGAAATTAGGTCTGATGCGAATGTCCTTATAGTGGGTTTGTTTATGTTATTATAATTACACAATGGTACATAGATGTACTGCATAGATACATTTTTAGCAGCTCTTGAGTGGATTTCTTTTCTTTCTTCATTTGCATTTGCACTCTATTTACAAGTGTGGAGAGCCGGCAAGAGGGAGCCAGGGTCAGGACGTTAGGTTGTACTGGACCATCCAGTTGGTCTCCTGTGTATCAGAAACCTTGAGCTCCAAATAGGTTGTGACTTGATGATCGTGACTGTATTCATTTCTTTAGGAGGCAAAATGTCATTTAAAAACTAAGTCTCAGTAAAATGGGCATCTTATCCATAATGCTCTATTTTACCTTAAAAAGCAATAACTTCCTTTAGAATTAATAACTGCAAATATATGACAAAGACTATATCTGTTGTTCCACAATATTATATATTTCAGTGTAAATAAAAAATGTCAAAATTTTAAAGATGGGTTAGCAGGAGATGGTTTTCCAAATGGTTAAATGGACAGTTTTCCTTGATCCAGCCATGGTTTCCCCTTTTTGGACAAAGACAGAGCTGGCTCACCTAAGAATTTAACCTTGACTTAAAACACTAAAACCACAGATAACATCAGAAGTTTCGGAAACATACACATATTTGGTAATGTTTTCAATTTTCACCTCGATATGTTTATTTCCATGCAGCAACTATGTAGATCAGCAATTTTACACATTTCTTCATTTTGTGTGTTGCTTTGAAATAAAAGAACAAAAAATTAATAGAAGATTACCTACAAATAAATTAGGTAAGTAAAATGATTATGCCTTGATGTTTCTTTCTTAACATAACCATTAGGAGTATAGAGCAAGTACTTAAGTAAATTTGAACCAATTTAGGGAAAGGTAATAAACTATGTTGAATTGCCAGAAAGCCATACTTCTAAACAAAATTACCTGTGCTTAATTTAGATAGAAATTATGCAATTTGGGGAAAGCTAATGTATATCTGTGTGTGCTTGTATACATATTATACAGTAAGTTTGTTATTGTGAACATCTCTAACTTGATTAACCCTAAATTTTACATCTGCATCTGTTAGTGGAAATGTGTGCTTTTCAGACCACTACTGCAAAATTCTTAACCAGAAAACCACAAAGAACTTGAGTTCTGGTTATGACATTTTCCAAAGCTCCTGGGAAATAGAAATAAATGAAAGAAAAAGATGCAGGATATTTCATGCAAGTAAAAAGTTACAGGTCATAGCCGTATTCCCAAGGCTTTTGCTTGTGCATATGTATACCAATGTTAATAATGGTACCAATGCAACTATATACAAACAAGCTATAGATCTGTTTCAGAGCAAGCATGACCACAGAGCAATCCCCCTCTGCCACTCGCTGACTTTTCACTGTGCATGTGAATCACCAGTTACCAACATGAAGACTGGACTAAGAGAGGGAGGACACTCCCTGCGAATCTGAGGGTAGGAATGGACAGGGGATTACAAGGTCGACAGAAAGGAGAAAGGTAAGGAAGAAATAAAACTTCACCCCACCTACCCACTGCTCTTTGAGATAAACCCTGCGGGTGATGAAGGCCTTGTTTAATATAGAGCAGACAATGTAAAGTTAACAGTATCTTCTACTCAAAATACTCCACTCTTTATAGGTACAGGAAGAAAACTTTAAATTTTAAAGTAAGATCATGTAAAACATATAAATAAAAATAGCTAGAGAATTGCACAATATACTTATATCTTCAAATTTAAAAGGAGCCTCTTTTTCTTCCCCTGAATTCCAGAAAGAAACAAAACAATGAAACTTAAAGGGTATTTATCTATTTGCTCTAATATTTTAGTTCTCGGTCAAAAGGAACTGAAAAAAAAAATTAGAATGGCTTAGTTAAGACAACCAGTTTTAGTTCAATTATCAAAAAGAAAGAGATTTGACTATAAATATTCTTGTCCAGAGAGGGACTTGCAATTTGATACATAGACCTAGCTAAAGTTTACTCACCTCCATTAACTCCTCTAAGCCACTAAAGTATTGGTAAAATGAACTTCAGGTGTCTACTAATATGAAGATTACTTGTCCTTTCTTTTTAAAATAATTCTTCAGCCAGTACCTCTACCACTGCTTTGATGTTCTGTAAGAAGATGTTTCCTCTCTGACAGGGAATTTATCTTAAAGGGGGGCAACTTTATGCTAGTGACTAATACATGGTTCTTATCCTACACCTTTAGTTTAATTTTCTCTACTGGTAGAAAAATACCAAAGTGTAAAACAAGCAAAAGATGGAGGGAAGAGTTGTCTCTATGTCTATATGTGTGCTGTACCTTATTTTCAATACAAAGTATCCCCAAATTTTGTTAGCCAAATATTTTTGTGTCCACTGAAATGAACAAAACTATATGAATTAAAATGTCTTTACACTCTAATCCAGTTTATTCCAAAACTAAGCTGAGTAGTATAGATTGGCTGAAAATCTAGGACAGAGAACTGGCAAAGCCAAAGGGGAACTTACCAAACACTGAGCATAATCCTACTTGAGCTTTTGCAATGAAACTATTGCGTGAGTCTTCCCAAGTCACCTACTGGGCTCACTCCCTTCCTTTAAGATGTCACCCAAAGGTCACTGTATCAGTGGGCTCTCTCCTGACCCCCCTGTATGAAAGAGCATCTCCACCCTCAGCCATACCTTATGACCTATTTTCACCACAACCTTACTATTAGTGCTACTATCAACAGTGCTCTGTATTTACTTGTTTATTGACATTCTGCACATACACACACAAGCTTCATGAGGAAAGGGAAGAGTCTGGCTCATCAGAGACACTAAATATATGTTTATTGAAGGAATAAATAAATAAATGAATTAAGTGATTTAGACATATTCCACCTGTGTTTGGTTTTGGTTTTGGTTTTGCCAATCTCTGAAGCTACTGAAATGGAATCATTTTTGCCAAATGCAAAATTGAGACATAAAAAAACTGCTCATTTATGACAGTTTTCTACTAAAACTAAGGCCATTCCTTCAGAAGTATCAGTGAGGTGAATGCTCTACCAGCTTCCCACAGTGCAAGCTTGAACTCCCTATTTCTTAATTTAGTGAAGTTTGTTCAGCGGCTACCTTATCATGCCACTCGACCTACTCCACCCACAAGTCAAAGATTGCCCATGTCATAACCTTCCTGGAATAATACCTCTTTACATGCATATGAAACCTTTGCTCCAAAGTTATAATGCATGATATTATAATTAGTTGCCTCATTAAACATCCCTACAAGTAAGAAAGTATTGCTTTGATTTTATACATTGTAAGTATAAGATAAAAGAAATAAAAAGCACATCCCTATGTTTCAAAAGAATACTGAAGAGACAAGAAAAGATGAACCAAATCCTTCTCCATGCAAAGAGTTGATAGGTATGTTAATGGTTTATAACAAAAAATAAAGAGTGTATTTAATTAAACACCTTCCTTTCACAGCAAGAATATTTCCCAGTTATTTTTCACAACTATAAAAGAAATCACCACAAAATTCAACATCCATTCATGATAAAAACTCAACAAAATGGGTGGGTATAAAGGGCAAGTACCTCAACACAATAAAGGCTATATATGACAAACCCACAGCCAACATCATACTTAAAAGTGAGAAGCTGAAAGCTTTTCCTTTAAGATTGGGAACAAGACAAGGATGCCCACTCTCCCCACTTTTATTCAACACAGTTCTAGAGGTCCTACCCACGGCAATCAGACAACACAAAGAAATAAAAGGCATCCAGATTGGCAAGGGAGAAGTTAAACTCTCCCTGTCTGCAGATGACATGGTATTATACATAAAAAACCCTAAAGAATCTACTCCAAAACTACTAGATCTAATATTTGAATTCAGCAAAGTTGCAGGATACAAAATTAATACACAGAAATCTGTTGCATTCCTATATACTAACGATGAACTAGCAGAAAATCAGGAAAACAATTCCATTCACAATTGCATCAAAAAGAATAAAATACCTAGGAATAAACCTAACCAAGGAAGTGAAGGACCTATACTCTGAAAACTACAAGACACTCATGAGAGAAATTAAAGAAGATACCAATAAATGGGAACACATCCTATGCTCATGGATAGGAAGAATTAATATAGTCAAAATGGCCATCCTGCCTAAAGCAATCTACAGAATCAATGCAATCCCTATCAAAATACCAACAGCATTCGTCAACGAACTAGAGAAAATCGTTCTAAAATTCATGTGGAAACACAAAAGACCCCGAATAGCCAAAGCAATCATGAGAAGGAAGAATAAAGCTGGGGAGATTATGCTCCCCAACTTCAAGCTCTACTACAAAGCCACAGTAATCAAGACAATTTGGTACTGGCACAAGAACAGACCCATAGACCAATGGAACAGACTAGAGAGCCCAGATATAAACCTAAGTATATATGGTCAATCAATATACAATAAAGGAGCCATGGATATACAATGGGGAAATGACAGCCTCTTCAACAGCTGGTGTTGGGAAAACTGGACAGCTATGTGCAAGAGAATGAAACTAGATTATTATCTAACTCCATACACAAAAGTAAACTCAAAATGGATCAAAGACCTGAATATAAGTCATGAAACCATAAAACTCTTAGAAGAAAACAGAGGGAAAAATCTCTTGAATATAAACATGAGAAACTTTTTCCTGAACACATCTCCTTGGACAAGGGAAACAAAATAAAAAATGAGCAAATGGGACTACATGAAGCTAAAAAGCTTCTGTACAGCAAAGTACACCATCGGCAGAGCAAAAAGGCATCCTACACTATGGGAGAATATATTTGTAAATGACATATCTGACAAGGGGTTAACATCCAAAATATGTGAAGAACTCACATGCCTCAACACCCAAAAAGCAAATAACCCTGTTGAAAAATGGGCAGAGGATATGAAGAGACACTTCTCCAAAGGAGAAATTCATATGGCCAACAGCCACATGAAAAGATGCTCCACATCACTAGTTATCAGGAAAATGCAAATTAAAACCACAATGAGATATCACCTCATGCCAGTTAGGATGGCCAACATAGAAAATAATAGTAACAACAAATGCTAGTGAGGATGTGGAGAAAGGGGAACCCTCCTACACTGCTAGTGGGAATATAAACTAGTTCAACCATTGTGGAAAGCAGTATGGAGGTTCCTCAAAAAACTTAAAATAGAAATTCCATTTGACACAGATATTCCACTCCTAGGAATTTACCCAAAGAATATAATTTCCCAGATTCAAAAAGACATATGCACCCCTATGTTTACTGAAATCCTATTTCGTACCAGAGGAATATGGAGACACAGAATGGAACTAAAAGACAAAGGCCTTGCTCTACCTAAAGTGTAATTCTAGGGGAGTGAAACAGGTAATAAATAACAAAATATATCATAAATGCCATGGAGGAAGGCAAACAGGGCAGGAGATGAGGCAGCTGGGTGGCATGGGGGACAACCTGAGAAGGAGCAGCAAGTGCACTTTCCTTATGTCCAAGAAAAGCCAAGAGGCCAAAAGAGCTGAGACAAAGTGAACAAGGGGAGAAATAAGAGATGAGATTAGTGGTGGGCAAAGATGAACTAAGCATTTAGGGATGTGGAGACCATAAAAGGACAATGGCTTTTACACTGAATGGATTAGGAAAATACCTGAACTTTTGGAACACAGGAATAAACTATACGGCATTACACGTGGAATCACTCTGGCTGACAGTGAGGGATAAACTGGAGATAGGGACAATGTCATGGATGGAACTGTGTCTCTCTAAAAGACACTGAAGGTTTAACTCCCAGTATCTGTGACTGTGACCTTATTTGGGACAACAGTTTTTACAGTTGATCAAGTCAAGATCAGTCAGCAGGGTGGCCCCTGACCCAGTATGACTGTGCCTTTATAAAGAATATTGCCAAAGTGCATGTTTTGATGTAGCTAGGAAATTATATTTACTTTAAATCATAAATATATATTCTGTAGCTTTATCTATGCTTTTTATTGTTGAGATTGGGCTATGGGGAACACTTGGCTATAAAGAAATATCCCCTGTCTCCATTTACTTTTCAGAAGAAAGATGCCCTGAGAAGCAAAACACTGTACCATACTCTGCCTCAGTCACTAATGAACTCGGGGTCTCAGCAACTTCATTCATAGAATGAAGAAACTGGATTAAATAACTTCTAAGTATCTTCCAGGTCTAGTAGCCATATATGTGTAATTTTGCTTTCATTGAAGGTAGAAAATATATGCACCAACAGTATCATAATATATGTGCATATACATATATATATCACAATATATCTGCCAACAGTATCACACAGATTAAGATATAGAGCATTGCTGACTCCCCCAAATTCTCCTTGTGCCTCATCCCAGTTAATAACTACCTCCCATCCCTGCCACTTCTGTGGCATCTTGCTTGAACTAACAATAATTCAGAAGTTCTATCAGCAGCAATTAGTTTTTTTCTGTCATGAAACTTCAGATAAATGATACCATACAGTACATGTTTTTTTGTGTCTACTTTTTTCACATAACATAATGACTTAAAGACTCATTCATTCTGTTGTATGTGACCCTTATAATTTAATATTGGTGGGATTTTTTGAAACATAGTAATAAAATAGATCACATTTGTTCCATGTAACTATGCTTCTTCCAATTGTACATAGAAAGACTCACCCTACAGGTAACTTGCTTTTGTAAGTTCTACATCCTTTTTTTTCTCTTTTATCAAATGTATATCACAGTGGTTCAACGGTCCCTGTCCCCCTTTGCCCCACCTCCAACCACTCCCCTCCCCCTTAGTAACCACTAGTCACTTCTCACTGTCTATGAGTCTAATACTATTTTGTTCCTTCGGTTTTGCTTTGTTTTTATATCCACAAATAAGTCAAATCATATGGTATTTGTCTTTCTCTGCCTGGCTTATTTCACTGAGCATAATACCCTCTAACTCCATCCATGCTGTTACAAATGGCAGGATTTCTTTTCTTTTTAGGGCTGAATAACATTCCATTGTCTATATGTACCACCTCTTCTTTATCCATTCATCTATTCATGGACACTTATGTTGCTTCCATATCTTGGCTATTGCAAACAGTGCAGCGATAAACATGGGGATGCATATATCTTTTCGAATCAGGGATTTTGTTTTCTTTGGGTAAATTCCTAGGAGTGAAATTACTGGGTCAAATGATATTTCTATTGTTAGTTTTCTGAGGAACCTCCATACTGCTTTGCACAGTGGTTACACCAATTTGCAGTTCCACCAACAGTGTAGGAGAGTTCTTATTTCTGTGCACCTTGCCAGCATTTGTTATTCCTTGTCCTTTGGATAGTGGCCATTCTAACTGGTGTGAGTTTTAATTTGCATATCCCTGATTAGCAGTGTGGAACATCTTTTCATGTGCCTGATGGCCATTTGTATTTCTTCTTTGGAGAAGTGTCTGTTCAGGTCCTCGGCCCATTTTTTGATTGGGTTATTTGTTTTTTGGTTTTGAGGCATATGAGTTCCTTTTATATCTTGGATGTTAACCCCTTATCAGATGAGTCATTTACAAATATATTCTCCCATACTGTAGGATGCCTTTTTGTTCTGCTGATGGTGTCCTTTGCTCTACAGAAGCTTTTTAGTTTAATGTAGTCACACTTGTTCATTTTTATTGTGTTTCCCTTGCCCAAGGAGAGGTATTCAGGAAAAAGTTTCTCATGTTTATATTCAAGATATTTTTTCCTCTGTTTTCTTTTAAGAGCTTTATGGTTTCATGACTTACATTCAGGTCTTTGATCCATTTTGAGTCTACATTTTTGTATGGAGTTAGACAGTAATCCACTTTCATTCTCTTTCATGTAGCTGTCCAGTTTTGCCAACACCAGCTGTTGAAGAGGCTGTTTTTTCCTCATTGTATATCCATGGCTCCTTTATCATATTAATTGTCCATAGATGTGTGGGTTTATATCTAGACTCTCTATTCTGTTCCATTGATCTATAGTCTGTTCTTGTGCCAGTACCACATTGTTTTGATTACTGTGGCTTTATAGTAGAGCTTAAAGTCAGGGAGTGTAATTTCCCCCATTTTGTTCTTCTTTCTCAGGATTGCTTTAGCTTTCAAGGTCTTTTTTTATTCCATATGAATTTTAGAACTCTTTGTTCTAGTTCATTGAAGAATGCTGTCAGGATTTTGATAGGGATTGCACTGAATCTGTAAATTACTTTGGGCAGGATGCTACTTTTACAATATTAATTCTTCCTATCCTTGAACATGGGTAGATTTCCATATTTTGGTGTCTTCTTTAATTTCTCTCATGAGTGTCTTGTAGTTTTCAGAGTATAAGTCTTTCACCTCCTCAGTTAGGTTTATTCCTAAGTATTTTATTCTTTTTGATGCAATTGGAAATGGAGTTACTTTCCTGATTTCTCTTTCTGCTAGTTCATTGTTAGTATATAAGAAGGCAACATATTTCTGTGTATTAATTTTGTATCCTGCAACTTTGCTGAGGTCAGTTATTAGTTCTCATAGTTTTTTGGTAGAATCTTTAGGATTTTCTATGTATAATATCATGTCATCTGCAAATAGTGAGAGTTTATTCTTTACCATTTTTGATGCCTTTTATCTCTTCATGTTGTCTGATTGCTGTGGCTAGAACCTCCAGTACTATGTTGAATAAAAGTGATGAGAATGAGCATCCCTCTCTCTAAGACTGTTTCCTGTCTTAGAGGAAACGCTTTCAGCTTTTTAAAATTAAGTATGATGCTGGCTGTGGGTTTGTCACATAAGGCCTTTATTATGTTGAGGTACATACTCTCTGTACCCATTTTGTTGAATTTTTATCATGAATGGATGTTAAATTTTGTCAAATGCTTTTCAGCATCCATTGAGATGATCGTGTGGTTTTTATCCTTCTTTTTGTTAATGTGGTGTATGATATTGATGGATTTATGAATATTGTACCATCCTTGCATCTCTGGAATAAATCCTACTTGGTCATGATGGATAATCTTTTTGATGTAGTTTTGGATTTGGTTTGCTAATATTTTGTTGAGTATTTTTGCATCTTTGTTCATCAGGGATATTGGTCTGTAATTTTCTTTTTTTGTGGTGTTTTTGATATCCATTTCTTTTTAGTGTGGAAAACACACACTGTTGAAGACAATATTTGTTCTTCTCTTCATAATAAAAAGTGTTATATGCTTTCAGGCAAAGAAGGCAGAAAACACGTTCTTATGGTTTTCAATGCCTGTTGTCTACCTGTCCAAATTCAGCCCCCATCATCTTTACTCCAAACAAAATGAACTACATACAGTTGCCACAAACATGGTATGGTCTCTCATATTTTCTTTCTAAATATGCTTTTGACCCTTTTTCCATGGAATCTCTCCTGATCCTAGCTCAACCATTGCCTTCCTCAGTGAAATATTTCCATACCAGTGTATCCATTTGCAATTCTATACACCATGACATAGAATGTTTAGAGTTATTAATGTAGTAACAGAAATTCATAATATGATATCTCTTCATTTCTAAGACATAGCCCCTATTTGAATGCAGAAGTTTATATGTGTTATTTATAAATTATTCTTACTGTGGTTCTCTAAGTTGAGTTTATATTAAAATTTTTTAAAAACAAATAAGGAAATATTGAACAAATATTTCCCTCCTGTTATTTTCTTAGACCAAGGTCAAACTCACATTTCAAAAATGTAAAATTTGGATTGTTTGTTTATGTGCAATGTGATCATAAAGTCTAGAAATATAGATAATATTAGCATTTATTTTAATATGAGTATCAAAAAGCCATTGATTTTTGCCTGTTTCTCACTTATCATCCTTTCTTATCTCTGCAAAGTAGTTTTCTGCAATAGTCATGAGCACAAAATTCTAGATCTGGATAGTTATCATTTGGGCAAAATTCATGATTTCACTCTTCTCAGTAGTAAGTAATTCTTAAGAGAGTTTCAATCTTTGAAATACAGTAAACTATTAGAGTAATAAACATGCACTACAATAGGAATACATAAGAAACCCAAGACTGAGGGATACAAAATTACATAAGTCAATAATTCTCTTTTGAGTTCCTAAAGATCAGCAAACCATGATAAGCTCATTTTTTCACAGAACAGCTTTTCTTCAACTTTGTTTTATTCTGGAAGAGTGCAATTCCAAAACGCATAAATGTGACCTATCCATGTGTCTGGCTTAGAAGCCAGAAAATCAAGACTCAAGCAAAAGGACCATGGCTACCAAGCATTTCTCATTCAGTGTCTTGAGGAAATAAATATTCCCAATATTTTTGTTAAAAGACTGTTTATTAGCAAAAGACTCATCTACTATAGAATTCTACCATGCTAACACTTTCTAGACAGAGTCAGCATCTCTCTGCATATGAAAAGAATGGGCCAGTTTGATTTGTGAAATGTTTATTCAGGTTACTTATGATGACATGCAAAGCTGTACAGTTTCTCTCAATTATTCATTTACTGGACATGAAACTGAGTGACAGATGGATGAATTGCTAAGTAAGGGTGGGACATCAGTGTGCACATGTTTTATCTCTTTGTGTCTCTCTTATCTTTGTCTTTCTGTCTCTCTCATAAACATACACACACATACACACAACAGAACACCTTTATTTTCTAGGTAATTAAAGTATGCTTTAATCCACTTTTCAAGCACTGTCAGAATGAAAAATCTTTTAGTAAACACTTTTGAGTAACCTTTTAGTAAAGGTCTGTTACTCTCTGTCAAAAATAGAGCTTCATTTTTTATCAACTATCTCAAGAGCAGCTAGAAACAAATTTTCAATTCGACTTGGTTGTCTAGTTTTCAGATTATTACTCAATTCTCTCAGGTCTATTATTTTTCTCTTAAGACTACAAAGAGAAACAAAAATGTCAACTAGCATATTCAATCTACCCATTTCCTTTGTAAGAAAGGAGGCATAAAGGAAATACAGCTTATGTCCCAATTTCCCTACAACAAATATAATTTCTGAGGTAATGTAAAAGAACTGTAAATGAAATAACTCACAGACAAATTACTACCATATTTTTAGTATAATTCCTTTGAAACCAGATAAATATATTAATATCTCTTGAGTGATAGGAAAATTATCTCTGGATAGTAGATATAGATAGTCCACTATCCAGAGATAGAGGTTTTAAAGACATATAAGTTGATTATTTAAAATGAATTTCAAAACTGAGCTAAAAATAAGGGATTTATTAAATTGCTTTACTATTTTAGTTAAAGGTATTATCATTAATTTAGCTTTTGATAAATTAACTCAATGGGGAACGATATTTACAGATTTTTAAATTATGTTGAAAATGGCAATTTAATTTTGCCAGTAATTTTGTGGTATAATATCTTGAACTCTAACAGGAATTTACTTGTGGAAGAAACAGGCATTAGAGATTTAGTTAGAAATTGGCTTGAGATTTACAAACTGGACAAGAATAGCAACTAGGGACTCAATCCACCCCCTGGAGATACTTTCAGAAAAGAGCTGGGAGGGCAGTGCACAGTGTGTGTGAAGCATGGCATTCTGTCTCAGCTACAAGTCTATAAATTGCTCTGCAGAGATCTTCAAATAGGCAGCCACACCTAACCTTCTGAATCTTTATCTTTCAGTCGCTTTTAATTCCAAGGTCATCCACTGGATACACAAAGTTTAATGAACATAGCATGCATTAGATAAATATATTAATGAGTGTCTATGTATAGGAAATAATAGAAAACACTGAATTCAGGATTATGAGATAACCTTATACCTAAGGTTACTGTAGGCAACTGTTATTGGGTTATTATAGGAATTAATAGAGACTGTGTATTCCTATGTGCTTTCTGCCCATGAAGAAATTATTGTATTGGTAAAAATTAGGGTGTATGGGAAGGATGAGCAAGAACGAGTAGTTTAAGGAAAAATACATGTAATTAGATGGAGAAAGAGGTAAGAGCATTATTTAATGTAATTATTATCAGAAGTATTAACCAAGAGATAACAAAAAGATCAACAAACAAAAGGTGAAGTTGTTCTGAAGAAAATCAACTCAATTATTATAAGGTGGAAATGGTGAATATAACCAAATGATAAATCTTCATGATATGTCTAATGGGAAAAATAACCCAGGAGGAGACTAAAAATGACATTAGATCATTGAACACAAGTTGTGAATTGAAAATTGTGAATGTGTTTTTCAATAAAGGAAAGAAGCAAGACAGACTAAAGAGGGTGGAAGTTCAAAGTTTTGTAATGAATTTGGAACCAAGAAAGATTTCTCATGGGTTAGAAAAGTGAAAGACACAGAAAGTATACAAGTTAGAGAAGAAATGAGCATTTACAGAGAAAGGAGGTGGAAGAGCTCAGGGAAGACTGTCATAAAATACACATTGCATAATACATGATGGATCAGTTCTATTATTTAACCTTCCAAAGATGTAACATACAGAGATATGCTAACCATCACAGTCAGCATTAATTTACAGTGGGAGAAATAATTAGAATCTCACTTTTTCTGAAGAATGGAGTGAAAATGTAAACCATGCTTCCCTCCAGGCAAGTGCTTTATCAAGTTGACAGGTGTATTTGAATTTCCATGGGTGGGGGATATAATAGGTTATTTACGTGTCATTTTAATAGAAAGACCCAACCATCAAGATGGACAGCAGACTTTATCAGTACTGCTGTTTGCAACTAATCCTCCAATTTAGTACCCCATGAAAATACCTGCAACAAAACCGGTCCATTTTTCTCTTACACTCCATTATAGAAAAATCAATATGGGTGCTATTCATTGCAAATCTCCTGCTTGGCGGGTGCCTGAGCCACAGAATCTGAAAACACCTGACAGTTCAGCGCTCTATGACATGGCCCATCACTTGTGGTTTAATTCTACCACATCCTGCCACCCAGTAAGGCTTCATGGGCCTAAGATGTGTTCTAGAATCCAATATAATCAGCCAGAGACCCTGAAGGTGATTACTCAAAGGAGAACTTCATGTGGAGTTAATTTTAGAGCCAAAAACAGGATTAGTTGACTTCCAAACTTGACAGATTTAACTCTAACCTGTTTTTTTAACATTTAAGCAGTGGCTAATAACTGGTAAATGTAGTAAATACCAACCCATAAATTGCACACTCAGTACTTCACCATTCAATCAGTACTATCAAAGGCTTGGTCTACCTATTTTCCAGGAAAATGGTCTGTTTTCCCTCCAAAACAACTCTACGAGGTTTCATATTCGAAATCATATGTTCAGTGGGAAGATTTCAACTACACCTCCAAGTGGTGATGTGTGAATAGAATGTGTAGAGCACATAACTGTCAACTACAAAGCCACGTGAGACTAATTATCAAAGTGTTCCCACTTCAACACCTTCCCTATGGAAGCATCTTAAAGGCAGGAAGTTTGGTTCCTTTATGTTTCCCTCCAATTCGTCAAAATTTCATGTTTGCCTGATATTTATTAGATCAATGAGTGCTAATGGAGCAAAAATTTATATAATCTTTACAGTTGGATATATTAGCAAAAGCTAAACATTTTAGAAAAAAGCCATAAAAAAGCTCTCATGTGATTCTTAGACATCATGATTAAAATTAAAATTTGATTAAAATAATTAAAATCACCCTACATTTAGGTCAATTGAATATATTGCTTGGAGGTCAGTACCAGGCGCTATAGACTGCTTCACTCAACATACATTCCAGGCCCTTCAAAGCAGAGAAAACCTATGATATTTCCCTGACCCACTTTCAGCCACAAGTCCCCTTCATACATTCCTTTCTTCTTAAACTAACCAGGAGGATTCTCTTCTCTGCAGTTCATAACCCTCACCAGTAAGAAATCCAAGGACTGCCCCAAGACGTTTTGCTAGTTAAATGACGCATTGTTATTTCCATTGTGAAATCATAATTGTGTGTGTACTTTTGGCTTAAAAGTTGGAATTCTACAAATTACCAGATCACAGTATTTCCTCATTAGCAATTTCCTTTACTTGAATGACTTTCTAAGCATCAAGTTACTATATTTATCTATGCCTTTCTTTTAATCATAGGATGTCCACCTATAGGCAGGCATTATCAGAAATAATTTGCTATTTGCTAGTATGTGCTGTCTCAGTTACATGATATTTATTGAGCATTCTCTTATATTCTAGGTACATTCCCAAAGTATATTTTGTGAATAGGGCAGGGTGCATGAGAAGAAAATTTTCTTCAGACTGTGTGTTTGATTTCCATGATGTTTGATTTTGGGCAAAACAAACAACCTCATGTCCTTCGGAGAACAGACCCACCCCATATACTGGTTTTGCCCGTGTCAGTTCGGAGGGGAATGATTTGGGGTATGATCTTGAGACTTGTTGACCATATATCATCCAGGCAGAATAGCTATGCCAGAGGGCCAGAAAAAATTTATCAGTGCACTCTTTTTATTGGTTTCAATTCTAAGGACTATGTGCTTCCAACATTCCTCAGGTGATAATAAAACTGATTCATATGGAGTCAAATAAATTCTCTGATATAAACAAACTCTTTGAGAAGTGATGTTCCTTCTGAAACTCTGATATGTAGATATGTCTCGTATCATATGGATACAGATATTTCCTTCAGGGTTATATATACACTTAGAAACCATACCAAACAATTGAGCAATTAATTACAACCACTACTCTTTGCTCTATGCTTGTTTTATGTGTTTAATTTTTGTCTTACACTCCTGGCTAGTAAGCTCCTTTACTACATACTTTATATGTCTTTATGTACTCTAAGGTATTTACTGCAGTGTTGGAAAGAGCAGGGGCTCGATAAATGCCAATCTCACTCTCAAGGATATTTGGCACTTTTAGTGACTTTTAAAGATTCAGGCTGGTTCATTGTTCTCTTATGCCTTATTAGCAGCATTTTAGTTCCATTGTCCCTTTGCAATAACCTGCAGAAGCTCCATCATTAATGATCCAAGTTTGCACATTCAAACCACAACCTTGCACAATATCAACTGAGTGATCAATGCAACATTGAAGAATTCATGGAAACTGCAGCAACATTAGGAAAGGGCATGGGAGGAAAAATAAGACTAGGAGTTTATCAATTCGCAACAGATCATACCTGGATTTGCATCCATCTTGCAGTCATGATTATTGAACACTGTTCAAATATTGCTTTATCATAAGACATCTGGCCTTGGATTTTCTATGTAATTTCAATCCCTGCCTTTTCTGTCATGTAAATGATCAATATTGCCTGGACCCAGATGATGTGATCATTTGTAGGTAACTGCTGTGTTTTATTCTAAGGGATATCGGAAACCAGGTGTTCCTAAGAAAAACAAATCATTTTCACTGAATTATGTTGACAACATTAAGCATAATACAATGAAAAAGAACACATTTCAGGCTCAAACCCGGACAGTCAAGATCTGAATGATATTTCAGTCAGTTATATTAAGCTGCCGGAGCTTTAATTTCCCTATTAAGAAAATGAGAATTACAGCCTTCTTTTCATGATTGTGCAAATACGAAACATATGACAAAACAAACGCAGTAGGTATCTTTATTATTATTTTTTAATGTTCATTAATTTTTATTTGGAACTAGATTATTATACTTAAGTGACTTAGCAAATTAATATGTTAATTAATAATCCATAGGCTTCCAAAAATGTAAACATTCAATGTATGACATTTCAGTTGGAATTTTATTTGCAGAATAATTGAGAGTAAATGTAACAACATGGTATTTATCATCTGATCTTTTTTTCTTACATAGGCCTCCACCAAAGCAATCTGAGCATTATTACCCCACTGGCACTGCCATGTGATCTCTTCATAGAGGATCATGGGATTCCTATTCTTAAAGCAACTGTCACTTTTCTGTACATTTATCCTAAATATGTATCTCAAGAGGGGATGTTTCTATGAGGTCAGTTTGATATTTTCAGTGGCATGCTGAACTCTGGTTTCCCTCTGTCGGGGGCTGTTGGTCTTGGGGCCTGCATTTGTACCCCAAGGGCCACTGATATGGTTCTCCAACATAAAGGACAGAGAGCCTTCTATTCTCAGTGACTTTCCCTGAATGGTAGAACCTTTGAAGTACTGTAGTTCGTTTCATGCCACTCTTCTAACCTCCGCTTCTTCCAGAAAGCATCATGGCTACATTCAAACTAAGTTTTAAATTATTGATGTATATATGATTTTTATCCTGCTTAATGCCCATCAACTTGGTCACTTCAAAAAATAACTGACCTCTTATATTTCCTTAGTGTTTTACCCACTTGTTACTTTCTGAAGGAATTTAGAAATGGGGGCTGTTGCAATAATGCCGTATCTCACCTACTGTGCCTTCCTAAGGATATATATCTAGGTTCAGGACCTTGGCAAATATCAGATGAAATGATAAATGATGTGGTCACTTTTGATTATGTCCTTAAGTTCATCCCTTCTCTCTTTACCTGAGTATGATATTAGATTCATTTGGGGGCAAATAAATTCACCTACGTGAACAACCCCATTTTTCAGTGGGAACAATGAGAAAGGATGCTGCATTTAAGGGCTAAATATCATTTTTGTGTTTCTCTTAATGTTCATATTTAAATTCATTTTAAGAATAAGAGTTCTCTTTTGTCTTGGAGAAATCATCCAACTTGACCCTTTGCTTATTAATGGGGAACATATAATTCTGTCTGCAATGGAAGCCTCCAAAAAAATGTGAGAAAACTGCTGAGGATAATAATATAAACCATTGTCTTTACTATGTAGAGTTTCATTTCCCATACTCTTTCTCTGGGAAAACTGTTTTTACATTTTCTTCTCTTGAATTTCATGGCAGTGAGATACTAGACTGTAGAGTAGAAATGTGCACTGGACATTCCCTAGAGGGAAAGAAAAGTCAGCTCAAGGGGAGAGGGCAGAGGGAAGACATGGCCAAGGGGATACACTAGAAGGTTCTGGGCTTGGGAATTCTTGAAAAAATAAGCTAAATATTGTCATTCATTGTTGATTTCTGTTCTTTCTGTCCTAGTAGACCCAAATTTTAAGTGGTCAGCAAGGGAAAGTTGTCAGTTTTCCATTATATTTCATTGGTCTTTGGAGACCAGTGGAAGCTGGAGGTCTGGTCAGTTTTTCCTGGGCAAGGCTGCAAGGCGAGGGCTGACCACTTAAAATTTGGATCTGTTAGGACAGAAAGAGCAGATATCAACAATGAATGACAATAATAGTACTTACCTTATATTGGACAGGTGCATCTCACTAAAGCAATTAGAAGAGTGTCACATTGTGAATGCTCATACTAAAAATGCTATTATTATTAACTTTTCCTATTGTTTTTTATTTCCTTGTGAGTTGCTTGTATTTGGATTTTAAAAATCTAGTTTGAATCTTTCTCTTCAACGAGAGAATTTGTACCTTTCCTATCCCTTGCATACTCATTTTATAGATGAGGAAATGGAAACAGAGAATTAAATAGGCAAAATCAATATTTAAATTCTGATAGCTTTTCTCCAAATTTGCACTTGTAACTAGTATGCTATACTAAGAGTCACAAAAGTATAAAAACAGTATGTGTATAAATATTGGTTGGATACAAAATAGAATTCAAGGAAAAAGGGGAAAAAAAAGAATCACTTCATACTTAAAAAATAAAATTGGGGCCATAGTTATTAATTAGCTCTAAAACATTAATCCAAACTTCTTAGAAATCTGATTATTACAGTGTCAGTACAGTAGAACTCATGACCACTCATTTGAGTTTTCAAAATAACAAGTGTTCAAAACAAAGACATAAAATATTTTAATTAACTGTTAAGATTTGAATTAATGGATACTATAGAAAAAAAACATTATCACATTGTAAATCTAATAAATGGAGAATAATCTTTTTTTTCAAGTGTACATTAAACATTTATATAAGTCATCATGTGTTAGACCATGAAGGAAAATCTCAATACAATTTTCACTGAAAAGATAAACAAGCCATTCATTCTCTGAATACATTGAAATAAGCTAGGAACTAATCACATACATTTAAATGGAAAGCATCACACCATTTGGAAATTAAAAGCATAACAACACAAGAAATAGCATCCTTTAAATACGTACTAGGTCAGAAAAGAAATCAAAACTACAATTAATTATGTTTTAGAAGATAAAAGTGGAGTAACATACAATGAAATATAAGATAATGCAACCAAATCTGTAAATACTTACAGAGAGATTAAATTTTATAGTCAGATTCATGGTCACAAATGCTATAAATGCATAATAAAAAAAAATCCAACAAAAGAGTTAGAAAACAGAACACATGGAAAGAAAATAGAAATACAAAAGTAAAAATTAAAGTAATTAAATTGATACATAAAACCATTAACTACACATTTGAACAGAACAAAGCAAAAAAGACAGTCTTTGTTTAATCTAGGCAAGGGAGAAAAAAATAGATAAAAATACGTGGAACTTAGGCTATAAATAAGAAAGAGGATCTGTAGCATATAGTGAAATAGCCCAGATTCTATACTAAATTGTGTCTCTTTTCCTCTGGGCTGACAATAGGTCCTTTTTAGTGAATTGGCATGCTCAGACTGTAGCAGTCTATTCACAGGAGGAGCTGAGGAGCTTCTCAGGAAATATTTGTGGTCAAGGGAAACAAGGCTTCCCAAGAACAAAGTTTTGATCAAGAGAGAACTGTTTCTGCATGCAGCATGGTCTTGCTCGCCCTTATTTGTCTTCAATTCTGGCCTCCTGTCAATTCAAACTGAACTCAAAGTTCCTCAGGTATATTTTGAAGGTTCGTTGTCTGAACTGAATGCTCAGGGTCCCATCCCAGACACCTTGAATCAGATCCTCCACTTGGTTCCTGGTATCCTTGAGAAGAGTATATTAGACAGTGTAAAAGTTGCCACTTAAATTCCAGTTCCATGGGGGTCTTTCTGCCTTGAGGAGACCAGAACTGAGGACTCTCCATCAGTGAGCTGAGGGAGTGGGCAGCAGACCCAGGAGAAAGGGTAGGGCTAGTAGAAGCCATGGTGCCTGTGGAGACCCTGGGCTTTGCAGGAGTGGTGCTCAGTGGAAGGGAAGGTTGCCTGCATACCTGGCAGCCTCCGAAAGCCAAGGAAGGCAGGAGGGTAATACCAGGTATCATGAGTTAACAGGTCTTGTTTTTAGGCACCCAGAGCTCCCTGAGGATACACAGAAACAGAACTTGATAATTTTTGGGACGGGAAGAGTGTTTCATAGCAAGAAGTTGTGTACACCAGAGAAATAAAAAGAATGAAAATAGAGGTTTTATATTAATATAATGACATGTAACTCTGTAAATAAATTCATAAGTCACAATAAAGATGAAAATTTTCTAGGAAAACATAAGATCCCCCAATATAAGCCAAAGAGACAATAAGAAGAAAACCTCAATAGCTAAGAAAGAAAATGAATATATTATCAAAAAATTATGTCAAAGACATTCTCTTCCAAAGCACTTTATTGGTGAGTACTATAAAATTTTCAAAAGTAATATTATTCTCATGCTATTTAAATACTTTCAGGCCAAAAAGAGGGAATTTTTATAAAGCTACCATAATCATAAATCCAAAACAAATGTGCGTGACATTATTTTAAAAAGAAACAGTATTTCAGAAATCACTTAATACTATGTACTTGAAAAATCGTAATAATTATTAGGAAAAATATTCATTATTATAATAAATAATTATCTCCCTCAACCAAGTAAGGTTTCTCTTCAAAACACAAAATTCTTTCAGTATTGGTAAATACATCAATGCAATATATTACATTAAAAAATTTAAAGGGAAACATATTCTAAAACCTCAATAAAAATTTAAGACACTTAATGAAATTCAGAATACATTCCTAACAAAATTCTAAGAAAACCAGAAAGGATCCTTATTTACCATAAAAAAGATGATTTCCCTTAAACCAAGACCCAACATAGTTCCCAGCAATGAAACACAACAGGCACTCCAACTGAACCAAAAAAAGTGAGTGATATTCATTATCACTAGTGCTATTTTAAGCTGTTTTGAAATTATGGATAATTTCAACTCAATAAAATGTGAGTTAAAAATAAGGAATATAATCATTGGAGAATAAGGAGTGGGTAAGAGCTACCTATGTTTCTAGAAAAATTAAGAGAAAAAATAGAAAAAATCTCTCTTAGATTAATAGAAGAGTTCAGAAAAGAAATCAGACACAAGATAAATATCCTAGTAAATCAATGACTTTCCTATTTAGGAGCATAAGCAGTTAAATGATCTAATGTTAAAAAAAAGTTTTATTTAAAATTTAAATAACTAAGAAATATTTTAAAATGTATTCAATCTATATCAAGAGCACTGTAATGTCTTCCTCAGAGATCTGAAAATGTAAAATATAATTAGTTAATTCATTTATATGTCCAGAATATATATATAGATTGCAAGTTATAAATATTTCAGGGATAAATGATGCTTCTACATAAGAATAATTGTTAAAATATACTCATACACTAATAATCCAAGCAATCCTCACCTTGTACAATACTGTGTTCACTAAAACACATGTACATTGGACAGAGATTTTGATTTGCACAGTGACATAGTATGAATTTCAATTAACAGCGCATAGTGAGGACTGTCTATAATTTTTAAACAATTTATTACAATCCTAATGACATTTTTCTTTCCAACCTTGACAATATGGTTCTAAAGTTCATCTGAAGGAATGAATACTCAAGTGTTCTATAATATTTGAAATGACAGAACAATGAGAATAAGATTGTGTGAATAGATAGGAGAATTAATGAGAAAAAACTAAAATGTTGTCATCTACAAGAACTCATAGTGAATGTAATAGAATATTTTGCCCCTAAATAAGTCGTAGTGTATACATGTCTTTAATATTTAAGACTGTGGGTAAAATTGCCATATTTCCAGAATATCTCGCCTGGCTTCAGTGCATCTTCATATCAACAGGTGTTTCCAAGGAATGGAGAGAAGTCGTCCATCTCCATATCAAAGGGTAATTACATGGGCGTAGGAGTGCTTATCTGGACTGGACAGGTTGGAGGGAGTACTTTGCTTGCTTCTGCTGCAGCAGGAGAGAGAGACACCAGACAACTGCTTGTAAGCAATAAATGAGTTCTAAACTTTATTTTTCCCTTTGACTGATTTTGGTTTCAAAGGTATTTTGCCCCGGGGTTTTCCCTTGGAGTTACAAAGAGAAACTTGACTGATAGCTAGACAAATAATGGAGTCTTCACTGGAGTCCCATGATACCATCCATACAGCAAAATAAATTCCCAGATACATCAAACTTTCAAATGTTTAAGGCAACATCATTTTTTAAAAAAAACTAGCAATGATCCTAGACTATGTAACTATTCTGGAGACAAAGACTTAGAAGCCATAAAAAAGCAATGAGAGAACTCAGAAAGAAAAACTTATAGAATTAAAGTTCATTTACAAAAAATTGTAGTCATTATTAGAAGGCTAGTGACCAACTGTAAATGTTTGTAACCAAAAAATAATGGCCAAAAGAAAAACAGTATAGCTATAATTAATAATGATCTCTAACAAATTAAAATCACCAACACCCCAATAGAAAAATAGCAAATGCCATAAGTGAATAACCCACAGGAAAAAAGTGAAGCTAGGGATTATGTGAAAAATTTCAAAACCATTAGCAACCAAAGAAATAACAAATTAAGATTATGAAATCTTATTTTAGACTGGCAAAGTATTTTTTTTTTATACTCAGTGATGGTGATGATGAGTTAGAATGTACACTGCCCTACACCACTGGTGATAATGTAAGTTATTACATTGCTAGAGATTACTTTAATAATAGGTCTTTAAAAATTGTATAGCTTTTAAATTGGTCATTATACTGCTAAAAAGTGAACCTAAAAAAATCGTCACATATGTGGACCAAGGTTTAGGTACAAAATGTTCATTATTATTCCTAACAGTGGAAAATTAGGGGGAAAGTACTTAAATATTAAATAATAGAAATAAGATATATCAGTGTTGGTATGTCATGCAATTAATGGATTATTATACAACTACTAACATCATATTGTCATTGACCTTTAACAACAATGAAAATGTTTTAATCATATTGAAACATATATATATATATATATACATATACATACACACACATAGTATTGTATCTTAATAATCATATTAAAACATACATATATACATTGACATATAGTATGACCTAAATTTTGGTGAGATTTGGAAATTATGGATCATTTTTATTTTCTCCTTTATACTTTTTGTCTGCTCTCCAATTTTTCCTAGAATGAGCATGTAGTATACTGATCGGCAGAAACTCAATAAGCATCGTTTAAAAAATAAATATTCTCTCAAGAAACAAAGGTCTTTACTCTGAGGCCCTGGAGCATATTTGTCTAATTTCAGAAAAAAATCCTGTTTCTTTAAATTCAAATTCTGTGTTGGGCCACCACTGGGAAGTTGTGCTGAATTTCCCTCATTAAGCAGTTTCCTAAGGAGAAACCACCTGATCAAGAACTCATTGCACCATTTCCTCAGATTTTTAATTTCTAAATATTTCATTTGGCAGAGGCAGAGCAGGGAGCCCTGTCAGTGACTGCTGGTATTTGGCAGTGATCGTAGAAGCCCAGGAAGCCACCGAGCTTCCGAGCGAGTCAACACACTTTGATCAGCTTCTAGTCATGGAAGAGGCAAGATTTACAGAGGCCCCACACCCCCAGGAATAAGCACAGGGATGCTCTCCAGGGTAGCGGTGAGGTCTTGAGACGATGCTACCACTCAGAGGACACAGACATAAATGCAGAAGAGTTGAAGGAAAGTACATAATGTTTTCACACACAAAGCTTAATTTCAATATTGTTTCTTGCTCCTGGGGCTTCCTTATGAATGACTGTAAAACTCCATAGTTTTGACAGTTAGTGGATTGAAAGGAAAATTGCACGTTTGATGACTCTGGTGAAATGGTTGGTGTACTGGTGGCCTCTCCCTCCTCACACCAGGGCATGCTAAGTTGGCCCCAATTTCAGAGAAAAGATCTGAAGAAATAGCAAAGGATGAAAGAAATATTTTTTGGTTGTTTCTGGCACAGACTATATATTTTTTAAAAAAAGAGAAAGGAAAACACAATATCAAGAATATTCTGAGGAGTCATTCCTAAAATTTACAAGTAGCTCTAGGGTATTTCTAACTTACATGACCAGTATGTGCTACGGGGTAGGATAACACATGTAGCTTTTGAACTTGACAGTATTACATAGATAATGTTTCCATACCACCACCCCCCCCATTTCTGAACAATTTCTTGTTGTATTACATATTGTATCTACAGCTGTGCTATGTTCAGTGGCCATAAAACCATCCATTTGTATAATCTCAGGGCAAAAAGCACCACAAAGAGAAGCAACGGGACTGGGAAAATGATCCATCTTCATTTATGCATTTAAAATTTTTCTCACTGTGATAGCCTGGTGCGGTGGATATCTTCTTGTGAAAACCACAGAGAGCCAGCTGCCTCTTCCTAGTCCAACAAACATCAGTAGAGACAATAACATTAAGGATTCATAATCCCACATAGAAGTACACAACATTACCCTAACTAAATTTTCTCCTTTCGCATCCCAAGACTTATTAATACATGGGATAAAAAGCTATGGGAGTTCTAGCTTCCACAGTGTGTGTGATGGATATCATATTCCAGCTGTTCAAATTTGGAAGCTTTTGTTCCAGATTCATCAAGTTCTTGCGGAAATAAACAGCATGTGGGTATCTGAGTCTCACTGTCTGAACACGCTTTCTTCATTTCTCCTCTTTCCTGTGCCAAAGCCATTTCCAAAACCACAAATATTCTCCATTTTATCAATTCTATGGAATATTATGTCAACAGAGTTCATATTTTGCCACCAGTCTATGATACATACCTTAAATATTTTAAGTCCTTTCCTGGGGAAGATACACTGATTTTAGCTCCACTGTCATGCAGTCTCCTTTGCTGTTTCTTTTCTGGTACAAGACCCTTGCAGGTTGTCCTTATACTTTAAATACATATCTCAGATTTATGTTGCTTTTCCAGATGCCTCCCCTGAACTACAAACTTTTCTATCCAACTCTCAGACACCTGCACACCTACATCTATTAGGCATCTCAAATTTATCAAGGCTGGAATTGAGCTCTGGACTTCTACCCATCCTGCTCCTTTGAAAAGGAAGTTGCTCAGGTCTTCACCATCACCGCAGTGCATGGCACTACACTGCTCCCTCATTGCTCAGACTTAACATCTGGGTGTCACGTTGCAATTCTTGTTTTTCACATTTCAAATCATTCTAGTCCATCAAAGCGACTTCACAGAGATCTTTTTGAAGAGCTCGTTCATTCATTATTTTTAGAACATCTTCTCCTGTTACTATGCTTCTCTCTAAAGAGTCAGAAGAGACCCTTCAGAAAGCCGTGGGAATACAATGTTTTGGGTGATGTGGTGGGGTGAAGACACAGGGTCATTGATTCTTCTTGGCATCCTTCTGGCCCTGTAGTCCTCGAGGCAACCTTCCCTGCTGACTGGTCACTGCTCGCCCTGCTGAGGTAAGCAACTGATATCACTCATGATATGGCTCTCTGCTTGGTTAGGGATCAAAGATGGTTCCTGGATGACTCAAACAACCCTCAGTTCTTCCTAATGCTGCTGTGACCCCTCTAAGTTTCTGTCCTTTTGTCCATCCAACCCCTAGCCTTTACCCTGCAGTTCATGCTGTGGAATGGCCACAGAGAGTTCCCAGGGAGGCCTGGGGGCAGGATTATTGGCTCTCAACTCAGCTGTCATTCCATCTTCTCCCGTAGGGCACAAGACTTATCCAGGTCTGTCCCCACACACACAGGAATAGTAAATCTCTCTTCTACATGTGCTTTGTGCCCTACATTCTAAGTACAAGTTTTAATCTGGGTATAGTATAGCACGGGGGAAAGATATGCGTCAGGTTTCCATCAGCTACTTTGACCCACCTCCTCTCTGGACCAAAGACTACAACACAAGATAGAGAACTACATGTCCTAGACCCTGATTCTGTTTCTTCTAATTCTATACCTCTCACTCCTACCTACCAATTTCTAAGGAACAAGAAGAGAACCTCTTCAGGCTCTGATCTTCTCTAAATAATATCTTCCTTCGTCCCAGTTCTGACCTCATAACTGAGCTTTATATGGATTGGGTTTGAGAGAGAGAAGCCAGCTAATTCACTGGCAAGGCTAAATTAGCAAGCATTTCAAAAATCTTGCACTGTTGCAATTGCTTGGGAGTAAATTATAAGGTATTCACACATATTATTTAGAATATTAATTTTGGCATCATCAACAAAACTGGGATACTGCATTTAAAAATTCAGGTAGGCAGCTTGAACCCTGGGCATATATTCATGTAGCCCAGGTAAGAACTATTAGATTAATTTTTGTTCATTTTATTGCTCAGAATTTCAGCTATTATAGTATTATATGTGCTATGTGCACTAGAGAGTAATTGTGTTGGGTGGTGTGCCCAGTAAACATCAATTATGATATTTATGACAGTATGATACTATTTATGAATTATGATATTATAATATTAATATAGTCACTTGAGTTTTGTTGTTAGTATTTGCATACTCAAAGTGACATTGATCTTATACAAATAAAAGAGATATTTAATAGAATGTACCAGAAGACCTTGGGCACAATGATTACAAGTGACATGAGAGAGATTACCAACGGCTCCTTCTGACCACTGTGGGACAGTAGGACGGATTTGTTAATGCCTAAAGCTATTCAAAGCTTATCCTCCAAAACAATGACCAACTTGCATGCAGCACTAATGACATCACCTAAAGAAAAGAGCATTTTACTAAGGACTGTGTCAGGGTACTGTGCTTGGTTTGTACAGGCAGTTATTGTCTAATTCCAGGGTTATCTTTTCTCTGTATGCAATGTAAAGCCATATCTCAATGATGTACAACTAATGCAATGTTTGTAAAGCATTATTCTCACTGCACTTATTCTAATCAGGATAAGATATTCAATAAAAATTGCAACCATCTCTAAAAAAGTTATTTCCTCTTATTATTTTTATCTATCTATATTATTGCATTTTAAATTGCAATAATTTGTTTCTTGTAGTCAGCATATAGTTGGGTAATTTGGTATATCTAGACCATTTATATTTAATGTCATTACTGATTTGGTTGGATTTGGGCCCTCCATTTTATTGTTTTTCTCTTTGTCATCTCTTTTTCTTACTCTTCCTCCTTTCCTGACTTCTTTTGGATAATTTGAATATTTTCTATATTCCATTTTAAACTATATTTTCAATTTTGGCTGTAATTTGTAGTAATATTTTGCATTTACTCTAGGAATTATAAATGTATACTCCTAACTTTGTAGTCTATTACAGTTAACATTTTATCATTTTAAATGAAACATAGAAGCCTTTATATGCTCTTTTGTATTATTGTTGCTCTATTTATAACACCTGCATATGTTGAAAACTCCAAAACAAATTATGTTTTTTACTCGTTTAAACAGTTGTACATATTTTATGGAATTTCAGAGCTGAAAAAATAGTCTATTGTGTTTGCCATGGTGTACACCACTTCTGTTGTTTACGATCATTCCTGAGGTTTCTAGTTCCTTCTTGGTATAATTTCCCTTCAGCCTGAAGAACTTTGTTTAGCATTTCTTCAATACCTGGTCTGCTGGATGAATTCTCTTCATTTTCTTCACAAGAGGATTTATTATTTAACTATCATTCATGAAGGATATTTTAACTGGATACAGAATTCTGACTTGGCCATTATTTTCCTTCAACATTTTAAAGGTCTTCTTCCACTGCATTATAGCCTACACCACTTGTGCTAATCTCCTATGTGTAATGTATTACTTTTTTCATGCTTTCATGATTCGTTTCTCTGTCTTTCGCTTTTAGCAATTTAATTATGTTTCAGGGTGTGGTTTACTTTGAGTTTGTCCTGATTACAGCATTTACCAAATTGGGGACATTTTACCCCTTATTTCTTCTTTTTCTTCTTTTTATTCCCCTGCACCAATTTCTGTTCTCCTCTTGGGACTTCAATTACACACAACTATTAACTTTTTGATATTATTCTTGAGAATATGTTCTTCATTTTTTCCAATTTTTTTCCTCTCTGTTCTTCAGACTGTATAAAAATAGTTTCAAATTCACTAACTCTTTCCTCTCTCAGCTCAATTCTATTATTTTAATCCATAGAGCACATTTTTATTTCATCTGTTATATTGTTCGGTTCTGAAATTTCCAATGTTTTCCTTTTTACATTTTCTACTTTTCTCTTGAACACTTCTATCTTTCCATTTATTTCAAAAAGTTTGCCTTTATTTCATAAAGGATGATCAAAATAGATGATGCAAAGTCCCTCCAGTGTCTGATTTGTTTAAGGGTAAGCATCTCTTCATTATATTTTCCCTTGAGAATCAGTCAAATTTTCCTGGTTCTTTGTAGATTGAGTAATTTTAGATTGTATCCTTGACTTCTTAAATATCTCCAGAGAACATGTATTTTTTAAATTTGGTTTTGTATAAGAAACAATCAACCCAGTTAGGGTCAGAATATAATTTTTGTCTCACATTTGGGTGGTGGTTCTGATGGTGATGAATTTTTGAAGACCTTTTAGAACTATTTTGGTATGCCATGTGCATGCGCCATTCAAAGTTTGGCCTAAAATTTGGTTTTATATTATTGTTAAGTTCTAAAAGCCTTTGCTGTAGTTCTCTGGATATGTTTCATGCATGCACAACTTGATGGTTAGCTCAGAATCATGTCAGTTCATACAAAGAATCTCATATACATATGTATACTTTCATATAGCAAATACCCCTTTATACTAGTTTCTCTATCCAGCACTACAGAGGTTCTCTCGGAGTTTTAGGTGCCTCTTTTGGATATTTTATATAAATATAATGATAAAATACATGATATATCATTTTATTTATTGCTACATAAATAATTACTATAAACTTAGTAGCTTAAAACAATGCCAACTTTGCTCACACAGTGCCTGTAGGTCAGAAGTCCAGGCTAGTTGGGTTCTTTTGGTCAAGGTCATACTAGGCTACAATCAAGTTATCAGCCAGCCTGTGTTTTCATCTGAGGCCTGACTAGGGCAGAATTCACTTCTGTTTCCATTCATCTTTTTGGCAGAATTGTTACATGTGGTTGTAGACCAAGGTCCAAGTGTTCTAGCTAGCTGTCAGTGAGGGACGCCTTTCACCAACTTAGGTCCTGGACACATGGCACCCCAAAAGGTGGTGCACACCATGCTTCTTCAAGGCCAATAAAGGAATCAGTGTCACCTGGTCACCTTGAATCCCTCCTTCCTTGGAAGGCCGGGAATTGCTTTCTTTTTTTTATTATTAAGGTATCATTGATGTATACTCTTATGAAGATTTCACATGAAAAACATTGTGGCTACTACATTCACCCATATTACCGAGTCCCCCCCATATCCCATTGCAGTCACTGTCCATCAGTGTAGTAAGATGCCACAGAGTCACTACTTGTCTTCTCTGTGCTACCCTGTCTTCCCCATGAACCCCCTACACCATGTATACTAATCATAATACTCCTCAATCCCCACTCCCTCCCACCCTACCTGCCCTCCCTCATCACTCCCCCTTGGTAACCACTAGACCCTTCTTGGAGTCTGTGTGAACTTGCTCTTTTTAAGTTGAAGTATAGTTGACATACACCATCTACTAGTTTCAGGTGTTTATCAGAGTGATTCAATATTTTTATACATTATGGAATGATAAATCTAGTTATCATCCATTACCATAAAAAGTTACAACATTATTGACTATATCCCCTATGCTGTAAATTACATCAAAGCCAAAACCTATTTATCTTATAACTGGAAGTTTGTACCTCCTAATCTCCTTCATCCATTTAACTACCGCCCAACTTCTCCTTACTTGGTAACCAACAGTTTGTTTTCTGTATCTATAAATCTGTTTCTGTTTTGTTTTGTTTGTTCATTTGTTTTATTTTTTAGATTCCACACATAAATGAAATCATACAGTATTTGTCTTTCTGTATCTGACTTAAGCCACTTCACATAATACCCTATAGTTCCAACCATGTTGTTGCAAATGGGAAGATTTCATTCTTCTTTATGGCAGAGTAATATTATATATACACACAAACACACACATACATATATATATAATATTTATATTTATCTATATATGTAATATTTATATACATGTGTGTGTGTATATATATATATATATATACACACACACATATATACACTATATTTTATTTATCCATTCACCTATTGATGAATACTGTTTGCTTCCATATCATGCTTACTGTAAATAATGGCTTCAATTCATTTTATGAGGCTAGCATTACCTTGCTACCAAAACCAGACGAAGACACTACACCAAAAAAGGAAAATTACAGGCCAGTATCTTCAGTGAACAAAGATGCAAAAACCTTCAACAAAATATATCAGTAAGGCAAATTCAACAATACATTAAGAAGATCATATGCCATGATCAAGTGGGATTTATTCCAGGGATTCAAGGATGGCTCAACATGCACAAATCAATCAACATGATGCATGCATTAACAAAATAAAGAATAAATATCACATGGTCATCTCAATAGATACAGAAAAAGCATTTGACAAAATTAAATATCCATTTATGGTAAAAACTCTCAACAAAATGGGTACAGAAGGAATGTACCTCAGCATAATAAAGGCCCTTACATGCAAACCAACAGCTAATCATATTCAACAGTGAAAAACTGAAAGCTTTTCCTCTAAAATTAGGAATAAGACAAGGATACCCAGTCTTGCCACTTTTATTTAATATAGTACCAGAAGTCCTAGCCACAGCAATTAGGCAAGGAAAAGAAATAAAAGGCATTCAAATTAGAAAGACATCCAAATAAAAGTTTCCCAAATGGTCATTCTTTATAGATGACATGACACTATATGTAGAAAATCCTAAAAGCTCCCCAAAAACCTATTAGAACTAATAAATTAATTCAATAATATTGTAGGATGAAAAATTAATATATAGAAAGTGGTTGATAATTAACTATCAGAAGAAAAATTAAGAAAACAATCCCACCTGCAATTGCATGCACACACACACAAAAACCTAGGAATAAATTTAACCAGGAAGGTGAAAGGTTTCTGCACTGAAAACTACAAGATGCTGATGAAATAAATTGAAGATAATGCAAATAAATGGAAAGGTATACTATGCTAATGAATTTGAAGAATTAACATTGTTAAGATGGCTATACCAACCAAAGCAATCTACAGATTCAATGCAATCCCCATGAAAATACCATTTTTCACAGAACCAGTACAAAGAATCCTAAAATGTATATGGAACCACAAAAGACTCTCAATTGTCAAACACGTTTTAAGAAAGAAGAAAGCTGGGGCTATCATATTCCTTGATGTCAAATTATACTACAAAGCTATAATAATCAAAACAGTACAGTACTGACACAGAAACAGACACAGATAAATGCAACAGAATAGAGGGCCCAGAAATAACCCCACACATATGATCAATTATTCTATGACAAAAGAGGCAAGCATATACACTGGACTTGCTTTCAAAGTACTCATACAATTAGATCAGATACACCCAGAATAATGTCCCTTTTGATTAATTCAAAGTCATGTGATTTAGAATTTACTCATATCTGCATAATCTCTTCATGCTTGCCCTATAATACCACCTAATCACTAGAATGACTATTTCATCATATTCCAGGCCAATCCTACATTCAGTGAAAGGGGATTTCATAGGGTGTGTACAACAGGGAGTGGAATCCGGAAAGCCATTTTAGAATTTTGTCTTCCAGAGTGATATTTGCAAAGGACTTCTTTTACTTAGCATATTTCTTTTGAGGTCCATCTGCATTATACTAGGTATTAGCAGTTCAGTTTTCTTTTTTAATTGGTGACTAGCATCCCATCGTTTGAATATATTTGAATATACCTCATTTTGTTTACTCATTCACCAGTCAACAGAAATTTGAATTATTTCTATTTTTGGCTATTTGAACAACAGAACAATAAAAACTCACAAGTATTATTTTATTTTATTTTTTAGACAGATCTCCAGAAGTGAAACTGAAAGAGAAGCATATTTTAGCAAGGAGTAGAGTCTTCGGACTTATGTCCTGATTTCATATCCCAACTCCATTCTTACCAGCTGTATGATCTTCAGCAAGTTATCTAACCTCTCTGTGCTTCAGCTGCCTTATATATAATGCTATTTATGTAGCAGTATGACTCTAAGAACCAAATAATAATCCATGTGAAGCACTTGTACACAATGTAACACAGAGTAAACCCCCATTATTAGCTACCACTAATATTCTGAAAACCTAGTAAGCATTCAATAAATATTGACTAATTGACCAACAGAATGAAGGTGATTTTACTGTATAATCTGCATTGTACATAAAGCTTCTGATATCTAGCTTCTATATAAAAATGATTCAGATTTTTTCTTACATTTCTTAGTCATATGGCCTGTGCTTTGGGATAACTCTAAATTGATCTTTTCAGAGGTTATATCAAAAATCTAACACCTGCAAAGATTCCTTGATAAACATTACATTTGAGGGGTTTTTTTTCTAAATAATAAATACAAATAATGAGAATATATAGGCTTGCCGTTTATGTAGTGACTTTTATGAAAGGAAGTTGACACTCTTATAATCTTATTCCCACATGTGACTTTTAATATTCTGATCTGTAACAGCAAATAAACCCTAAGGTTTTTGTTTTTTTATTTTTTCTTAACTATAGGCTGGTGGTCCCTCTGGCATAAATTTTATGTGTGAGGAAAAATAAAATTTTATTTGTTGCTTGCAGACTAAATAATTCTTTTAAAGAAGAAAGTTTATTGATGCTGTAAGCAACATGATACCTCTTGGGATGAGGGATGACCTGGCTAAAACTGCCTCCTTCCTTTCTTTCTTCACATTCTTTTAATTAAGAAGCCTGATGATTAAAGGTTCATTAGCAGGCACATTTCCTATTCTTGGAAAAAATGTTATTTTAAGAAATCTAGCAGACGCAAGATGTCATGTTAAATATGATGCTTTCTCTCTTATGTTTCATCTTTCAGGTAACCTATTAGAACCTTCTTATTTCTTCAAGTTGTCACCTTACGATGGTCCAACTGTATGGTGACTCCACCTCATCTGTTTCCTGGTAATATATAATATATCATTTCTACTGTAGGAATGTCATATAAATTACTTGGAGAGTATTGGTATATCACTGAGCTTTCCATGGCTTAATTCTGTTTCCAGAAAGAAAAGACCTGAATTTCTCCTTGAATTAAGATGACTCATACTGACAGTCACCATGGCTTTGCAAATCACCCGGGGAAAAAAACTTGTCTCTCAGACCAGAAAAGGAATTCAATAAAGATCCTAGTTTGTCACCATCAAGGACCCTAGGAGATCATTTCCTTTGTTAGCAGCAAACTGGGTGTTAAAAAGCAAGGAAGTAGGAAGTTCCTAAAAATTTATACGTTTTCTTCAGAGTAAAGGTGTGGTAGCTATGCCTCCAAAGTGATTTAATAGGGGCAGGGTCGTCCCACTGAGCGAATCAGCCACGGTAGGATCATAAACTGGTTTGTAAACTCAAAACTTTTTCCATGTTAGTCTTATTTCCCTGTTGTTCTGAGTATTTAAATAATTCTTTTGTAAGTGAAGGGCTACTTGAGCTATGTGGACTATCCAAGGAAAGGAAAGCTTATCCACACCACTGTTAGTTTGAAAATGCAAGAAAGGCAATTCTGCATGTCAGCAAGCAACAGAAGCAGTAATGTGGGTGAGAATCCCAAAGAAACATGACATCAAGGAGGATATTCCTGGCATCACATAATTCAACCACTGTCCATATCTGGAGATTACTGTTTCAATGGTAAAGTTGTAAGGGTTTTTTATGTGATTTTTGAGAACGAAACTATTCCTTTTATACCACCCTACCTCTGACGTGGTCTCTGATACTTTAACTCCTATAGAACTGACTTATTATCACATGAATAACTGCATCAAATTGTTTTTAGTTTAAAAAATGTCTACAGTTTTCATGTGTTCTAATAGAACAATATATTTTAAAGTTATGGATGTGATTTAAAATTTGCTATTTTCTTATATTGTGGTGTATATTCTAGATATTCAACATGTTTAAAATGTAAATCATAAGTTAGATTTTTAAAAATTATTTTAAAATTCATTTAAATCTAATAGTTTAAATTGTATCATATCCAACAAACTAGTGATTTCACCCCCAATTCTTCTGTGAAATATTCCTTAATGTTATATTATATATTATTATCAAATTCAAAAAGCCATCCATGGAGGAAAGAGAGAGAATACATTTGTCAGAATAAAAAATAAGAAAAATTTAGTCTAGGCTTTGCATCTTATTATAAACTGTGTCCAAGTGTTGTAGCCTCTATGTAGCCTTCATTTAATTATTAAATAGGAAAATAAAATCTTTCTCTTAAAGTTATACCATTTCATTGAAATTCTATATGTGTTCCATCAAATTGTTTATTATAGTAGTAGCACTGCTGTATTAATAATTCCATCAGGACCTAGAAAAGTACTTTTATAAGTTTAGCAGGAGAAGATCTTCTCTGATAGGAGGATATAAAGCATTCCAAGTTAAATACTAAAGTCTATGAAATGAAATTACATAATGTATCCTAGATGTAGTTTATCATATAAACTGTAATATTCAGTCACATTCAATTATATCAAATGGATTAAAGAAAATAACCAAATAAAGATCCCCAATTACAAATTATAAATCAAGTAATTTTCCTTCTTCCTTTAAGAGGGCTTAGTGGTTCAGTGAAAGAAAATATAATAGTGATTTATTTAGTGACAAATAAGCAAGAAAGCTAAGGAAAAAAGTGAAGGGGTTGGAGGGGGAACCTCTCAACTAAGACTAAAAATGTGCTTGCTTCTCCAGTGGGTCAATTCTGTTGAACCCACAATGCCAGTTGTTCAATATATTGTTCAAAATTCAGTAATATGCAGCTCTCCAAAGGAGTAATCTCTGCTTGCATGAAGCTCCCTTTCTTAAACTAATGCTGAATCTTGAAAGCAGTGCTAATGTGTTTCAAGTCTGGCTGTTTGACATACAGAAGTACAAGTGTGCTTTTCAAGACCATAGCTTCCAGACATCCAAGCAATTGAAATCCTCAGTGTTCTTTTTACTTAACCTACACCTTGCTTCAAACGCTGTCGTTTATAAAGCAATAATGAAAATAACAAGTCTATAAACCTGTGCTTAACGGCAGGGGGTTCAGGCCCTCAGGTCTTCGGACCTGTAGCTTATGCAGTGACTGATATCAAGTGGAATTAAGGAAACAGTATAAAGAGGGAAAGAAAAGGAGAGAACACTCAAGGGGGCTGTGTGCGTGTGTGTTAGTTATGTGTTGTCATGGAAAGGAAATAGTGGGAGGCATCAAGACTCCAGACAAAGAAGTTCAGATGCCTTTGATCAGGAAATCACTTGTCTGTAGGAAAAAAAAATCATGCTGGTGTCTGTAAATATGCTAACAACCCTAAAGCAATATAGGGTGAGAGAAAGCACTTAGGAGTGGCAGATTTTCTATAGGTACAGCAGGGAATTAGTGGTGTCTCCCGCTTAGATATGGGCTAAGGTGCATATTTTGAAACTGCAAGCAGTTTTGAGTTAGGTGACTTGTGTTTGGGTGTGTTTTGGGGTGAGAAGCTAATGGAGATTATTGGAAAGAGAAAGGCATTACCAATGCATTAAAGGATCTTCTATGTCAGAAGGTAAAGGTACTAAGACAGATGTACTGGGTAATTTTGTGCATTTTGATAGCTGTTTTTTTCTTGGGCCTTGAAGCCAACACACATGCTTTCTATGCTGCATGTTTTCTTTGTGAGCACAAGGAAACAAGAGTGTGCAAAAGTAGAAGTCAGGATAAAAAGTATCTAAAGTTCTACTGTCTAGATTTCCAAGTCCATCTTGGGAGACATAGTAACTTCCAATTAGACAGAAACTGTCAGAATGACAAGAGGAAAGCCAAACTACTGCTTTGATTGATATTCTTCCTTTGCATAGAACTGGCCATTCATCAGTCTTATAATTTAGTTCTTTTTATAAATAAAATGACATGTTTTTGGTCTCCTTTCTGTGCACTTTTTTCAGGAAGATAACTTTATTTCCTTATTTACCAAAATATGTTGAGACACATAAAGTATTACTATGACTTTGAAATCTTCCTCTATTAAGGTTACAGGATTCAGTTAAAATATGTTGTTCTGATCTTTTATGTGCTTTTCTATCATCTGGAATAGCCGCATAGGAAGGACCCCATCAAAATCTCTAAATATTTTTTTACTGGATTTTGCCACTGGATCTTTACTGGCCTGCTCCTGATTAGTGCTTTGGGGAGCAATATTGAATGAATTCCACGTAAATATAAACTTTTTAAAAACTGAGAAAACCCACTCCTTAATGCTTGACTTTTGATGTTTTGACAGATAAGCTGAGAATCCTGGGTTGAACATTTACCAGAGTCCATTTTTCCATTCATCATTTCTAGATTTCAAGTTGAGGGCCAAATATCATATAACCTACTAACATATTATTTACCAAAAGCCATAAAATTAAAAGCAAAAGGGTTTTTCTTCAGGAGGTTTTCATCCCTTTCCTGAAACATTCTGACATGTGCAAAAATCATGCCTGGCAAAAAATGTACTTGATTTTAGTCCTGGCTATGACATTTATTATAATAGGCAAGTTATCTCTCTTGAGTATCACTAATTTCCTTCACCTGTGAAATTTCCTGACCTGATTACCTCAAGGTTTCTCTAAAGAACAATGAAATTATGTTGACAATGTGTCCAAGACACTAATGTGTGATACTATGGCAGGATACCATTATTCCTTTCAATGTTTTAAGTAAAAAAATCTACAAATTGATTACATTTGCATGGTATATGCAAATAACTAGATGATAGTAAAAAAAGTCTTTTAGATTTAAAATTTAAAAAAGAAGAACCAAGGAAAAGATAGATACTTCTCTAAAGATGTTCCATGCTCTTAAGATAACTTTTTAGCACTCTGACCTTCTGAAGCAGGATTAGCTAAGTCAGGAGGTTGGAACCCACAATTAATAAAAATTGTTCAATTTAATTGTTTAGCTAACCCATCTTGTTTGGTCATTACATGCTTCTTAAAATTTTTTACCAGTAGCAATTTCCTCAAATATTGAAAATAGGAAATACCACTGTGGCTGTCAGGATCATGACAAAGAATGTGCTGCCATTCCAAACATTTGAATGACTTACACAGTCCTTGTGCATAAAGACCATGTATCATGGCTTTGATTTCTGCCCCAACATCAAGAAAGTGGTTATACATAGAATTGCTCAAAGAATTAAGAATGGAGCAAGGGATTAGAGGAAGGGAAGAAAGAAGGCAGGGAAGGAGGGAGAGAGGGAAGAGAAAAGGAAAGAAGGAAGGATTACCATTACTAAGCTACAAGATGACTTGATTCAGGTATGACATTACCATTTACTGTTAAAGACTAAACCTTTCTCTAATATTGATTCACATAGAGGGGAGGTGATTTGCCTTCTAAATGAATCTAATATATCAAATAGACATTATCCTGGATATGGAATCTACCTCTACACCAAAACAAAATAAAATAAACTCAAGAAAATGCATGGTGTTGATATTTAACTCTTTGTGACAGCCAGATGACACATTTTAGGTGTAGAGCTTAGATATGTATTAATTGTTTGGGTGAATAGTAAACAAATGCATTGAATTGTGGTGTAACTCAGGTTTCAAGTTACATGAGGTAACATCCACAGCATGTCCTGTCAGGAAGATTTGAAGATATTTGTCACTGCAGATAATAGGACAGAATCCCTGAGTAGTCTCACCTGTTCATACCAGCCCCTTGGTGACAGACATCCCTCCAATGAATTTTCAGCAGTTTGCCTGCTGTACATAAATGATCTTGGAGAAGTTGAGAACAATGAAGACAAAAAGAGATGTAGTGTTTGCTGAGCTCTGTTGCAAAATCATCTTGAGGGCAATCAAGCACATTAGTTTGTGACAATGAAACTTCATGAGCTTTGGCAAATTTCAGGAAAGTGCACTGTTCCTACATGACCATCTCTGGACTCCAGAGAAACAGTTTGTCTCTCTGTTGAAGTATTGCATAAAAAAACAACTCTCTTCCAGGTATAAGAGCAAACTGTTGAGTGAGTCCATTTCCACCATTGCTTACATATAATTAACTTGTCTGTTACAAGATGGAAATTGTTCTATATTTCCTAGGAAGAGAAAAAAGTACTTAGATAATATTTTGGTATTTTAAGCAAAAACCCTAGTATGTATTTCTGTTGACCGTGAAGTTATGGCAAATAAAATGAAAGCCTTGGAAAAGCACTATTATCATCACAGAACCAGTTCTCCTTTGATCCTGATGGTCTTTAGTGTCATTTCCTCTCACGTGACTGTATGGTATGTGACAGAAGAACATCATAAGACCTCTCAAAAGGCTCAAGAGAAAAAAAATTCACACTATTAATAACTTTTTTTTTCTTGGCATTTATAATTCAACTTTGGGGGCAAAGTCCTCTAGGCTATGTTCCTCTAAAATGCCTTTAAAAATATCTTAGGAAAACAAAAATGACTGCTTGGATTCATCAGCAAAAATAAAGAGGAAGAACATACATTGTGTATTCCTGATGAATGCTCAATACCCAAATATCCTATGTGGTAGTCTGATTTCTAGAAAGATGTGAGGCAACAGGAGTGGATATTTTTGTCTCTATGGACTCTGTCTGAGGCCTTAGGGGAATTTGCAGGACAGGTGATTCTTGTCTGCCTATTAGGTCTTGGCACCCCACACCAAAAAGAAATGAGCCAGAGGTGGCTTCCTTGTGAGAAGCAGGCCTCAAGTCAACATTGCTTGAATGTTCAGTGTATGAGAGTCCCTAGTCTAGCAATGGGTGGGAAACATATTCTAAGAAACAGGAGCAACAGGGGAATTTAAGGACCTTTCAATTAGTAAGTAAAGAAATTATATTCATGAAAAACATAATATGATCACAATATGGTCACTATAAAGTTCTTCATTGCTCTGAATACATAGAGATGGAGAAGTTGGTTTCTGTTGGACTGGTCAGGCAGATGCCGGAAAGCTTGGTAGTAGAACTGGTATCCAGCCTGCCCTTGATGTGGAAGACTTGGAAGGGACAACATGGTGGGGAAGGAAACTCCTTAAAAGAAATATGACTTCAAAGGCCTAGAAATAGTAATAGCCAGTGTATATTCAAGGAAAAGCAAACATGGGGAGGGATGTATTGTGTTGAACTCTAGAAAATCAACCCTGGTCTGTCTTGTATCCCTAAGTAGCTAGAACATTGTTCCTTAAACTGGGATCCAGAACTGTGTTCTCAGCAATTTCAAGTTCTATGAGTTTGTTTGTTTGTGTATTTGTTTGTTTTTAGATTACATTTCCATGTCCATGGTAATATTCGGGATAATGAAAATGTCCTAAAATTAAACTATGATGATAAATGGCAGAGCACCATAAACGTGGTAAAGACCATTGAATTGGGCACTTCAAGTGGGTGAATATTATAGTATGTAAATTATTTCTTCATAAAGCTGTTAAAGTTTTTTTACCATTTTTCAAAAGGCCATATATTATAAAATAATGAAATAAGACCTTCATTACTTAACACAATGTTTGTCTTACCAGGGTCTGCTGACTGCTGCAAGATTCTTAGCTATATTTTAAGGGATGCCAAGGGATTCCTTTAAAAGGAATTTAACTTATCCTTAGGCTATACAGGCAAAGAAATGGAAATTAAGGAATGAAAACCACAGATTTTAAAAGTAGGATATAGACATGAAAAGAAATTGGCAATAGGAAAAATTTGGATTACAAATTAAAAATTCCTTTGGTCATACATGATAAAAGGAAATGGTATGATTTGATCCAATGTACATACGGTATGCATGAGTAACTCTTCCCTGATGAAGAAGAGGGACTCAGACTATTTTCCCTTGAGAGAACCTGGAGTTTGAAGTCATTACCATTTGATTAAGGGGAGTTGATTTTCTCTCCTTATATGGTCTTGACCTTTCCTTTAGATTTTCCAATACCTAAAAGCATCATATGAATTTTAAAAGAAAACCAAAGGTCTAGTTAAAGATTGTATTATTTGTTTAAAAACCTTTATTGACATAGCTTTTTCTAACCTAATGACAAAAATAAGCTTATTGCTCACAATTTTTAAGTTTTGTATGTGACCAAGACACATAGGACAAACCCAGGAGAAGAATTATCAGGCAAATGTGAAAAACCAAGGGTTTGAAGGCAATCCAGAAAGACTAAACTTTTGGACAGGGCAGGATTTATTTGATAAATCATGACGTATTTACCAAAAAAAACCCCACGAAACCAGAAATACACTTTTCTTATCAAGAAATATAAAAACAAGGAACTGGATAAATGAGTTACAGGCTGACCTGGCGACAGCCTGTAGTCACAAAGAGAGCTTTTCCCACAGCCAGGGACCAGCCTGGAAGCCAGGAACCAAATGTGTATGATGGTGTGTGTCACTTGGAGCACTCCATGGTGACTGTTCCTGCCAAATGTACAGCAGGAATTGTCACAGCAGCTTAGCTGTGCTTTACGACCTAATCGAGGCATAAACTACAATTGCTGCTGTTGGCGGTGACAGTGGAAACCAAACTACGTATCTAATGGGAAAGGAGGAAATATGAACAAAAAGGAACAGCCAACCACTCTCATCGGGAGAAACAATGTGTGACCAGGTTCTGCCACCATGTTAAGCAAGGTGCATGTTTCCCCAAATCTTGAAAGAGAGCTATCAGAATGGATATGGAGAAACACTGAGAACCTGTTGACCAATATGTTTTTAAAACATTGATGCTGGCTAGGATTTTCCTTCCTCCCTGTCTAAAGATGGATCATGAGGCCATAATGGAGCAGACAGATTGTCATGGCCCAAATACTTATTTGTGAACATATCCTGAATTGCTAGTTTTGTCTGTCTCAAATTCTTCTCATACAACAATGGATGCTTCTGAATGGTATGAGATGGTGGCCTGCAAAGGATTTTCAAATTTGCCTGATACTTTTTTTTCCCTTCAAAGAACCCTTTAATAGGTCTTTTAAAACTAAATTATGAAACCAATATGTATTCATCATAAAAATTAGCATGACATTTAGAAAAGCACAAAGAAGATAAAGTTTCCCATACTCCTACATCAAAAGAAGACATAACCACTAGCACAATTTTATGTATGTCTTGCCATTTTTTTTTACTTCAGTTTACAATCTTTCATGAGTCATTTTTTTAGAAGTTCATAATAAATTACTGGGAGCTATGGTTTTGGAATGGATACAGAAAATGAGATACTAATATGTATCCATTTCTTGTCTATTTACCCCGTCTCAGTGCTCCCTAACGCCTACGTCAGTCAGGTTCCAGTCATACTAAAGTCTTTTCTGTTCTCCAAAAATACCACGATATTTCATCCTTTGCTGGGGGTGTTTTTCCTTTTGGTGCCCAATTTGTGCTTCATCTTAAATTCCTAGCTCAGTCATCTTCTCCTTTGTGAGATCTTCAATGGCCATTCCAAATGGGTTAATACTATCATTGTTCAAGCCAACACCTTACCACACAGAACAAAGCTCTATTTTTCCACTATCTTACTGTACTGGTGTGATCTTCTCATCTGTTTATCTTCCTTACTGAACTGTAAGGGAAGAGACACTGTTTCATCCTACTTTTCACTTTGCACCTAAGGAAAGTGCCTGCTTCATTTATAATCAATTAAAAAGCAGTGAATAAATGAATGGCTAGAAAAATGCATGAAGTTACTTCCTCTCTCTGAGCCCTCATTTTCGCACCTGTAAAATGAAAATAATACCAAGCACATATACTTGCTTTGAGAATTAAGTGAACCAACATATAAATTGCCTGACAGAGTGACAGACCCACAGTAATAGCTATTTATTTAGTAGGGTGACATTTTTGCAATACTAATTTATCCAAGCTTTGTGACTGTTAAAAGCCCAAATAACATCCTATAGGAATTAGATAAGCTAAAAGGAAAAAAGAGTAATGGAGTTAGAAAGTATTTCAATAGAGTTGAATTTTAATCTGATTAAAGTCTATACAAATGCAAAGAATGTTGACGAATTTGTGTGTCTCAAACAAAAGTAAGATATGGAAAAAAAATTTGACTTTCATTCTTCCTGGTAAAGAACATTGTACTTCCAAAGAAAAAAGGAAAGGACATTGTTTAATGCTTTACATGAAATTCCATTTCCCACCACATAATTATTAAAAAGATAAGTAGCTCCTGCATTATTAATATGAATAAATAATAAGATGGCAATTAAATAACTATTATTAATGACTTGTTCATTAATGTGTTAGTAGTTGGCTATTTTATCATGAAGAGAAATTAGAGTAAGATAGTAGGAAAATTCAATAAATAATAAAAGAAAAAGCTGTGCAGTGTCTCAGTTAATTACAAATAAATTTGATTCTTAGGGAACTCTAAAAAAGAAAATTGCATAGTGAGTACAGTAGTTCAGAGCTAATAGGTGCTTTGTTACAAGCAAAACTCTATCATGTCTCTTTGAGTTTAAGTTTGTTTACTCTTAGAACATCTTGATTTCCTGTGTCTGAAGAAAATAAGCTTATAAAAAAGATGAAAGGCTGCTACATAGCACTCCAGTAAAGGGATGCTAACAAATTAAGTGTTAATGAATGAAAAACATATGGATTACACTTCACTTCAAATAGAAATGATTTTAGAATGGAGAAAGTACTTAGCCTTTCTAAGTAAATAAGTCTTTGCCAACCTCAAAACCCTCATTTACAGTATCTTCAGAAAGCTCCTAGTTATTCCTTTCTTTCATTGTTACCTATCATTTTCATTTTATAGAATAGATCAACATCTCCATGGCCAAATGACCTTTCAAAAGTTTAACAATATGTTGGGTAGGTTATAAACAAATATCCCACAAGTTCAGCAGTAAAAAAAAAAAAAAAAAAAAATCAAGGAAAAAATATGTATCAATTAACCAAAACCACCATACCAACACAGAACATTTTCTTCTGCTCCTTGCTTATCTTAATTTAAAAGAGAAAGCAAAAGAGAAATGTCTTTAATCATCCTCTTTTTTTAATTATCCTCTTTTATATATACATATTTTAATTGGAGCTAAGATTTGTGTTTCCAAATTAACTGGATAATATCAATCTTTCCATTGTGCAATAACAGGAATTCACATAATGTTTGTAGTTCTAATTACTGTCCACATTTATATAAAAACCTTTAAAACAAAACCATCTTCCTGCTTCTGTAATTGGGAATTTGTTCAATGCAAGAATAAAATAAAACTGGATATGGAGTTCAGAATATATATTGGATTACTGGGAGGAAACCACTTTGTTTAAAATAATTTAGGCATGCCTTTAGGCTGTTTTCACCTAAAATTTGTCCCTAATATATGTTCTTTGCTGAAAAAACTTATTACTCTTCAATGCAAACAAACTACGATTTCAGCACCTCGTCTACTGACTTCCCACCAAGGAAGAGTTTATTTACCTTCCTACATTGCCGTTAATGTCTCTTTCATGAAGGATTCTGTTCTGGCGTCCAAGATGCTTATTTCTTATTTGTAGGCACTTAATCCAGTGACTGACACTTGTGTAAAAAGTCTTTTAGTCAATTTACAAGTGTACATTTCCACCAGTAAAGTCAGTGACTATGGAAGGCCACCAGAAACAGTCAGGGGAGCAGAACTGTCACATGTAGATGGCTTGGGAACTCACCTTATGTTTTCTTGCTATAAGGAGTTAAAATGCTCCTTAGTTCTAAATGAATAGGTTCCTACTTCCTACCCCCCTGTATGTAAAACATCCTGTATACACTTAGAATCCACAAGATTTGAGAGTTCTTTGTTTTGAGTCCCCGCTTTCTTACATACCACTTTGGATTCAGTTTGACTCTGTATCTCCATCTCCACTTGCTTCCACCTTCCATGCCTAATTCCAAATGTGGCCAGGTCCAGTTTAGCTTGTCATTTATCCTTACCTACTTTCACATGCCCATCAAGCTTCTAAAATGCTCAAAGCCTTATGCCTGCCCCTCCACTGCAATTCAGAATGATGAACACGTGATGACACACACAACACAATCCCTTATGGCTTGTACGGATTGAACTGGATAGTTAGAAAATACCATGGATAATTCAGACCTTCCATGAATAAACAGTTTATAATGATGGAAAATTGAACTATATAGTAGAAAGAGTACATCAAACTATTTACTTCCCAAGAAGCAAAAGTATTAGAGCATTGAAATAAGCATAAAAACAGAGTTCAGTACAGAGACAACCCAAATTCCTCATTGAATGATTGCTTCTTTTTATTTAAAATCAGTGGTTCCTCAGGTGCCTCATTAGCGCAGTAGGTAGCACGTCAGTCTCATAAAATCAGGGGTTTCTCATTGCCTATGATGAAAATATAACCCCCGACTCTTAAGAGCATTTCTGGTTTCCTGTCTACCTTTCCAGGTTAATCTCTTACTTTCTTCCACTCTTCTGTCTTTTGTTTCAGCCAAGAGAAATCGCTGTCAGCTTTCAAACTTGCCTTGGTATTTCCTGCTGCTGTACCTCTACTCACCGTCTCTTGTTGCATGTAAAAGTCTATCAAGTGTCTCCACTCCAATCCCCATCAACATGCTACCACCTGGCCATTCATGATCCCCATCAAAGCTTTCTTCCTCCATGACTGCAGTCCCAAGTTGAAATGAGTCATGTTTCTAGGAAAACAGTGTAGTCATACCCTGACACACTGTGCACAGTTTGCTGTGTCAATAATAATGTTCAGTTTTACCTCTTAGTAGAATTAATTACTAAATATAGGTTCAGGTTTTCTTAATTACCACCTTTCATTAAAAATTATAAATTGTATATAATCTTCATAATAGAATTTCATCAAGAATGAACTGAAGAACTCAAACAATTGTGGTCACTATCCACATGCACAAAAGTAGTAGATTAATAGCAACTCTTAGGCCAAGACAAGGAAATGGTATGTTTTTATGTGTGCATGTGTCCCTGTACACAGTCATATTAAATGGCAGGAAGCTCCTTCTAAGCACCTTACGTACTCCACTGTACAGCCATTCATTAGCAAAAACTATTCTAACATATAACAAAAATAAGAATTTTCACTAATTGCATATGGTAGTTCTCAGATTATATGGACACTTGAGAAATAGACATTTTAGTTTTGATTCTCTCTGATTATGTTGTTTGAGTTGATCTCTAAATTTACACTCCATTGTCCCACATGCATAACTTTCTCTAGCCCTCCATCTTTGCCTAACATCCAGCTATTTTTACCAGCTTCAATAGCCCATTTTAAAGTGGTAGTTTCTTTAAGAAAATAATTACAATGTAAATTAGCCTTCAACAAATAGTAAGGCACATTTTGGAATGAAATTCCTAAGTATTGAAGCTTTGCTTCCTGATATGTTTAAAACCATTATATAAGTTTAACCATAGCCATTCAATCTATGTACCTAGAAATATCATTTCTACTGTTGCTAATGAAGGTCCTACGGCACAAATTTATTAAAAGTATACGTTTGCATGGGATAATAATTGGGTCGATAATATTAAATTCATAGGCTCATTATTTAATTGCAAGGGCAGATTATGAATACAGCTTCTAAAATGTATTTTAATGAAAAACACTACATCCTGACCTAATCATATCAACCTTATGCTATCTAATTAAGGATGCAAAAAATCATTAGAGTTGCAAAATATTAGTTCCAGTTCCATCAGGCTATGAGCTGCCCCTTCATGAATATATATTTTTTTACTCCGTGATAAATAGTTAATGAAGTAAAAATGACAAAATTTGCATGTAGGCAAATTAGTTTAATAGAATGATGCCTTTTCTGACTACTGAAAGTGACCTTTACCTTTTCAAAGAAAATGGCTAAAATACTTTAAAATTATCATGTCTGTCTTTGCACAAATGACAAATTATATGTATGAACAATATAAAAATTACAAAATGCAATAATCCTAAATTCTCATCATACTGCAAATGTGTTCTGTGCTTTTGCATTTATCAAGTTAATAAAAGGAAATTAAGCATATTATAAAGTGTCCATTTATGTGGCAATTTTTAATCCAGAGCATAAAAATGAAAAGCATGTGCTTAACAGCCAGGACTATGGCAAAGATCTAGATCAAATTTTTAAGGCACAAGAATTCTAGACTACTTATTACTTGAAATGTCCATCCACTCTTAATTTGGCATTTTAGATTACAGGTGGTTGTTCTCAATTAAACTGGCATTATATCTTGAAATTAAAGTATCAATTATTCAACTAGACTATCTTGCTTCCTTTCCTCATTGAAATAAACTAAATAAGCAAACATAATATAGGCTGAAAAGAATAGGATACAAAATTAATCATAAGGAAAAGGAAGACTTCAGGGTACAAATGCCAGGTCATGAAGAGACATAACAAACAAATAAAATCTGCCTGCCCATCTATTTAAGTTTGGGGACATTCCTGGTGTTCTACAGATTTTCAAATGATTTGCATAAACATCTCTCTATGAGTCTCATCACTGATGGATATTGAGTCTATACATTTCTGGAAAGGGAGAGCAGCAATTTATCCTTTCCCCTATATTAATTTCTGTTAATGGCCCAACAGAACCTAAGCCAAAATATTTTACTTAAGACACAAAGGCCTTTGACTTAACTGTTTAATAACACTGAGTCAAAATATTAGTTTAATCCATTTGGATGTGTATGCAAAGTCAAAGTTATGGACACTCAAGGCTTGAGTTTTCTTCCTGAGTTCCACTCCAGTCCATCATGGGTCAGCTAAACCATTTTACAAAGAAGGGATTAAAAACTTATTTTAAAGAATTAAGGAATTTCACAATCTCATTTATTTTCCTCCTTACACCTAATCATTAGTTCCCCCCCCTTTCTCCTCTTTATCCTTTCTTTTCCCTTCTTGCTCCCCTTTCCATTCCAGCCTCCCCTCTCTTCTCTAGCTAAAATAAAAATAATGCATAATAAAACAATTCTCTATTTTCTTCTGTATTCTCTTGGTGGGAGCTATCGTTCAACTCAAATCACTTTGGTGCTCAGGGTTGGATTGCTCCCAAATTCTTAAGCTTCCACATTGTGAAACTTGATAATGAAATAAAATGTCCTATGCCTTCCCAGACATTTTGAAACTATCCTACAGAGAAAATGCTCTTTGCTTAATGTTAAGGATAATTTCAACAATTTTAGCCTTTTAAAGATCATGCTGTTAGTCAAAGATTTTTGTAGTAGAAAAAAACAGAATGAATGTATGGTAAAGAAATTTTTTTTTTACTTCAGTTCCAGTAGGGTGGTCTTGGAAATGTCTGCTGTAATGTATATTATTAACTATTAAATTAATGGAATTCAAGACATATTGAGTTCATTAATGGCAAACCCATGTGGCATTTTTAAAAAGCTAAAGTTAGATTTCTAGTAGAGAAGAGGATAAAGAGATTATATGTTCATTATATGGTTAAACTAGGTATGTCAATTATTCAGCCACTCATGCATGCATTCTTTTATATACTGAAGAAATAGACCATTAAAGTGTACTTTATTCTGCAGACCCTGTTAGATATTAAGGACACAAAGATGGAGAAGCCAATCATTTATTCCAAATGAAGATCTTAGTCTAAAGAGGAAAAGAGACACACGAAAGAAGGTAATTCTCAAATTGCTTGTTAGATGCTGAAAAGGTCATGTAAAATAGGCAGTTTGACAAAAAAAAGGAGATGGTACTCTCTGGGCAGGCTACATAGAGAAAACACTCAAGCTCATCTGGAAGAGTGATTAGTTTGCCGGGTGGTTCATGAGGAGATGAGAGGATGCCACTCCAAACAGAGAGAAATGAATGGTAATGTGAAATACTATGACATAATTAGCAATGAACCATATTTTCTTTTTCCCTGAAGCAAAATTTTTTTATTTTGCTACTATTAATATACAATTAAATGAGCAACATTATGGTTACTAGACTCCTCCTATTATCAAGTCCCCACCATATACCCCATTGCAGTCACTGTCCATCAGCGTAGAATGATGTTATAGAATCACTACTTGTCTTCTCTGTGTTATACTGCCTTCCCTGTATCCCCCCACCCCACCCCGACACCCGCTACATTATATGTGCAAATTGTAATAGCCCTTTTTCCCCCTTATCCCTCCCTTCCCACCCTTCTTCCCCAGTCCCTTATCCTTTGGTAACTGTTAGTTCATTCTTGGGTTCTGTGAGTCTGCTGCTGTTGTGTTCCTTCAGTTTTTTCTTTGTTCTTACACTCCACAGATGAGTGAAATCATTTGGTACTTGTCTTTCTCCACGTGACAACTCCTAGGAATTTACCCTAAGAATGCAGCAGCCCAGTTCGAAAAAGATATATGCACCCCTATGTTTATCACAGCACTATTTACAATAGCCAAGAAATGGAAGCAACCTAAGTGTCCATCAGTAGATGAATGGCTAAAGAAGATGTTATTATTCAGCCATAAGAAGAAAACAAATTCTACCATTTGCAACAACATGGATGGAGCTAGAGGGTATTATGCTCAGTGAAATAAGTCAGGTGAACCATATTTTTATATAGCTTAATCATATTTGGCAAGAAGGATTTGGTAAAAGGAATACTGAGAAGGGGTGTAAAAGATGAGGATACAGGAGATACCACATATGCAGTAGAAAAGCAGAAAAGAATGAGATCAAATGGCAAATATACAATAGTATGAATTTTTGCATTTATTCTTCAGACACTGGAAAGTCATTGAAGAGTTTATGCAGTATCAGGGGAATGCAGGGTCAGATTTACATTTTAGAAATATCGTTCTGACAAGTGAAGAATGGATCCAGGACAAAGTGACAATGTGGCAAGTGCAAAATGAGATTGAAGGTAGGGAGAGCACTGAGCGAGTATTGCTGTTCTTCAGGAGTCAGGGATGGAGATCCCAGATGTATGGAGTAGAGAATGGAATAGAGAAGAGTAAGTATTAAGAAAGTAAATCAATAGAACTGGATGATCAAATTACAGAAAAGTCTAGGAAACAAAGACTAAAAAATTCTGACTTTCGAATCTTTGTGATTCAGAGTAGATGAAAATGCCATGTTCAGAGATTCTGGAAGTGTAAATGCTGTAGTTTCATAATCCAGGGTAAGATGCATATGTTAATTAACTAATGAATTAACAATATGTGTTAAGTTGATTTTGTTTGGCATATTACTGGGTTTTAAATATCTTTGAGACATCCACCTGGAGATATCAAGTACCCTGCCAGATTACATTAGTTTAGGACTCAGAAAAGAGGTGTAGCCTTGAGATACATATTTGATCATCTTCAGCAGGATGGCAGACACAGTTTGAAAGGAGATTAACCAAAGGACAGTGTGTAGAAAAGGAAGAGGAATAATCCAAGTACTGAACCCTGGAAAACACATGGACAAGAGGCTGATGGAGCGAGTGAAGAAGCCCCTAAAAGAGGTTACTGACAGGAGGCAATCGAGGCGACTAACAAAGGCATCAATGGAGAAAGGCAGAAATAACATTCCCTTAGCTCTGTTCACTCAAGGTGACATTAAAGCCAACAATCTCGTCCCATGTGGGAATTCTGTCACTAGCTTCTTTTATATTCTCCACAACCCTTGTGTCATTTTGTGCAATATATATACAACAGATACCAATAAATATTTCTGTAAGAAAATAACAGTGCTGAACTATGGGAACCATTGGGTCATGACTCCTCATGTCAATTCATGAAAAAAGTCAATATACAGTAGAGTTACAAGATTTGTTTAGTGGCTTCAAGAACAGCATCAGAAAATTTAACAACTTGCTTATAGGCTAACAGAATGAGTTTCTTTTGTGAACTCAAAAATAAATCTACTTCAAACCAACTCACCTGCCTTCTTTCACCATTGATTCCTCTCCATTGGGCAGAAGTTTTCACTACATAACATAGCCCTGATTGGAAATCTCCAAATCATACAGTATAAAAAACTTGGTTTCTTCACTGTGGATGTGCTGAAATGCCTCTAATATCCAAGATTTATTGTGCAATCTAAAAACAAATAAGATTTTTGATGCCTGAGTAATAGACTATAGAAAATTGAGAAGTATTTAGCAATTGGTTTGTATTCATACTATCCAGATCAGATCAAATGTGAGGGATTTGTCAAAGGGAGTTTAAATTTGGCTTTTTTCTTCCTCAGTGAGTTAGTTTTAGTGCCTCTGTGGTAGAAAACCCACTGGGCCAAGTCAGTCAGGAAAGAGGTTTTTCTTGGTTGGTTTTTCCCAGGATGAATGATAAATGCTCCAGTTTGATGAAGCACCTAACTTGATGAACTATTCATTTAATCTTTTCATATTTTTCAAAACCACTCCAAATATTAATTTAGAAAAGTACTGCTTTTTTTTGTGATATGGTCAAGTGACAACAAAGTATCTTACTGAAAAACACTAATACTTCATTAGTGACATTCAGATGAGTATTATAAACATTAATTAGGCTAATGTTTATAAAATATTAGATATTGTTAAATATGCTTAAGTTCAGAGAAGAGAAAAATGGGTTTTCTATCCCTAATCTACCAGTACATTTGTTTTAATATAATATGTTGTGTTTTGAAAAATCTTGAGTAAAATTGAAACTGGGGAAATATTGTTTTATTCTATAATTTAGTATACACTTGGCTCACCATGTGTCACTGGAACTTGCTTAAGAAGCACAGAATTGTGCCACTGACAGTCTGTAAACCAGATTGAGAACCCAAAGGCAACCCAGTGTCAATCAAATAGTTCGAGAAGTAAGTTTTTATAAATTCCCCAAATATAAATTGGACTACCAAGATAATTAAGCATTACATGCAAGTGCTTTTCTACTCAAAGTAGAGAATTGTATTTTATTTCAGTGACCAAGATAATTATATTTTGCTTTAAACAGGCTAATTTAAATTAAAATGTATTGATTCCCCATTATGATGGCAATTTCATATCCATTGTGCTATCTATCCTTACTTTAATTTCATCTTATACATGTTACAAAAAATCAAAAAAGTTCTTCTTACTTTTTAACAGAGACAGAACTTAAAGTCAGAGACAACTTCAAAGTCCATTTCATCCCTTCACCTGACTCCTCAGTAAAAATAACTAGTACAACACATATATCTTCATTTAACGACCTCTTCGTAGAGTCTTTCCAAGATTTTAAAACTGAATTTTAAATAAGATCTATGTGCTTCCCCCTACCTCATGAATTCATCATAGAGTAGAAATAAAGGCAAAACTGCCACCCAGTAGCACTGATGGCCCAAGAGAGGCCATATGGCTTGTACCATCTTGAAATGCAACTACTGCTCTTAGTGTGCTTTGAGATTTTAGGTTGGCCATTTGCATGATTTGCTAGTTGTTTTGTTAAACAAGAACTAGTCTTTACCATTCTCTTAAGCTTGTTTAATGTAACATTCATCTTTTTCTTTTAATGGTGGTAAGATTTAACGTAGTTAAATTACTGTCAATTCGCTGCCATAAACATTTTCTATATGAAGATTTTAAGTGCAGGATTATCAACAGTGCAATTAACTTTGAATTAATTAGGAATCACAATCCTGTTTCTGCTAGCTTCTGTTCCTTTTGCCCAGAAAATGTCTGTCTCGTCTTTATATCTCCTTCATTCTGTGTGAAAGAATAATTACGTAAACATTCAACGCAGGATCTACAGGATGGTAAACAAATGTTTTAACAGAGAACAAAATGGCATGTTGGGAATATGGAAAGCTGTACAAAGATAAATCGCGTTTTTGTTTTATTGTTAATTTTTCCTGGCTATTTTGAGTGGTGTTTTCCAGCGAAAAAACCTCATGATGTGTTGTTAATGGGTCAATTTACCAACATTTATTAGTTTTTGGCATATTTTTCAGCTCTACAGAGCCAGCTTACAAAACAAGGAGATAATAATCTACAGTGGTAAATGCAAAATTAAAAAAAAAAAGTTGATAATTATGTAATTCATTTATTAATAGCATCAGTCAAGCAATATAACCTGTATTCACCAAAAGTGAATCACTTTATCCTTTTGTATTTATGCAATCCATTCTGATCAAATTTGGTGTATCTACTGAATGTTCATTTTTCTGGTTATCTCCAGAAAGCTAAAGAGTCCCTCTAAATATTAGGAAAATTTCTATAAAGGTAAACAGTGTAAAAACAGCTTTAATTGCATAAGTAAACAGGATATTGGTAGATATTGATGAGAGAGCAAGAGACTATTCTCTCTGTATATGCAGCACTAGAGCTGATCAATAAAACATTATGCTGAAACTTCCCACAATTATATTTAGTTGTGAAAGTTGGTTATTCTCAAATGGATCAAAAATATACACAGATACAAATGCACATGCATTTTCATGCATTTTCTGCCACTGTGTATAAATATCAGATTGAATTACACAGAATTGAAGATACTGTATCATACTGGATGAAAGAGAAAGAAAGCAAATATGAAAAAAATAATTAGCATCTCTAGAACAAGAATATAGAAATTCATCATACTATTTTTGTGATTTTTGCAGGTTTGAGTTGTTTTTGATAAAAAGCTGAAATTTTTAATATCATTGAAATAAAAATAATTATATGGTGATAGTCGTAAATTTGGATTTCTTTTAATAATACAACTATTCAATATGTCTGAAAATTTTACATTTTTAAATTATTTCTTCAAAATGTAATTAAAAGAGAAACTACATTGCACCTGTCCATAAAGCCTTAGGCATTATTGTTTACAGAAATAGGTCACATATTATTCCACAGGTTCTGATGATGGCCAGTGAAACAAAGTAATTTACAAAGTCCTCTGCCCTCTGTCCTACATTTGAAGCAATTCACTGCTTGGTGAGTGGCAGAAGCTATTATGTTTGGTTCACATCTGAATGTGGGTCATTTACAGAAACCTAGCATGTGACATTTCTTTTAAAGCTAAAAAGGACAAGTGTGAACATTTAGCTAATACAGTATTTTAAGGCTCATGAAAAGGATAGAATCTATAACCTAAAATAGCTCTAAATGCAAAAAAAATGCAAAATTGAAGAATCAGATATGACTGCTTATTTCTAACTCTAAAAGTTACAAATGAGTTTAGCAATATGGCTTTATATATATTGCAGTCAATGTGCTTATGATGTAAGTTGGAAAACTCCTTATATACTGGTATAATTATATGAGAATGCTTCAGGTATAGCTCTGACCTCAGAGCACATAAATAAACTTTATTTAGCATGATCAGCATATGCTTGCCATAATCCATTCTTATTTTTAAATAAAATACACATATTCTTGTAGTCACTAATATTGTGATATCTATATTGATAGATGGTAATGACACTTATATGGGTGAGAATTTAATACTATAGATAACTGTTGAATCACTGTTGTACACCTGAAACCAGTATAATATTGTATATCAACCATACTTCAACTTAAAAAAAAGAATCCACATATTCTTTAGCAAAATTGTTGAGTGCTTTAGAAGAGGTGTATGACATTGAAGTTTGACATTGAAGTTTTTATATGTATGGAGATAGCTTTTGTTGGCTTTCTAGAAACCCTTGAGTTCTCACCATTCTGTTTAATAGTGATTGAAATTCAAATAGCTTTGGTTTGAAACTGCTAAATACAGGAAAAGAGAAATACAAGGAAGGAATAAATAAAAGAAAAGATAGAAAGGAAAATAATTTTTGGAAGAAAAAGAGATTCAGAAAATAAAAACATGTACACAATGAGAAGGGATCAAGAACAACCCCTTCCCCTCTTCCAGAGACAGTCCTATCATAGGGTTATAGTTAAGAAGTACATACCCCTTCCCAATATGTGGAGTCCTATGTTTGTAAGGGTACAATTATCCTCTTCATTCATTCCTCATTCATTTTTTCAGTCAGTCAACAGATACTCACCTAGGCCTACCAAATGCCAAATAGGAGGCAAGTGCAACCGGGAGGTGAATAGATAGGTGAGGATTCCAGATAGAGGGTAGAGAGAAGCCTGCCCGGGGACCTGAGGCTGGCAGGAGGATGACCGTGATGAGGAGAGCACAGAGATGAGGACAGTATAAGCTGGAGAAGGCAGGGCGTAGAGCAAGAGAGCTCTTACAGTAAAAGCCATAGGAGGCCATTTTATGGATTTAAGGCAAGACACTATTTAATTTTTCAATTAAAGATTATCTGGTTATAGTGAGGAGAGTCTGTTAAAAGGGGCAAGAGGGAATAAAAGGAGACAAGTTGGAAGGCTAATGTTACACTAAGTCAGGGAGGAGATTAGGGCATACTGAACAGGGAAAGGAGCCTATGGAATTCTATAGCATGATTCTAAGAACTATGAGAACCCACAGAAAGTAGATAAAGAGGGTCAGGGAGAGGAAGGATTCAAGGACTGCTTCTAGATTTCTTTCTCTCCTCCTTCCCTCTTTCCCTTCCCCTGCCCTCCCTCCCTCCCTTCTTGCCTTCCTTCCTTCCTTCCTTCCTTTGCTTTCTTTACAACTGGCTGGGTGATCTTGTCATTCACCGAGATAAGGAATCCTAGAGGAAGAGATGATTTGAAGGAGAAGACAATGAGTTTCTTCTCAAAATGTCAGTTGGAAAGTCCCATTGACATATATATGTGGAATTATCAAAGTTAATTGAAAGTTCTAAGTTGTTTACCTTGAAAGAACTAAATTTTGGAACTAAACTTAGCTGCCTCAATTACAAGTCTGTTAGAAACATACTATTTAAATCAATTAGTTCATTCCCAAGGAGCCCAGAGTTTTATGGCTGATTTTACAATTCACATTTAAAGATAGGGAAACAGAGTCCTAGAGATAAAACTGTTGCTAATGGTCACACAGCTTGTAAGGGGCAAAGCCAAGGCTCAGCCACTACATCATTCTCATTCGTTAGGTGAAAATTAACCACAAATGTGAGTTTTAAGCTTGTTTTTAAAAAAATTTAAGAAATATGATGTACAAATAACACTGTAGTTTTTGGAATTGCAAACACAGCAAAAAATATCAGCCAAGATGACTGTGCCGCACAGGCAAATTAATTCAGGTTACTGAGGCTTGAAGAGGAGGTGATATGAACAGGTTCTGAATCACAGAATTGTAAGAATTAACTGAAGTAATCTGTATACTGTATTCAAACCAGGGCTTGGCACATAGTAAGCACTCAGGAAATGGCAGAAATTACTGTTCAGTAACAGAAGAGAAAACACGAAAACCCTGTGTGGAATCTCCAATATGCCAATTTATATGACATATAATTGAAAGTTTTTTGATCTTATACATGGACATAATGAGATGATTGTGAAAGCCAACAATATCTTAATTAGGGCTAGGATCTATTCTTTCCATTGGCCACAAAGATCAGTTCATATTGTTTTATATTCCCATGAAGGTATGGACTGGGATTTTGGGGGTGGACCAATTTTTTTAGGAAAACTCAAACTGTAAAGAGGAAGGTGAACCAGAAGAACGAGGGCAGAGTTTTCTCAAATCAAGGTCACCTCTGAGGTCTTAGCCATGGGGAAAGTGCAGGGATGATAAGAGGTCCTGGTCTCATGAGCAATGTCAATGACAGAAAAGGTGCTGTGTGAGCATTTAACCCAGACTACAGGCTGAGGCATCTTCTATCACCTGGCTTTTGCAGAATGACAGCTCTTTCACCCGTGACCAAGATCACTAGGAACCTGTCTGCAGTTTTGAGCATCTAAGCTTCTAAGCCTCATATTAACCTGTTTACCAGATCATTAAAGAGAAAAATCTACTCAGGGAGGGAGGTGGAAGAAGGGGATTGGGGATAATGGAATTGAGAGTTGGAAATACCAAGTTTGAGCAGGGAATTGGGGAGAAGGGAGTTAGCATTATGCACCTGTCACATGTTTAGCATTTCATTGAGTCTTTTAGACTTTTACAAATGGTGCCTTAATGTTTTGCCTTTCCCCTGCTATGAACATCATTGCAGCCCCTTAAATTTATCCTTCTACATCACACTGCAATGTACTTTTTGAAGTTGGCTGTTGCCAAAAAATTCAAACTAAAAACCTGTTCTTAGCAAGCTAATAGGTCAAAATAACACACATGAGAGCTGTGCATGTACCTTTTCACACTTCATTATATTCCAGCTGAATGTTCAAAATTTGGGAACTAGTGTCATTTGAACATCAACCTGTGAGCCACATTTTACTTGAGCGAGGTGTGTATTCATCATTAACAAAACACATTATTTTATGTACATGTTTTTTTTGGCATATTTAATGTACAATCACTTGAACAACATTATGGTTACTAGACCCCCTATTATCAAGTCCCCCCAACATAAAACATTACAGTCACTGTCCATCAGTGTAGTAAGATGCTATAGAATCACTACTTGTCTTCTCTGTAAATACTGCCGCCCCTGTGTTCCTTCCCAACATTATGTGTGCTAATCATAATGCCCCTTTCCCCCCTTATCGCTCCCTTCCCACCCATCCTCCCCAGTCCCTTTCCCTTTGGTAACTGTTAGTCCTTTCTTGGGTTCTGTGAGTCTGCTGCCGCTTTGTTCCTTCAGTTTTTTCTTTGTTCTTATACTCCGAAGGTGAGTGAAATCATTTGATACTTGTCTTTCTCTGCCTGGCTTATTTCACTGAGCATAATAACCTCTAGCTCCATTCATGTTGTTGCAAATTGTAGGATTTGTTTTCTTCTTATGGCTGAATAATATTCCATTGTGTATATGTACCACATCTTCCTTATCCATTCATCTACTGATAGACACTTAGGTTGTTTCCATTTCTTGGCTATTGTAAATAGTGCTGTGATAAACATAGGGGTGCATATGTCTTTCTCAAACTGCACTGCTGCATCCTTAGGGTAAATTCCTAGGAGTGAAATTCCTGAGTCAAATGGTATTTCTATTTTGAGTTTTTTGAGGAACCTCCATACTGCTTTCCAGGATGGTTGAACTAATTTACATTCCCACCAGCAGTGTAGGAGGGTTCCCCTTTCTCCACATCCTTGCCAACATTTGTTGTTGTTTGTCTTTTGGATGTTGGCCATTCTCACTGGTGTGAGGTGATATCTCATTGTGGTTTTAATTTGCATTTCTCTGATGATTAGCCATGGGGTGCATCATTTCATGTGCCTGTTGGTCATCTGAATTTCTTCTTTGGAGAAGTGTCTGTTCAGCTCCTCTGCACATTTTTTAATTGGTTTACTTGCTTTTTGTTTGTTGAGGTGCATGAGCTCTTTATATATTTTGGATGTCAACCCCTTATCGGATATGTTATTTATGAATATATTCTCCCATACTGTAGGATGTATTTTTGTTCTACTGATGGTGTCCTTTGCTGTACAGAAGCTTTTTAGTTTGATATAGTTCCACTTGTTCATTTTTGCTTTTGTTTCCCTTGCCCGGGGAGATATGTTCATGAAGAAGTTGCTCATGTTTATGTCCAAGAGATTTTGCTATGTTTTTTACTAAGAGTTTTATGATTTCATGACTTACATTCAGGTCTTTGATCCATTTTGAGTTTACTTTTGTGTATGGGGTTAGATAGTGATCCAGTTTCATTCTCTTACATGTAGCTGTCCAGTTTTCCCATCACCAGCTGTTGAAGAGGCTGTCATTTCCCCATTGTATATCCATGGCTCCTTTATCATATATTAATTGACCATATATGCTTGTCAAATGCTTTTTCAGCATCTATGGAGGTGATCATGTGGTTTTTGTTTTTCTTTTTTGATGTAGTGGATGATGTTGATGGATTTTCTAATGTTGTTGTACCATCCTTGCATCCCTGGGATGAATCCTACTTGGTCATGATGTATGATCTTATTGATGTATTTTAGAATTCGGTTTGCTAATATTTTGTTGAGTATTTTTGCATCTATGTTCATCAGGGATATTGGTCTCTAATTTTCTTTTTTTGTGGTGTCTTTGCTTGATTTTGATATTAGAGTGATGTTGGTCTCGTAGAATGAGTTTGGGAGTTTTCCCTCTTCTTCTACTTTTTGGAAAACTTTAAGGAGGATGGGTATTAGGTCTTCACTAAATCTTTGATAAAATTCAGCAGTGAAACCATCTGGTCCAGAGTTTTGTTCTTAGGTAGTTTTTTGGTTACCAATTCAATTTCTTTGCTGGTAATTGGTCTATTCAGATTTTCTGTTTCTTCCTGGGTCAGCCTTGGTAGGTTGTATTTTTCTAGAAAGTTGTCCATTTCTTCTAGGTTATCCAGTTTGTTACCATATAATTTTTCATAGTATTCTCTCATAATTCTTTGTATTTTTGTGGTGTCCATAGTGATTTTTTCTTTCTCATTTCTGATTATTTTTATGTGTGTAGACTCTCTTTTTTTCTTGATAAGTGTGGGTAGGGGGTTATCTATTTTGTTTATTTTCTAGGAGAACCATCTCCTGCTTTCATTGATTCTTTCTATTATGTACATGGTTTTAATTCAACAGGTATTCATTGTGTGTCTACTGTGTCCCAGCCACTTTTCTGATTATAGGGAAGATAATGGTGAATTCTAGAGGCAAAACCTCGCCCTCTTCCCCAGGCCAGAGTTTCATGTTATTTTGCCACTGTATTTATTTCTCATTCTGACTTGACTATTATTTAACATTTAAAATATCTAACTTGAGACTTTGACATACCATTTTATTATGCACATGTATTTCTCAGTGGTTTGTGGAAGTAAACCAAAATAGTTTTTCTTTTTGTTTGATTGTGTATTCAATTGTTTCACTGGTAAGTATGATGAAATCCTTGAGGAAGAGCTCTACAGATTATACATAGTGCTGACAGAGAAGTGGGGAGTGACACTGGCTCATGCACATCAAGTACACTACCAGATGAAAATACTTTTATACAAGTGGAAAAGGAAATTTCTATTCCTAATGGCGTAAAATAAGCCTAAGACAAGAGTTTGGACTAAGCCAGTAAGACAGTCTGCACATTCTGGATTCATCCAGATACACATATCTTCTTGACAAATGCTTGCCTTTGGACAAAACTCATATGGCCCATTTACCACAAATATGGGATGAAAACAGAGTTCCAGCAGGTGATTTTAGTTTCTTTTATCCTAGAGGTATCAGGCTAACTTACCAAAATCCAATTCATCAAATGACCAGATAAAATTTAGACTTAACATCATGTGTCAACTTTTTATAATCTAATAGAAGAAATGGCATCTCATCCTTTTCTAAATGTGTATTCCTTTGCCTACTAATCACTAAACATTCTTACTATGCTTACCACTCATTTGTATTTCTCCTGCTATGCACATTGTTGTGGCCCCTTAAATTTCTCCTTCTACATCACACTACAATGTACTTTTTGAAGTTTGCTGTTGCCAAAAATTTCAAACTAAAAACCTATTCCTAGCAAGCTAATAGGTCACACGTGAGAGCTATGCATATATCTTTTTACACTTCTTCATTATATTCCAGCTGAATGTTCAAAATTTGGGAACTAGTGTCATTTGAACATCAACCTGTGAGCCACATTTTACTTGAGAGAGAAGGTGTGTATTCATCATAAGAAAACACATTCTTTTATGTACATGTTTTTAATTCAACAAGTATTCACAGCTCTTTTTTAAATCTTTTTAAGGGAACACCATACCAAGGAATGTTCAGTTTATCTCTGATCCAGCTTCTTTCAGCTACAGATGGAGATAGTTGGAATAGAAATAAATCCCTTTATTTGCTGAAGAAAAGATGCACCAGGGAGCCTAGGCCACAGGAACAGAGCAGGGGTCATGGTGTCTGTGGGGAAAATGAAAGTTCCTGTGGCCAGGATCCTCACCTGACCCTAAACTACTTGATGATGTAACTGCCCTACTGCTAGGCTACTGCTTCCACACCTGTAGGCAATAAGCAATTATTGACAGAGTCACTACATAAAGATCTCTGCCCAGTGCTCTGGGTGGAGGCAGAGATGGAGATGGATTATAGACCTGCAGGCTGCTGGATTCAGACGTGATTCCAATGCTTGACGACCTATCGCCATGAGAATAAAGCTGGTTATAAACCCTTTTACCCAAAGAACGTTCCATTGTCACTTCTTGGTCTCACTGAATCCATAGTGAACTTGCCTGGGGATGAAACCCTCAGGCCAGATGGTGGGCTTTTAGCAGATGTGTGATCAGTGAATCTATCTGGACCCACAGGAATGAGCTATTTTGGTTACAATCATTCCGTTTTCTGGAGCTGATACAGTGTAGCCACTAAATATTTTAAATGGGTCTATTTTTACATAAGCATATCGTAATGTGCATCACCCACTTCTGTCTCTCAGGGCATAGGTGACGATTTCAGGGAGGGTGAAAATTGCTTAGTTATATAGAAACTAGATAAATTTTAAAACTATTTTTCTCTACATGGTAAATAATAGTTTGCCTTTGGTAAGGAACATTATAGAGAAGATTGATTCAGAAAGTGGAAAATTGTTGATTATCTTATACATATTCTCTAGACAATGAATATGTTCACAATATTCTCATCAAAACCTTCCTTCAAATTATTTTAATTTAAATTAATTTTCCTAAGTAATAAATAGCCACATCTAAAACTTTTAAGGCTATTTGGCACTATTAAGTCAATGATTAAGAAGACATCAGCACCCCAAAAACCAACTGACTCTAGCACCAGTCTTTTAAGTTTGTGTACAGCATCCAGGAACACAAAAGTTTAAACAAATCTATCTGACATTTAAATTGTGATTTCTCACTCTCTGCATATTATAAAGAAAATGTGTAAGCAGTCCATAGATCTTTTAGACTATTCAAATAAAGGATTTAGAATTAAAGGATCTATATAATATCAACAGGGGCTTTACTCTGAAGGATTATAACACACTGAGAGGTGTTAATGGTCCCCACAATTTTTCTTTATACCCATGCCTATGGACGACCATCTATAAAAGTTTGGTAAAAAGTTAAGTTTTTAAAAGAAGTTCCAGAAAAGAGAAGCTTCGTCCATAACTCTCGAAATACAAGCTGATAAATTAACTCACTTAAAATAAAGCCCAGGAAAACAAAATGGAAAAACAGTTAATATTTAAAGACAATAACAACTTAGAGAACAGACCGGTAAAATAAAAGGAAGTTTTGTTTAGATCTTAACACTGTACACTAAAAAAAAAAATTCAAGTTACAAAAAAAGAAGTAAATAGTGTAAAACTTCTGACTAAGGAAGAATTTTTAATTTAAGGGACTTAATAAGTCATAAAAATGATCCAAACAGTGTATATGAATTATAAGAATCTATTTTTTAAATAAATCAAAAATACACTTAAAAGGTAATTATCAAATGGAGAAAATATGACAGAAGGGTTAATACTGTTTATATTTACATATATATAAAACTCATATAACTCAGTAAGAAAAACATTTGAATACTCCATAGAAAGGAAGGCAAAGGAGACACTAAAAAGACAATTCACAAAGGGGAAATACAAAGGAGTTGTAAGGATAGTAAGAATGTTTAGTGATTAGCAGGCAAAGGAATACACATTTAGGAAAGGATGTGATGGCATTTCTTCTATTAGATTATAAAAAGTTGACATATGATATGAACAAGGTCTGATACTCAAACACTGCTGCGTAAGTATAAATCCATACAACTTCTCTAGAATATGATTTTGCGATTGTTACTGAGTGTCTTAGAATACTTACTCTCTTAGAATCGTACTCTCTAAGCCAGTATTTCTGGGTCTCTAGGACACTATGAAAGAATAATTTAAAATGTGAGCAAGACCCTGAGTCTTAAAATGTTCATCAGAATTATTTATAAAATGTACAAAAATGAGAAACAATCTATTGTCCAGGAATAAAGAAATATTTAGATATTTCATACTGCTTACATAGTACAAATTATCGTATAGGTATTAAATGTTCATGAAGTAAAGAATATGAACATATTTATCATATAATATTACATTTCAAATCAACGTATGAAGCTATACTTACAGAAAAATTTCAACTTTGTGAAAATAAATATACCTGGGAAAAAGATTGAAATAAATTTACCAAAAATATAACAACGCTTCATTTAGACAGTAAGATGATTGCTTTAAAGTTTTTTTATTCTTTCTGTAATTTTTATTTCTTTCTAAACAGTATGTACTTTTCCTATGGTAAGGAAAAATCATTAGAAAGAGTAATGCTTGTTTTAAAGCATTACATGAAATCCAGTTCAAAGAATGATACCCAGCTCCTGAGCCTCCTTGCTTGGTGTCTCAGAAAACTCTACACTAGAGCCATGGGAAGTGAGACTTTTCCTAGTAGAAACCCTTCAGCAAGAAATTACTCAGGTTCTTGGACGAATAAGATCCAATTAGCCAAATTCAATAGGGTCCAGTCTGGAGCTTGCACAGGCAATCCCCATAAGGTAGAGCTTCCAGTGTGCAGAACTGGATAAAATTCTGAATTAACCACCTGCACTATAGACTTTATCTCCTTTGTACTCTTCTAATGCTAGGCATATCATCACATGTTTTGACAGTACTGATCCAAAAGCCCAGAAGACTTTGGATTGTTGCTTTAACATTTGGATTAAGAATTTTAACCTAAATCAGTCAACACGTGCAAATCCATACGGGCATTTTTCACTAAGATGAGCTCTTATGATTTCTTCGTCTCTTTGCCTGCTTTTAATACCAGAGCAAAACCCCGCTGCCCTAACCAGAGCATCCGATAGTGACCATGCTTGCTTCATAGAACTAGGCTGTCCAGCTATCCCCATTTCAGAGAAAGACATTTTACAAACACCAGTAAAAGGAGATACTTCAGCTGACATATTAGAGTGACTTCACTTACTCATATGAAAAGTACAGATATTTTCCCTGTGGAAGATTTCTATAACTCTATTATTATTCAAAGGAATCTTAAAAAATATGCTTCTAAAATACAAGTAAACCTACTTAGAGTTACTAAGTATGCCCAGTCCTGACAGGATAGATTAAGCACGGAACGCTGAGGGGCTAGGTTGAGAGGAGGAAAACAAAACTTGATTATTCCTCCTGGATTTTTTCAGGTTGATTTCCTATGACATCCAGACGCTTCATCTTTGTTTTTTCCTTAGCATTTCTCCATCCATTATAGAGCTTCCCAGTTCTCCTACCCACACTTGCCCCAAGGAGTAATCTTTCTGCTTTATTTTAAAACAAACGACTATTTATTTTAGACAGTAAAGGATTAAATTCTAGTGATTTGGTGCATAAATTCTAGGGTTACTTTTTCATACTTAGCAACTAACCTTGGACAAAGAAAATCTGGTGATTGTTTAATCCTCCAAAAGTCTAAACTACACAGTAAACCTTTTGTTTCTTCAACTTCTCTAAGAAACAATACTCGTTTTACATGCTAGAGTAATGCTTCATACAGAGCCTTTGTAAGATCTACACATGAGTTATCTCTACTGTGGTATACAAGAAAAAGCCTAAAATCAAGCAAATGAACATCCTTGCCTAGGGCCACATGACAAGTTAGTGGTTAAATGAAAATTGAATGATCAGGGAAGATTTTCTTCCCTTCCTCAGGAAAGTAAGTATTCTAGAAAGATGACATGCTGTGCTTATGACATATCAAAATATAAAGTAAGACTGTCCTAAATAACATATGTCCTCTGGTGAATTAGGCAACTTTACTACAGCTATGTTAGTGATCTAAGGGCCCCATCAGAGAATGACCAGCCTACTGAAAGAAGAATTGAGGCGTTCACCTCCCATTTCATAGAAAATAATAATGGCTATCATATGTAAATTCCCTCAGCACCCTGCCCTAAACATTGGCAATTACCTGTACCTCTCTCCCTATCTTATCAAGAGACAAGATCTTTTTCCTAAATCTGAGGTTTGTCTCCACATACGCTCTACTTCATGTCTTCAGAGACCTTTCTCAATCAACTACCCTCCCTTACTTAGGCATTTTCAATATTTCTCTATCTTTTAGAATTTTCATGTATGCATACAAAAACATTCAAGCTACATGCATATTAAAAATCACTCTTTAAAAAAATTTTTTTTCTAACTACTTTCCATTTACAGCATAGCTTGTGAAAAAAAATGTCAGTAAGTCCTGACTCTATGTCCTTATCCTTTACTCAGCCCACTGTGAATTTAGCCTCTACCCTACAAAGCAAAGAAACTCACGGATTCCTTCACACAAATTCATGGCTGAAATTATTTTCCCTGAGCTCTACATTGATCTATTCAGTGTCTTGTGGAATATTTTCCCTTGACAATATCAGAGATATCTAAGGTCAATATGAATGAAAATTTAACTCATTATCTATCTCCTTTAAATGTTTACTCTCTGTATAATCTCTGTCTTAGAATATGCCAACCATCCACCCATCTACCCAACTCCAAAACTTAAGGTTATACTAAATGTATATAATACATCTTTCCTTCATCTTCAACTTCTAATACACTACATTTCTAATCTCATCCTAGCCAACTGCCAACATCCTGTATCCTATACACCAAACATATTAAAATACTTTTGATTTGTCAAATATATCATACTTTCTCATGATAATATGATTTTATACATCTTCCCTTTGCCTCTGCTTTTCTTCTAGTTAAATTAAAATAAGCCTTCTAAAATTACTCAAGTTTTGTATTTCGACTGAAGAGTTTAGCTACTGCCCCATCCTCCTCCAGGCCTATGTTGGTTCCTTTCCTTTATGTTCACAGAGTCTCCTGTATGGACTTCTTTTAGTACTTTTTAAGTGATGGCGGGAACACTTAACATTCATATTAGATGTACAATACAGTTTTGTTAATTACAGGCACAATGTTGTACAACAGATCTCTAGAAACTAATTGTCTTGCAAAACTGAAACTTTATGTCTTCTGAACAGGAACTCCCTATTTTTCCTCCTCCCAGCCACCATTCTCCTGTATGCTTCCATGACTTTGACTATTTTAGATACCTTATGTCAGTGGAATCATCCAGTATTTGTCCTGCTGTGACTGGCTTCTTTCACTTAGCATAATGCCCTCAAGGTTCATCCACAATGTCACATATATTTCAGGATTTCCTTCTTTTTTAAGGCTGAATAATATTCCACTGTATTTATATACCACTTTTCTTTATCCATTCATCTGTTGATGGACATTTAAGTTGCATCTGCATCTTAGCTGTTGTGAATTGTGTTGTAATGAACATGGGAGTGCTAACATCTCTTTGTGATCCTGATTTTAATTCTTTTGGATAAATCCCCAGAAATAGATTGTTGGATTATATTATAAAGCTACAGTAATTAACACAGTATGGTATAGGCATAAATACTGACACATAGACTAATAGAACAGACTACAGAGCCTATAAATCAATCTATGCAAATACAGTCAACTGATCTTCAACAATAATACTAAGACTACACATTGGGAAAATGATGGATGGTCCCTTCAAAAAATGGTGTCTGGAAAACTGGATGTCCATTTGCAAAAGAATGAAACTGGATGCTTATCTTATACCATACACAAAAGTCAACTGAAAATGAATTAAAGGCTTAAATATAAGACCTGAAACTGTAAAACTTCTGTAAGAAAACATAGGGAAAGAGTTTCCTAACATTGGTTTTGGCAATAATTTCATGAATATAAAAATGGCTTTTAAAAAGTACAGGCAACAAAATCAAAATTGGACAAGTGGGACTGTTTCAAACTAAAAACCTTCTGCACAGCAAAGGAAACTAGCAACAGAGTGAAAAGTTTTCCTAACCCTTTTTATTCTGCCTTGTATGTACTTCTTTTCTTGTCTTTCTTCACACACTTGCATTGCTTGCTGAATCAATGGACTGGAAAGCCAAACCCTGTGGTGCTCAGGATCAAAGCTAAAAGATGATTTTCTTCCGTTGGTGATTTCGGAAGGGGAAGGAGGAGTGGAAAGAAGATGGGTTGGAAAGAGGAGAAAAAGAGAATTTCAGAAAACTTCCCAGGAAATTTCCCAGAATGTCGTTGGCTATCAAAGGATTACTCCCTGTTTTCTGCCAGTCCTTGGCTTGAATAAACAAGTATAATGCTTTACAGCAAAATTTTCTCCCTCTATTATGGAAAGCACATTTTCCCAAAAATCAATTAATTTCTTGACTGGTCTTCATGACAATAGTTACACACAACTAAGGACATTTCTACCTTAGACATGTGGACATGGTTCTAAGTTCTCTTCTTTAACCATGTTCTCACAGCCCAGCTGGGTAACTATAAGACTGGAAGCCAAAGAACTGAATAATGAAAGGATTGAAATACCTTACCTGAGACAATACAAATATAAAATCAAAGAAGAAATAACGAACAGGAGAGTGTAAAAAAGCACTGTGAGTTTTCCACTGAGAATTCCTGATTGCTTGGCTCTTTCAAACATCCAGTATAGCTTTGCTGCATCAGCTACGGGAATCTTCCATTTATGTGTGAGCCGCTGAGAAGAGAAAATACAAATTTAAAAAATAAGGATGGAAATCCTGATTATCAAGTTAGATGAATTTAAATACACAAAGATTATATGGTATTATAATTTTCAAAGATCACCAGATCATTAGCTGCATAAAGGAAAAGGGAAAGACTGGGTTTGCATAGTGAATTTACTAAGGTTTCTCATTTTTCCCTATAAGCTTTTAAATGTGTACACTCTGTATGCAATTCATAAAATAAAAACTATGTATTATTTATGTGCTATTTAACTTCTGAATTTAATGAGCACAAGATATGAAGAAATTAAATATGATGGTAGCAAGGTTCCTTTTTTTCTGAAGCAGATTTGAAAGGAATTTAATTTGTGCTATGCATAACATAGATGGCTTGCTTTAGAAATTTATAAAAAAGTTATCAGGCTATTTAATGTGAGCTTGAAAACTGAAATTTACATTAGGTCAATTTAACAATAAGCCCTTATTTAAGACAAGAAAAAACATATTCTGTGGTAGATTAGATATAACTACAAGTCAATGTCTTTAAAAACAAACATCAAATGTTATGGACCTAAAGAATTGCCATATGACCTCTTTGACCTTTGAGTTTTATAAACATAAATGTTCTTTAATTAAGATTCTCATGACATCAAGCAGGACTAATATTCAATGTAAATGTAAATAAGGTATTTTTTTCTCCAATGTAAGAGAGAAAGAAGAATTTATTTTTTCAAGCTGACAATTATATAAATATAGCTCAAAAGGGCATGCTTAAAACTAACTAATGCATATTACACATGTATAGTAAAAAGAGAAGCCTGGAGAGGTTAATCTGTATTTTTCTCTCCACCAAAATATCCTTTAATAATTAGGCAGTGACTAGAATTCAGATGTTCCAGCTCTCAACCACTTCTTTCACCACCACACCAAAACTTAAATTTTAATATTCTGTACTTGTTAATCAGTCCACCTTCCAAAATGTGAGTCTGTGACTCAGACTTTAAGCAGAAGATCTCTTTGGGCTGTCATACATTCCTTCCTCTCTAGATCTTACCTTTCAGCAGTTTTTTAAAGGTAAAGAAATAGACATGGGAGTCACGGATGAAACAAACAAAAAAATGATATATGTTTATATAACATAATCTAATCAATGGATGCTAATCATTCATTGGAGCCACACATATATTGTATTGAATGCCCACTATGTGTCATTAATCTCTGAAGATAAAAGAGTGAATAACATGAGACAAAAGCCCTACCTTCCTGGAGCTTACATTTAAGTGAGGGGTGGGGGAATGATAGCATTTAAGTAAGACTAATATATATGGTATATCAGAAGATTATATTTCAAAGAAAAATATAAAGCAGAGAAAAAGGATAGGAGAGATGGGGGTGTGTTATTAAATATTGCAATCTGAAAAGATGTCATTTGAACAAAGACCAGAAAACTTAAGAAAATGGCCCTTATACCTCCCACATGGCATGCATCACACCCTGAGCATACTACATCTTTGTGGGTGTATATTTTGTTCCCCAACTAGATTGCAAATTCCTGCCTGGACCACTGGGGCAATGGTTGTTACATCTTGTATTATCCACAGAGCATTAGTATCGTCACTTCATTATAGCCTTCGTCCTGGTTCCTTTCATTTTACATGTATGGTACCTTAGATTTTTCAAAGTTTATTTCCAGCTGACCTCTCATTTGATTCTCCCAACAATACTGTGAAATGAGTAAGGTAGGTGTTACTATCTGTTGGTGAGGCATGAGGAAATTGAAGACTGAGGACAAATGGACTTATCCAACATCATACAGCTCACAAAAGGCAGAGCTTGGACCAGAACCAGTTCCCATGATCCCAAGGCTATTTTCTCCACTGCTACATAATCAACTCTAATGGATTCTCAAGACTTATTTTCTGAATGGAAATGTTTACATTCCACCTTTGCTGGGTCTTTGCTCTCCTGTATTATTCCTATCTCACTTTGCTTACTGAGAGCAGGAACAATGTCCTGTTTTCTAGGTCTTTTGAAATCCTACGCAGAGTATAAAGTCAATAAATACATGCCGATGAGTTAAAACATTCAATAGCAAATCTTTCCTCTATTTTTTATCTAAATTAGGATTCAGGCAGAGAAAGAACTTATAAACTCAATGGAATTGTTGGGCATAGAACTTCAGTGCAGGTCCAGGAATTCATTGCCAACTTCTGAACCAGGAAACGGGAGACTGGCAAAGTGTTATTAGCCACAAAAACAGCCACTTAATGCTTCAGCCTCAAACCATTCCATCTGCCACATCTCCTTTTAGATTGCCATGAGAAGATGAATCCAGAACAATCAGTAAAACGATCAGTAAAATTAGGTAGCATCTCTCTTGGCTGTCTGAATAGGATCACACACAGGTGAACCTCATTTCACCTGCTAAAAGGAAGTGCTGAAATAACTCACAAATCTCATGGGTGACATACACTCTATGATAACCATGATCCCAGTGGAGCAACAGCTCTCCAACTTTAATGACAATGAGATCATCTGGAAGGCTTGTTGAAACACATAGCCTGTTCCCAGAGTTTTGGACTTGGTAGCTTTGGTGCAGGGCCTGAGACTTTGCATTTCTATTAAGTTCCCACGGAAACTATTGTTCTTGGTCCAGTGTCCTCACTTTGAGGACCACTGATTTAGAGCAGTACTCCTCAATCTTCCAGGTGCTGGTAAATCACTGGAGAGCACATTATAAAGCATATTTAGATTCAATTAGGGGGCGTCTTCAAGTGTGGACTCTAATGCTGCTGACCTGGATTACATGCAGCCTTAGTCTTTTTTAAGACAGCAAGCGTCTATGTCATTGGCAATAAAACATGATGGATTCTAATGGAAGAGTCAATAATTGTGCAGACTGGGAATGAGCCTTCAGTTTTTCTTTCCAAGTGGAGAAAGATATGGGTGCTATACTCATCTATTAGAATCCAAGTCAGCTTCCATCAGGTTACAGACCCCTGAACTGGCTCTGAGACAGCCATGCTGGAGGCTACTTTCCTGTAGATTACATCAGAGGCCCCAGAGTAAATTAAGACTGCTCATTGGGTCAGTTGCCTTTGATACAGTGGACCAGTCAGCCATTAATCTCTCTAGAGGGCCTGATTAAGATAAGGAAAGCCATTCCAGGAGGGCTGCAGATGTGCCGTATAAGGAAATCTCAGAAGACTGTAAGGAAGAGCTTGCTTATCCTCCCCAAATGGCTTTACAAGCAGTGTTCCAACAGGATCAGACTAGCACCCACCTGCTCTATATGCACATCAGGCCTCTGGGAGGAATTGTGAGATGCCAGGGGATGTGATCCTACCAGAATGCAGACAGCATTCCTCTCTACCTCTTCTGCTCAACAAACCTTGACAGCATGCTCTACCTGTGGCTAAGGCTAATCTGCCAAGTGAAAAAAACATAGAGATGGGGTAGAAAATACCACTTCTGACTGACCAGGCTCCCTCTTCTGACTTGTTGTCAAGGTGTTCAATGCCACTGAGGCTTTGGAAGGTGATCTCAAGCTAGAGGATGAGAGTAAATCAGCTTCCAAGTACTAATGAGCTTTCCTTGGTACATGGCTCTACCTCCAGTTCTTAGCAGCAGAACTAGAAACTAGATACACTGGTAGGCTCCATGTGCACTGCATATAATTCATTTTAATACTGTTAAGTGATCAGCATGGTTCCAGGGTTAACTAATGCAGTTGTCTTCAGGTTCCAAGCTTTTCTAGCAGAGGTCATTCCACTCAGAAATTCCAGTCAGAATTCTATCATTAAAATGAAAAAGCCACTAAGATGAAAAGTGGACCCAGGGCATCAAGGACCCCAGATTTGTTGAGAGCAGCCCAGCAACACAAAGCAAGTGAAAGTTCAGTCTAGCAGACAGCCAAGGGCACCTAAGCACTTTGTCATGATATATCTAATCCATGGAACCTTTGGCATCACCTAGTAGTCTGTTAAAATGCAGAAAATCAGGCCCTCACCTGCTGAATCATAATTTGCAAAGCTCCATAGATGACATGCAAGCACATTAAAGTTGGAGATACACTCTGCAACACAGCATGGCCTAAGAAAAATAAAAACGTCAACAGACTTTGCTGATCTTAGCTGCTTATCAGAGTACCAAGGATGATATCTTTCTGGATTCAGTTTGAACAACAATCTGGTCTTTCATGTTAAAAGCACATAATTAATGGTAGAGTCCATTTCAAATACAGTTAACAAGTACAGTCCATGAAAACACTCCATCTCTGTGATCTGCTTGGTACAGTGGATATAGTTTAAACACATATATACCAATTGTAAAACATTTTTTTCTTCTTGAAGGGAGAAATATACCAGTTATGGAATATTATTACATGAATTAAGATAATTTTATAAGTGAATATTTGATCATATTGATTTATTTATAATATCCATCTGCTGTCTTGCTTGGAGCTATATTCCATAGCCAGGTCTACAGCACAAACTCTTAGTTAAGATTCAGATTTCCTTTTCTTTTGCCAATTGAAATTTAATTTGATGACTCCAGATTAAAGAGGTTTTCTTGGCATGAATTATTCCACTATTTGCTAATATCTTTAGTTTTGCTTTGATAATTTGATCTAAAGTTTGGGTAACTTCAGTGAACCTTATATAAAGTAACTAAATGAAAGGTTGTAGTAAAGTTTTCCCATGGAGCCTTGCCTTGCTGGAGCTTAGCTTTCCATGTGATGTTGGCATTCCTAGATCTTCCCAGCATGCTCATTAGATCTTTTCTGTGCAGCTTTGATCTCAGTGTCTCTCAAAAATATCAGTGTCATCTGAGAACTTCTTAGAAATGCAAATATTTGGGTCCTATCCCAGACCTACCAAAACAGAAGCTCTGTGGGCAGAACCCAGCAATGTTTTAGTAAGACTTACAATATATTCTGATACAGCTTAAGGATTGAAACTGGTACATTCTGGTAATACTCACCAGGAAATCTTAGTGCTTGCAAATTCAAAGCAAGAAGAACTTTGGCTATGCTAATAAATTCATATTAATATTCACATCAATCTTGCCCCAATTATAGCCCCACCATTCACTAGTAAACTAAATATTTGATGTAATCAAATAATTGCCATCACAAATGACATACATTCCATTTCACAAAACAATATATTGATTCAAACTTTGAAGTAGAGATTTTAGTATAATGGAAGAAAACATTATACTATATATATATTATATATATATTACTATATTATATATTATTATATATAATATATTATACATTACATATATAAAAAATATATATAAAAACATTATATATATTGTTTATGTATTTTATATATATTATATACATATATCTTATATATACCTCAAAATTCACAAATCTGGGAAGAGGGGTAGGGGAGAGGAGGAGGGAGGCTGTGTCAGGATTTTGCTTGAATGTGGGATTATGTTGTGTCAATAAGTTTAAGGTGGAAAGAGCGAGGCTGGGTGGGGGGGTGGTGGAGAGGAGGAGGAAGGCCTTGGCTGTTTAAAGTCTTATTTCTGAAGGTCACTATCATATGACAAAGGCTTTGCCACAGTTCATCTTCCTCCCTGTGCACTTTCCATTTGCCTTCCTGGAATCCTGTTGCATCATAGAAGCTGGAATACTGGTGTTCTGTTGAAATCACAATGGAAAGTCTTGACTTGACCAGTCACAGTAATGAAAGGCAGTACTAGAAATAAAGATCATTCAACAGAAGGAGAAGGGACTGGAAAACGACCCAAACGCAAGTGCCTTCAGTGGCATCCATTGCTAGCGAAGAAACTTCTTGACTTTTCAGAAGAAGAGGAAGACGAAGACGAAGAGGAGGATATTGACAAGGTTCAACTTCTTGGGGCTGATGGCCTAGAGCAAGATGTTGGTGAGACTGAAGATGACGAATCCCCAGAGCAGCGAGCCCGGAGACCAATGAATGCATTTCTCTTATTTTGCAAGTGCCACCGCTCCCATGTACGTCAGGAACACCCCAGGCTTGATAATCGAGGTGCTACCAAGATACTAGCTGATTGGTGGGCTGTTCTGGATCCAAAGGAAAAGCAGAAATACACAGACATGGCCAAGGAGTATAAGGATGCATTTATGAAAGCAAATCCTGGCTACAAATGGTGTCCTACCACAAACAAGCCTGTGAAATCCCCAACACCCACAGTCGATCCACCAAAGAAACTATGGGCCTTCCCATCAGACTCTTCAAGAGATTTGCCAAACCTCAACAAAGCAAAGGCTGAAGAAATGCCTCAGCTTAACTTTGGAATGGCTGATCCTACTCAGATGGGAGGCCTGAGCATGCTGCTTTTAGCTGGAGAACATGCTCTTGGCACACCAGAGGTATCTTCTGGCACATGCAGGCCTGATGTTTCAGAATCCCCTGAATTGCGTCAGAAGTCACCACTATTACAGTTTGCCGAGATATCTTCAAGTACGTCCCATCCTGATGCGCCTTCAAAACAGTGTCAAGCGTCAGCTTTGTTTCAGTTTGCAGAGATTTCTTCAAACACCTGGCAGTTGGGTGGTGCTGAACCTGTGAAATGCTGTGAGAAATCTGCACTCTTTCAACTGGCAGAGATGTGCCTGGCATCAGAGAGGGTGAAAATAGAAGAATCAAAGCTAATGAAGGCAAAAGAATCAGATGGTGGACAAATTAAAGAACTGGAGAAGGAAAAGGAAGAAAGAGAAATAAAAATAAAAATGGCAAAAACAGATGAAGCCAGATTACAGGAAGCAGAATTTGAAAAACCAGCTAAGGAAAATATAAGAGATTCTAAGGAATTAAGAAATTTTGAGAAGCTTCAAATGGATGATATAATGGATATTAAAATGGAAGATGCCAAAGAAATTAAGAAGGAGGAACTAGAGGAAGATAAAAAATGTAGTCACTTCCCTGATTTTTCTTATTCTGCCAGTAGCAAGATTATTATAAGTGATGTTCCCAGTAGCAAGGATCACATGTACCATCCTCATGGAATTATGATCATTGAGGATCCCACAGCATTAAACAAACCAGAAAAGTTAAAAAAGAAAAAGAAGAGAAGCAAAATGGATCGACATGGGAATGATAAATCCACACCGAAGAAGACTTGTAAAAAGAGGCAGTCATCGGAGTCTGACATCGAGAGTGTCATATACACCATTGAAGCTGTTGGAAAGGGAGACTGGGGCATTGAGAGACTTGGAGAAACCACTCACAAGAAGGTCTGCACATCCTCAAGTGCCAAGGGAAGCACTTTGGATGCCAAGCCACCAAAGAAAAAGGTGAAATCAAGAGAAAAGAAAATCTCCAAGGAGAAATCCTCAGATACCACCAAAGAGTCAAGACCTCCAGATTTCATTAGTATTTCTACCAGCAAAAACATTCCTGGTGAGGTGCCAGAGGGTAGCAAAGTAGAACCATTGATGCCCATGCAGGATGCATTACCACCCAGCCTGTCGGGACAGGCCAAACCTGAGGACAGTGACTGTCACAGAAAAATAGAAACTTGTGGCTCCCGGAAATCTGAGAGGTCTTGCAAAGGTGCTCTTTATAAAACTCTGGTGTCTGAAGGCATGCTCACTTCTCTGCGAGCTAATGTTGACAGAGGGAAACGAAGCTCAGGAAAAAGAAACTCCTCTGATCATGAAGGTTACTGGAATGAAGAAAGCTGGACGCTTAACCAGAGTGGGACCAGTGGGAGCAAGAAGTTCAAGAAGACAAAGCCAAAGGAAGACTCTGTCCTTGGCTCAGCAAAGCTGGACAAAGAATTTGAAAAAAAATTCAACAGCCTCCCTCAATATAGTCCTGTTATATTTGACCGGAAATGTGTACCCATCCCAAGAAAAAAGAAGAAGACTGGAAACATGATCTCAGAACTGACTAAGACCAGCAAAAGAAGTGGGGATAAATGGTCAAACAAGCACCTCTTCTTGGACGCCATTCACCCTACAGAAGCCATATTTTCAGAAGATAAAAACACCACAGAGCCTGCTCATAAGGTTAAAAATGCCCTATCCATTACCAACAGTCCAGAGCCAACAATGATACAAGAACCCCTGGTGGGCAGTCAGAAGAGAAAAGCAAGGAAAACCAAGATTACACACCTTGTCAGGACAGCAGATGGCCGGGTATCACCAGCAGGAGGTACTTCGGATGACAAACCAAAGGAACAACTACAGAGGAGTCTCCCTAAAGTAATGGAAATGGGCTACGGTGAGGAATGCGCGCACAGCGCGGAGGCCGCCGAGACGCGGAGCAGCATTCCCGAGATGCCCGCTGGGTCTGCTTTCTTCGGCCTCGCCCTGCTGGCGGAAGTGGCCACCACGGAAAACGTGCACAGAGGTCAGAGGTCAACTCCACTTACCCATGATGGACAGCCAAAAGAAATGCCACAGGCCCCTGTACTTATTTCCTGCGCTGACCAGTGAAGCGCTCTTTAATTATAAAACATTGTGCTTTACCTACTACCCTAGCCTTGTCTTTATTGAGGGTTGCTAGTGAGTCCATGCGGTGAGAAATAGAGACTGCGAACAAGTGCTTGCTGCCCAACACGGCCCAGATTCACTTGGAGCAGAAGTTAGCATCCTGGGCCAGTTTGTTCTTTCGGAACCCAGAGTCTTTGAGGGTGATGTTACCTGATAACAAACAGTAACAGAATGATCCTGGAGCTTTGCTTTCTATTGAAGGCTTTTGACAGTAATAGGTGGTAACTTGGTCAAAGGCTGCCTTTAATGTAGCTTCTCCAGCATCTCTTTTACCAACCAGAGAGTGTGAAACTAATTTCATATATTACCTAGTTATTCTTTCAAAACAAAAACAAAAACTGACGCACTGCACTAGTTATTAGATATTCTTAGTCTTTTGTGTACATGGAGATTTAAGTTCTAAGATGGTTTATATAATAGGTTATACCTACATTTGTATTGTAGAATAATATTAGAAAGCCTGCTCCAGAGACTCCCAAGCAACACGGGCAGGCAGATGTACCATTGTTAGTGGTGGATGCTCGGCCTCGTGGTCCATATATTCTGCACTTTTATATTTGCCACCAGAGTAGTAATTTGCTGGCAAAAGAGAGAGAGAAAAAAATAGTACAATTTTGACAAGCTGAATTTTTTTCTTAGCCTTGAGTGACCAAGAAGGATTTGCTTGGGGCAAATTGTGGCAAATACTTTCCCAGACGGGGGAAGAGTCCTTCAGATTACAGATTCCTGATGTTTTCATGCCTTGAGGATTCTTTTATTTTTACACGGGGGGTCTAAGTGACCAGTGGATCGTTCTTACAAACAAAAAAAAGAAAAATATTATTCAGAAGTGACCTTAGTATTAGTTCACTATTTTGAACACATTGAAGACACTCACTTCATGTGGACTTTGAGCTACAGACCTTTTACATTTATCCCAAACAGACTGGACGGGTAGCAATTGCTATGCACAGCCTAACTGGCCCTGCAGGTCTTTAGAGCCATTTTCAGTTTGTGTTGTTAAGGGTATTGAGTAAATGATGAAAGAGGTATGTCTCACCAGAGCGGGACTCTCAGACCCAGATCCACCTGCGAATTTGTTTCCTTTTGTGTTTTGTCACTTTTGAACATAAAACCAACTGCACATAAAAAAAAAAATTCACAAATCTGGGTTCCAGTCTTAGTTGTAGTGTATACTGGCTATGCAGCCTTAAACTGGTCATGTAATTCTATGTCTGGTTTTTCCCAGTTGTGAAATGAGAAGAATGTTTCTACCACCAGCTTACAGTGTTGTTGTAAATATATAACTAAGTAAATTGTGGGAAGGTGCTTGAAAAGGACAAATTGCTTTTCAAATAGTAGAATCATTATTAGCAGTGTTAATACATCGTCACCCACATTAGTACCACAAAAATCCTAAAACTATATATTTTAGGGTGAAATACACTATTGTGTCATTTTTTTTAAGTATCACAAAAATGAAAATAAATGCCAATGGAGTAATTATTCTTAAATTATTACTTAGACGTGTTTAAAAAGCTCCTCTTCTTCTTGAGTACATTCATTACAGAGGAGTATTACATCATAAAGCAATCAATAACCTCACCAATTAAAGGAACTACTGTATGATTACTTTTTCATAAAGTTTGGCTGTGAAAATCCTTAATATTAAAAACAGTTACCAACAAACAGTTACAAAATAAAGCTTCTTTGTAACAATTTTGAAAATATATCAATTATTTTGGATTTGATCTCCATTATTTCCTGCTCATTTTGTGTGTTTATTTAAGGTTGTTAAAATTATACTTAAATTGATTATATTAGACATATTTCACTATGAGAAGAAACTTAACTTCGATTTAAAATGAATATTGAATTGTTCATTATTGTTGAAACTTCCCGTGTCCACAGATGTATGCACTAAAGCTGAATTCTATGACTAGGAGTCATATCCCCATTATTTTACTTGACTTACCCCCAGGACAACATCCACTATGAAGACTGCCAGTGGGTTCAGAACTGTCCAGCCCCCCATGGTAATGATTAATTTTGACAAGACATCAGGGCAGGAGGCAAACAGTAGCTGACAGACCCATCTGATCAGACACAAAGGAAGTATCGTCACATTCAGCATTAAAGGTCCCACCACAGCCACAAACAACTCTTTTCCGATGTGAAGTGAACAAGTTGGGGTTAGCAAAGTTCCACAGTGAGAAGGGAAAACAAAGCAACCACACAGGTCCAAATGAAAGGAATTATACAAGATGACTGGTATACAAAATAATTTAAGGAATTATGTACTTAATTTTTTAATATAAACTTGACCATACTACCCCAAAATTAAGCGTTAGGACTCTTCATCTTTTCCGAACCTCTTTGTACCACATCAACAGCTTCCTTTCCAGAAAAAGGCAAATTCTACCTTGTTCATTGTTCTTGTAAGTGACATATGTAACGATGGAGAGGATGTCAACTGCATCCACTGAGAAGTGCATTCTATAGACTAAGAACTGCCCTGCAGATCACACAGACTCATGGGTAGGCTATTTGAAATGCAAAATATACCAGTGGGCTTGTAACAGGTCAATCTCTAACAGATATCAGAAATACAAATAAATCAAGTAATTCTTCAGAGGTTTTGCATAGCTAATTAATTTGCTCATGATTTCTCTAGTTAGACTCCCCAGACACAATAACAACAAAAATGCCACACTTAGTTGTTCTAAAAGGGACAATGGGACATAACCTAAGGGTTGAACAGAAGGTGAGCCCACTCAAGCAGCCCTGACCCAGGCTTGGGCACCCTCTTTCCATGGGAAGTGAGACTTCACTATGCCCTAAGTTTCTCTCCCCTTCATTTCAGCCTTTGAAAAGCTGTTTTGTAGTTAAGCCTGCTTGTGCATCCTACTTACCAGCTCTCTACCAAAAAGAGTCCTTCATTTTAACCACTCCCTGATTTTCACTTTGCAGGAAGTTACATGCTTTGTTCTTATGCTGTTGTGAATATAAAATGATGTGTGTATATTTCTGAGCAGAGGACCCAACCCAGAGAAGAACAGAAGATATGCTCATTGTGTAGTTATTGTCATGTCTCATAACTATGATGTGACATGGAGCTAATGTCTGAGTCGAGCCTGTGGGCCTAGACAATAGCCAGCAAACTTCCTACCATATCTTAGGTTCTCTGTTTCTTAATAGTTTGGATAAACCGGGCTGCCAAGTCATTTTTTGCAATCTTATTTTATTAACAGCCAATAAAGAGAGAGCTTCCTTTTCTATGGAAGAAGTAAGAATGCTGATAGCAAAAAAGCAACTAGCTCAAGCATAGAACATTTGTCCTTTCTTCTTTGAATACCCTCACACACAAGGAAGAAAAAAATAAAGAAAAAAGAAGGAAAGGAATATAATATCTATGCAAAAATGCTCCCTTGAAGATACAGTTATTCGGTATATATAAATTTGCATCTTCTATAATGTTCAGATATTTGCAATTTAATTTCAAGATATATATAATATACACATATAGTCATTTCCATGGTGTCTTAAGGTTATTTGTTATCTTCTTAATTGAAAAGATACATACATTCTTTATTTTTATCTGCACCATCTACATTTGAGAAAATGAATTTTATTTGTATTGATATCTACCTGTGTGTCTATCTATAGTGTAGACGGAATAATGTTTATGGAGAGATAACCTTTAAAGTGTCATCTTTTTCCAGAGGATAATAGCCCAGAAAGCAGCCTGGGCTTGAGTTTGGTAATTGTTTGAATTCAATCATTTTCCAGAAGAAACAATCTTTGCTTCTCTGAGTATAGGTGATAAATCACATATTACTTCTAAAATACCTTCAGTCTAAGTCACTTTTATAAAATCAAAATAGAATAAAATATTGTTGCTAAATTCCTTTTTGGATTCTGTTTGGATATTAAAACATATTTGAATCTGCTAAATGTTAAGTAAATATTGATGTAGCAGTTATGCTTTGTATATACAGGCCCATAAGATGAGAGTATAACTGTAATAGACATCCCTGCCCTTCGATAAAGACATTTTTGTCTTTTCAAATCATACCTGCATTTTAGGTCTTATGGTAAATGGACAGGAGAGGAGTTTTGTACTTTCATTTGGCTTATCAAGATGAAAATACATTCCTTTGACTTTCAGGGGAAAGCACTCACGTTTTAAGAGGAGTTGAAATGGCCTGGGGGAAAAGCTACTGGCTGAGGTAATGCAGGGAGAGCCTCAGGAACCAGAGAGAAGCCATCAGCAGTATAATGTACCAGAAGCCCTGGCTTTGCCATTGAGCTAACTGAAGTTCCAAAAACACTAATTCCAGCGCAAAATGGAGATGCTTGAAGAATTCTCCAGATCTTGTATTATCAGCAGCTGAAGGACAGCTACAAAGAAAGAAATAATGAATCCTGGGCTACAATTGCAACCAAAAGCAAAATATTTTCAGAACAATAGTAAAGACACTGTGAAAGTAAAATTGAATGAAATCATTTCTTAAATACTTGGGACTCAAATTATTTATGTTCCTTTTTGCTATAAAGGATAATTAAAGGAGAACATAAAGAAACAGAGAAATGGAAATGCAAATCAAAACCACAATGGGATAGCTCTTCACATCTATTAGGATGGCTACTAAAAAAAAATCAGAAAATAAGTTGATGCAGATGCGGAAACATTGAAATTCTTCTGCATTATTGGTGGGAATGTGAAATGGTGTGATCATTATGGAAAACATATGGCAGATCCTCAAAAATTATAAATAGAATTACCATATGATCCAGCAATATACCTTCTGAGTATTCATCCAAAAGAACTCAAAACAAGATTCAATCAGGTGTTTGTACAACCCAACTGCCCATCAGATGGAGTATTATTCAGTATAACATGGGTGAAACTTGAGATCATTATGTTAAGTGACATAAACCAATCATAAAAAGACAAAAACTGTATGATTCCACTTACATAAGGTCCCTAGAGTAGTCACATTTATGGAGACAGAAGGTAGAATGGGGGTTGCCAGAATCTTGGAGGGGAAATTGAGAGTTGTTTAATGGTCTAGGGTTTCAGTTTTGCAAGATGAAAAAGGTGGAGACTGGTGCACGACAATGTAAGTACACTTAATACAACTGTACTGTACACTTAAAAGGGGTTAAAATGATAAATTTTATCTTGTGAGCATTTTACAACACTAAAAATGTTTAAAGAAATATGAAAATGAATTATTACAAGCAATAAACATTTTTAAATCTTTACAATCTCTAATACATTCCTGCTTATCTCACTTACCCACAATGATCCCTCCTCATGAAGATTAGCTTTAATCATAAAGTTAACTATTTCGTTTTAAAATTTTTAATAAGTTATCAATATACCAGTGAAATATATGAGAATTCAAAACTTAAGAACTCTATTCCTTAACACAATACGGGCATTTTCTGTTGAAATTAAACATAAAATAATCACATACAAGGTATTCTGATTTAGCTCTGGTTTCCTCTCTCTGGTACTGAGAGCACAAGAGAAGTTTTCAAGGTTTCTAAAATGATGGTTTTCTCAGTAGAGAACATGAAGAGTCGGTCTGAAAATAAGTGAAGGCAGAACTCCTTTCCCCTCCCAATCCCAAGAAACTGTGCGGAGAAATATATAGGAGAGTTACCACAGTTTAGTGACTAAAAGTACAAGCTTGGAATCTGACTGCCGGGGTATAATTCCTCCCTGCACCTTAGTTTCCTCATATGGAAAAGGGAGGGAGGAGGACCCATACTCTAGGGTCAGTATGATGATGAAGTCAACAGATGCATTAAAAAAAAAACCTCAACAGTGCTATTGCTCTGCTACTATCTCAGAATAATAAGTACTAAATCTCCCACTTCTCCCTCCTTCTCTTCTTCCAATATTTATCTGAGCTGCTTTGAAATGAGCTGGTCTTCCATCAAGCCCAAGAAATGTAGAAGACCTCTCTAAATGATGATGGGGTTCCTTTTACTTTTCGAGAGATATAAACCTGTATATGCATATATTTGTTATTTAATTAACTGTTGGTATAAACCATCATCAGTAATAAAATGGATTTTTTAAAATTGAAGTACATGCAGTAAAATGCACAGATCTTCATGTACAGCTTGACAAATTCTGACATGTGTGTGCAAGCATGTGACGATCACCTTGGGCAAGACACCAAACATTCTCATTAATTTTTTCTCCTTCACCTATTTCATCCATCCCTCCACCTCCCTCCCCTATGGTAACCACCAATCGGTTCTCTGTGTTTATGAGTCCATTTCAGTTTTGTTTATTTGTTCCTTTGTTTTGTCTTTTAGATTCCACATATAAGTGAAATCATACAGTATTTGTCTTTCTCTGCCTGGATTGTTTCACTTAGCATTATACCCCGAGGTCCATCCATGTTGTTGCAAATGACAAGATTCTGTTCTTTTTTATGGATGAGTAATATTCCATTGTGTATATATACCATTCATCTCTTGATGGATGTTTTGGTTGTTGGAAAATGGCTATTTTTGCTATTGTAAATAATGCTGCAATATTATGCATTATGCATAACAAACATAAGACTGCATGTATCTTTCCAGATTAGTGATTCTGTTTTCTTTGGGTGAATTCCCAGAAGTGGAATTTCTGGGTCATATGGTATTTCTATTTTCAGTTTTTTGAGAAACCTCCATACAGCTTTGCATAGTGGCTATACCAATTTGCAACCCCTTCAGTAGGCTATGAGGGTTCCCTTTTTTCCACATCCTCCCTGAAACTTGTTACATTGTCTTATCGATATTAACCATTCTGACTGGTAAGGAGGTGATAGCTCACTGTAATTTTGATTTGCAACATAACTAATCATCAGGGAAATGCAAACAAAATGTCAGTTTTCTTAAACTAGTAATCAATCTTTATAATAACTAGGCTCCATGTTCCTGGCTTAGGTTGTCTAATTCTATTCTATAGTAACTCAGTAAACTCCTCAACCAAAAATCATCCTGATTATAAACATGTTACCAAAGGAGAAGCTAGGACTATAATAAATAGTTCAGTGACTTAGTAACTAACCACAGCAGGTTAAGGCAGTGTGAGAACACAGAAATGGAATTCACAGATAGATTCAAAAGATTTTACATACAGAAGCCCATCTCTTCCTGAAGACTATAAAGCATAAAGACAATTGTACCATGAGAAGGAGAAGATGAATAATAGAAACAGGAGGGTTTTGGCGGGGGGAGGAGAAAAGTACTAACAAGAGAAATTAAAAGAAAACCCACTATTCCCCTTAGAATTCCAACCCATGACTTTAGCCTTTCAGTCTGCACAGGACCAATGAGGCACTGAATGTGACACCGGTAATTCCTTTTTGTTGCTCTTGTGTGTATTTTGCCACGAAGGTGTAAAGCATCATCAAACTGAAAACTACGTGCAGTCTTTGAACTGAGCATGCTTTTCAATTCCACAAATGAGAAACAGTTAAACAGGAAACAGGCTTCCAAGAGGCTTTGGTTTACCAACAGTAATAGAGTCAGGGAACGGACTCTCTTAGAGAATCCCAGAATACCTTACCACATTTAGCGTTATATGAAATGAAACCCAGAACTTTCTACATGGCTGAAGCAAAATATTCTGTGCATGCTCCTCTTCAGTTAATTATTCTGTCACTGTTTTGCTTCTTCAAAGAGAAGAGAAAATCAAATACAGATTTGGCATTATGTTGTTTGCAAAAAACTGGAAAATCTCAAATAATGCAAAACAGAAAAGACAGTAGCTTTTTTGACCTTTGGAAATTTCCACTGTTCTTTTCATAACCATTGACATAAATGACTAAGCAGTTTAAATGCTTATGCACAGAAGACACTATAAATTCATACTTTTGCCATTAGTTTCACTGGGAAAATGTTTCCCATCCACATTCAGATACACACATTTGTTTGACGGGACATTTGATTTAGGGCAAATAATACTATAATTTTACTGTGTACCACTTATATCTAATACAAAATATTTAATTATCTTATATGCTTAATCAACACAATTCAATATTTGTTTTGTTTAACCATGATGACTCCAGTATCTGGATTCAAAGAGCAAGGAAAAACCTGGAATCAATCACTTAGAGTTAAAAAAATTATATACTGCAAAATTAGGAATTAACAAAAGAATCAGCTGAGGATAGATGATGTGAAATAAAAGGATGTATCGAAAAGCTCATTAGTTGAACAAAGCTAGTCTAGGATAGCCTCATAACAATTCCCATATGACAAGAAAAAATGACAGTGACAGTCTTTTCCTCTTAATCATTTTGAATTTGCACCGGAAATCTAAGTGTGCACCGATATAGAATTACATCCACAGCTCTCTCTCCATATATTGTACTTGAAATATATTTCATTCAAAACAAATTCTGTATCCATGTTTCAAAATTGCCTTGAAAGAAAGCATCTTTTTTATTCTTGTATTACATGCAAGGCACATTATAAAATGCAGTGCCATGATACAATATCTTCATCCACATTGCAACTGTTCTTTCCTTCTCCTGTAATCTTTCTTGGTTATATACAAAGAGTATGACCATCAAAAGGATAATAAATGGCCTCTGCCACTGGGGTGTGTAATACGTATAGTGAGAATTGATTTGTTGGTTATGAAGGAAGCCATAGAGCACACAGATCACCTCAAAATCACATTGAGGCCAGCAGCTACTCCTCAGTCCATGCAGGCAGCTCCTCTATTGCTCACGGAGTCAGCTGCCAGAGGGTGAGAAGAATGGTGAGGCCATCCAGTATTCAGCTATTAAATTAAACCTATTTCTCTGAACTTCAGTCACATTTCATATGGCACACGTATATTCCCCTTTCAAGCCCAATCCTTATAGAGACCTGAAATCAAACAAGATTTCTATGATCCATCAGTGTAATAATAAAAAAAAAAAGAGACTAAAATTGCTTTGAAAAAACAACAAAAACATGGAATGCATTCTTGAACTCTCATACAGGGAACAGGAGTCCTTAGGAATTTGCATAACAACCCCAGCCCCCCCATCCATCAGCTGTGCATAATAATCCTTTAAAAAAGGTCACTATCAATCAATGGCATTAAAATTTCCATAGTCCCTTCTTCTGGTCTAACTATACTATAGATGTAGCATTTTTTAATCAGGTTTTTGTTTTTGTGTAATTCTTTCACTTGGGTACTTCTCACCCATTTTTTCTACCGTGTTTTATTTATCAACAAGTTTTTGACTATGGATATCCTCAGTGATTGTGAGGCTTTTTCTAGGATTTGATAGTCATCATTTCAGGGAGTCACTGTGATGAAAGTGTCAAAGAAACATGCAGAGGTCACACCATATGTGTGATGAGGAAGACCTCACCATAATCCTTCAAACTTTTGCAGAGGCTGAACTAAAACCAAACAAATTAAGTGATTTGCCTAAGTTAACACAACTGCTAAGAGTTTTAACTACTGTCTCCTGACTCTGCTTTGGAATTCCCACCACTCATCCACTCAATCCCTTTGGCCAGTAACGCCAAGACCAAGAAACTAGGCTGTTTAAAAGCGAGCCGCTTTATTTTGAAACCTGAAAGGAAGACATGTTTCCTCCTTTGTAGAAGCTGGTTTTAATTGGATACAACTCCCTCATTCAACAGATCATCATTAAATAGATGTAGTTTGTCAGGCCCTACAGTGACATAGTAGGCAGAATAATGTCAGGCACCAAATATGTCCACACCCTAATCCTCAAGGCTGTGTTAAATTATATGGCAAAGGGGAATTAAAGTAGCAAATGGAATTAAGGTTGCTAAATAACTGAGTTTAAAATAGGGAGATTATTATGATTATTTGGATGGGTCCAGCAAATTCATAAGGGTCCTTAAAAAGTGGAAGAGGGGAGCAGGAGTGACAGACAACCAGAAAGAGATCCAGCGGGTGGCAGTGAGAAAAAGACGTGGGCCCAAGTATTTGGCTTTAAAGATGAGGAAGGGGAATGACCATGAGCCAAGGAATGAGGGAAGCTTCTGGGAGCTGGAAAAGGTGAGACACATGTTCTCCCCTGGAATCCAGAAAGAATGCAGTCCTGCTGACACCCTGCATTTAGCCCAGTGAGACACTTTCAGACTTCTGACCTCCAGAACTGTGAAATAATAAACTAGTATTGCTTTAAGCCGTAAGCTCATGGTAATATGTTACGGCAGCAGCAGAAGAGTAATACAGATGGGCTCTGAGTTTTACAGACGATCAACACTGTCACTCACCTACAGAAACCTCATTCTATTGGCAGAGAATGGTGAGTAAAAAGACAAATGAAATCCTGGTGATAAGTATTATGGTGACACACACACAAAATGCTATGACAAAACATTAGACAGACACCTGTTTCAAACCGGGCCAGAGAATACTTCTCTCCAGAGATCTATGAGGTAAAGAGGAATTGGACAAATGGTAGTAAGAAGTTAGGCAGGGAAGCTGGGATAGAGGGCATTCCATCACACATGCAATTCTCAGAAAAATAAAGTTCTATTTCTAAAAGTGAACATAAGCGGAATTGGGTGGAGAAAGTCCAAGTAGGTGAGGACAGTGACAGAGGCTGAAGTTGGAGGCGAAGACAGGGTCTGCTGGTGAAGAAGCTGGGTTGTCATATGCCATATGAAGGGGTGTACTCTAGGCTGCCACCCTCAATAGCCCTTGAAGTTTTTTAGAGGGAGGGAGAGGGATGTCATGCTTGTATTTTAGAAACATTGCTCTGGTGCAGGATGAAGAAAAGTGTGGGGAGGGTCCTGACCAAAGGGGAGAAAGGATTATGACTTAGACTGTGACCTACCAGAGCAGCTCAAAGAGGAACAGAGCCACATAGAAGCTTCCGGAAATATGGCGTGGGTGATCTTTGTGGTGACAATGACATGAGGGGCGGCAAACACCAAGTTTCCTGAGATATGCTTGGGAGTCGCAAACCATGAAGAATTCTCTTGCTCCCCGTGTTAATCCTCTGGGCTGCCATCACCATGACCTGGGTGATTTTGAACAACAACAAAAAAACATTCTCTTACAGTTCTGAGGCTCTAAGTCCAAAATCAAGGTGCTGGCAGGGCCATGTCTCTCTGAAGGTTCTGGTGGGGACCAGGGGGAGGGCCTTCCTTGCCTCTCCCAGGCCTGGTAGTCCCAGGCATTCCTTGGCTAGTGGCTGCATAAATCCAGTCTCTCTGCCATCTCCACATGGCTGTCTTCCCTCTGTGCATCTGTGTCTTCACACGTAAGGACACCAGCCATGAGATCAAGGGCCCATTCTACTCCAATGAGAGCTCATTCTAAGTTACATCTACACTGACACTCTTTCCAGATGAGGTCACATCTGGTTAGAACATATTGTCTGAGGGGAAACAGTTCAACTCATAACACCCTCAAATGCCAACAGCAGCCCTTTTGAGAAACAGGGAATTAGAGAGGTGGCGTATAATTGCAAACGCCCTTCCTCTGAACAAAGCTCTTCTCTTCTATTCGCTTCACTGAAAAATGGTTTCTGGATAAGAACTTGGAAGGTATGGAATTTTTGGCATCGACAACAATAACTGATGTAATAGCAGCAGCTATTATGTATTGAACACACTATGTCATATAATGTATGTATATGGCCTCTAATTTACAGGGTCCCTTTGGAGGACACGTGCTTCTATACGCATTTTACAGATGAGAAAATGATAACCAATAAAGTTCCTGGTACTTGCTTTAGTTCAAACAGCTATTAAGAGAGAACCAGGACCAGAATCTAGATTTGAACCTAACTTTAGTCTGATTGCAAAACCTGTATATTTCTGCAATCCATGCAGTTCTGAATAACCAGGGCTGATGGGGTTGACAGGAAGGTTTACAACTCCCTCACAGATACCCGCCAGAGGTACTGGAACTCAGCTGAAAGGCAGACTGACAGGGACGTTAGTGAGTTACGGACTCTATTTGCTCCATAAAAGCAGGCACTGCTGGTGAGTTCATGGCCATGTTCCCAGGCCTTAGCATTGTGCCTTATGCATAGTAGGTACTTAAAAATACATATTTGTTAATGTATAACCTCCCCCCCCAACCATTTTCCTCTGTTAATCTCCATTATGGAAAACTTCTTTTTTAATGAATAACTTTTAAATGCCTGGTTTTCTAAATGGTTTAGGTTACAGCTATGATCTGCTTCAGCCAGTTGGCCTATACCTTTACTTTACCTATTTCAATATTCATACAGCTCATGCCCATGAATTTGTTACCTAAGAAATTAGAAAAGCACCATTAGGATTTTCTAAATGGCAGCTGAGAAAGACCCCTAAGTGCACAACAAACATTAAATGATTTGGCTGGTAGGCATTCTGGGCAAGTTCACTGCGATACCATGTTTACAAGAAAATGAAGTAACAGTAAATCACCATAAGGAAGGACTTATGTGGAAGGACAGAGCATTAATCAAAAATGAATTACTTGGGGGACAGGGGTTGGGGTGAGAAAATAGGTGAAGAAGATCAAGAAGTACAAACTTCTAGTTATAAAATAAGTAAGTCATGGGAATGTAATGTACAACATGGAGAATATAGTCAATACTGTACTGCATATTTGAAGGCTGACAACTTTTTAAGTCTTAAAAGTTCTCATCACAAGAAAAAAATACATAACTTTTTATGGTGACAGATGGTCACCAGACTTATTGGGGTCATCACTTTGCAGTGTATACAAATATCAAATCATTATACTGTATACATGAAACTAATATAATGCTATATGCCTATTATACCTCAATTACAAATGAATTATTAAAATACCATAATCATGAGTTGATTATTTGATCCATATACATATAGATTATAAATGGCATCAGCTTTATTTTTTTACCAAAGTTGTTAAAACACTCAAATCTGCTATTGCTTTGTCATTGTTTTGAGTATTTGAAGACATACTTTTACAAAAGTATATGTATATAGGTATATATACATTTACCAAAATGTTTGAGATAAAATTATTATCCATTCTTTTAACTTTTAGAAAACTTCATGAAAAGGAAAACTTCACAAGTTCATCATGATGTTAGCATTTTTAAACTAGATTTTTCCCCCTAAACTTGTGTCTCCTTGGCCAATTTGGGTATTACACTTTTAATATAGCACATTGTCTTTTAACAGGTTTAATTCAATTTATAACAAATGCCTCTAATTAAGTTAAAAGATCTTTGAAAATTGCTAAATCTTAGGGGTAATATTACCACTACTGACATTGAAATAATTGATCATTCCCACTGAGGCACCAAAGCATGAATGTTCTAATGAGAAAACAGGGATTGAAGTGTGTTGAAATAGTCCAAAGAGACTCCCCAACTCTTTCTGCTGTTCTTTCCAATGACAGCCTCCGAATGGGAGTGGTGGGAGGGCAGGGACAGACAAAACTTACCCAGGGCAGAAAAAGCAAATAAGAGTAAACTTCAAAAGCAAAGTCACCATTGGAGCAAAGGTGACCCAAGTCTGTTTGCCTTTTTGAAAATAACATTTTATTCAATATGTGTGTTTCTGTGTTAGGATGTCAATTTTTGTCATTTATGAATAATATTTTCTTGAATACTCTGTGGTAATAAATACTGGTTGTGATGTTAGAATGTATCTACTTTCCCCAAGAGAAATTCTCTTAAAGTCAAGAATGAGTAAATATAGAGCTGGTGCTTTATGATAATTGAGGTGTATGAGAGCTAAGGACAAGGAATGTTCCTTGGCTGAACAATGACACCAGAGTGGGAAGTAGAGACATAAGCAATGTCACAGTTATTGCAACTTTCCTTCTGGCTTCAGGAATCCAGTTACCTTTGCAGCTAATCTGTTAGGAAGGAGAGCATTTACCTTGCTGGTATTTACCTGGCCTCATTAGTTAAAATGTTTACAGAGCATTCCATAAGGGAAATAGCCAAATACTTTATGCATACTGGAACTTTCATTGATAATTGGAACAATAACATAAAATCAGATAGCTTTGAAAACAATGATACTGATGAGCTGCATGATAATGCATAAGTAGAGCAGAACATAATACTTCACAGCTCAGACATAAGAATATTGTCAGGAGCCTTCAGGACTTGCCAGGCTAGCTACAACTACAAGGTGAGTAGAGACAGGACTATACACAGTGTGAGAGCAGAGAGCCCAGTTGAATCCTCTGTCTTCTATTTACTAGTTTCGTGATATTTTGTGAATTATCTCATCTCTGGGCCTCAGATGCTTTCTCTAAAACTAGGGGATTGCAATGTCTAACTCTTCAAGTCAATTACAAGGATTAAACAAGAAAACACATCCGATTCCGAGGGAAAACATTTGTCACTTTTAAGGGGAAGTCACTAAAGATGAGGGAAGTCATTTCAAATCTCAAAACTGGCTTCTAATTTTGATTCCACTATTTCAGGCAATGGAAAACACGCCCTAAAGAAAGGATTGCATTGTGATTCTTCTAACTGCATCTGTAGGTAGCTCTGACATTAAGTCAAAACACAAAAGACATAGCTGTGGGATCTCTTCTTTGCTTCTTTCCTAAAATCCCAATTGGGATAGTGAATATTAGATATCCTAGATAAATAGGTTTTGCAGCAGAAGTCCATAATTGGAAAAGGAACCCGAGTTTTGACAACACCTGGATATTGAAACTAGGAAAGAGAAAGAAAATGTATTTGCAGTGTACAGAAGAGTTTAAACAGGAGATTGATAAAATATCAAGTGTAAGAGCACTGTAACATGCTCAGGTTTTGTTCTGGGACTGAGTTTAATTTTGCCTTCTTTTAGCAAAATCTGAGCACATGGCAAATACACTGTAAGTGTGTAGTCTCTCTAAAATAGTATCTATAAGACACCTATACTCACAATACTTACTCCAAAGGTTCATAGAGAAATCAAAAAGTAGAGTGTAAATAATATTTGTCTCATAATAAATGCCCAGTTAATATTAGCTAATAGAATTAATTTATCACCATCAATAATAATATAGTATTTTCTAAATAAATAATAATGAAAATAGTCTGAATTTCACTCTCCCTAGTTGTTTATAGAGAAGTGTTCTTGCTGTAGAAACAAAATTTAAATCTTTGCAATTACATCAAGAAAAGTTTTAGTCATTTTTAATCCATACCTTCTTTTAAAACTTCTAAATGAAGACCTAAAATAGCGGAACATACATCCTCAAAATTAAGTAAAACAAAATACATAATACAATATATTAACTCTTTTTCTTTCCAATTTACTCCTGAGTTGTTTTATTTAGGCACCTATTATAAAAAGTAATTTGTGTTGATAGCACTGAGGAAATCTAGAAATTAAAGAGCTAATTAAATTCTTTTTGAGTAGTTTTTGAGTCCTTGTATCTCTATATGTATGTGTGCACATATTTAAACAAACACCAAAAACTGCTGGATGTTACTAGAAATTGACCTTCCAGGATGTGTACTTTAATTAACCATTTCCCCTGGACAAACAAATCTATACTTTAAACCATAGTTCCAAAGCAGTCATAGATCATGGGCCTGATAGGACTGAACTAGAATGTCAGAAATTACAATTCAGATAGGAAATGTAAGTAGTAAGAAATTGACCTATTTGTTGTGAATTTACTATTTATAGAGGATCTTAATGAAGTTTTACTATCTTAAGTCAAAAAAAAATAGTAAATATCGTATAAAACATTTAAATAATGTCCTCATTTCTAGAAATAGTTTGGCATCTTTGAAGTTATTTTTAAATGATATTTTTATAAATGATTTGCCTGCATATTTTTAAAAAGGAGTTTTTAAACGTGTTATAAAAACATTACAAGAAAGGCACATCTGGTACAATAATTCCAGAATATCATCCTGAAACAAAAATATGATCACAATTTGCAAAATACTTTGCTGATTTAATACTGTATACATACTTGTATATTTCAAGTTATATGCTTTGTCACTCAGCTTTGACATATAAAAATGATAGTTGCTTAATCTTTGCACTTACTGAAGTACGCTTGTTGAAAGAGGACATCTGAGAGTGTAATGCTAACTAAAGTAGCATCGCAAGTAAATATAAGTCACAGAAATGTTTAGTTCCCTTCTACTCAGTAGTTGCCTTCCCCTTGGAGGCAGAGTTGCAGGCAGAGGGCCCACTGAGAAGAGATCTTGGGAGCTCTACCCGAGTAGAAGGAGATCCTGGCCCACAAGGAAGATGTAGTGAGGCCTTCGCTGATGATCAGGAGTTGCAGAGGACCTGGAGAGTTGTCCCAAAATGAGGCAAGGGCACATGGACTTTGTGTTTCCACATCAGTCAGTCAGCGATTACCAGTTGCCCAATGAGAGGCCAGGATCCAGATAAGGCTTTGCTGTGGCCAAGGAGAGTTCCCAAAAAGGGACTCTGATCTGAGTCTTCAGCAGCCAAGAATGCAGGTGTCACCTGAGTGGGGGATCTGGGTGAAGCCCCACCTTATCCCTCACTGCTTACCCTGCTGTGGCTCGAATCCACTTGCTTCTGCAGTGAACTCATCTTGTTTAGGAACAGCTCCTGAGGGATTCCGGTCAGTCTTGTTTCCTGTGAAACTTGGCGCAGAGGAGCAGTGGGAACAGCTACAGGGCGAGCTGCTACGGTTGATCTTAAGGTTACAACCGAAACTCTTGACCATCCTCCTCCACCATGCATCCCAGGATCCCTTCACCCTAACCAGTACCACTGCTCTTCTAGATGGCTCGTCTGATGGAGAGGTCTGAATGAAGATTGCTAAAGGGTCTGAACTCTCAGATAGCATGCTCCTCTCAGGTGGTAGCTGTTCTACATGTCTACTGGCCATTAAAGCTGAGCACGTGAGGACCAGGAGTGCCCAAAATGGATCACCTGAAAAGCAGACCTATTCTTGCCTGCCCCCATTGCATGTAACAGCCCCGCCTCCTACTGAGGTTAAGGCATAAATAACCTTGACAGTAGTGGTGACTCTTCCTTGCCTGCTGGTTTACTGGCAGGAGGAGCCTGATGTGATCTGGTGGTAACCATACCTCAGAGGATCTGTTCTCAGATGGAAATGTTCCCTCTCTGGAAACCAGGGCCTCTTGGATTGAAAAGTCTAAAATTATTGAGTAGGGAAATATGAATTCTCCAAGTTGCCCCTAGGAGTAATTGTGAGGCCATTTTCACATCTAGCTCTTTGTTCCCAATTATTCTATGAGCTGGCCCAGCCCATATCATGGCCATCGATTCAGGGTATATCCTGCATCCTGAAGAGATGGTGCCCTATCCTTACAAGGTGACATTTTCAAGCTGACACCCCAGCTGCACTTCTAAGAGAACAGTTCATCAGCCTATCAGATTGGAAACATCTGTATAGTGCAGAAAAGTGCTAAGATTTGTGGATCATATGCCCACAGCTGCATCTCCTTTGCGATACATCAAGTACCTTGTTCTGAGGCAATGCTGAACCGCATTCTGGGTTAATCAATCATTCCGTAAATCCTCAGCTAGTGATGCTGGCCACAGCCCAGTTAACAATAAATGCAAACTTTTATCTGGAAAAATGTGTTGATCCCTCTTGCTGCCTCTTCCAAGGAGAAAGTTGTCCAATACAGTCAACATGCCACCAAATGACTAGTTGGTCTGTTTGAGGGATGGTGCTGTATCAGGATAGGCTTGTTTCTATTAGTGGCAGGTTGGACACTTGGCAGCAGTGACTAATTTAGGTCATGGTGAATGGCAGCTCATACTGTTAGGCCCATGTATAACTTCTGTCTTGTCCACCTGTGTGTTAGGTTATGAATCCACCATGCCAGCACTGATGTGGTCAATAATAGGGACTAGTGGACGTTAAACATCTGTTTTGTCTGTTTGTTTCATGCATCTCCCAGGGTGGATGTTAACATGTAAGACAAAGATATTCACATGTTGGGTACACTCAAAGGCAAATTCACATGCCTCTTCACCCCAGTTTTTATTCCACATTTTTTCATCTTTTCCCTCCCAGGCCCCTGTCTAACTAGACAGGCCATTTGTCTCTACTGTGATCCCTTATATATATATATGTGTTTGGTTCCTTGGGTCACTTAACTTTCAACACAAAGATGGTAACTAGTTGCACCAGGAAGCATCCACCCACAGGAGAATTTTCCCTGCCTGCTGTTTGGCAGGGGCTCCCCTGGGTGTGTAATACTCAGCAGCAACCCATTTTCCTACTTGCACTCACCATCTGCGAACTAGGCTCGGTCTTTTTCCTCTGCTGTCAGGTGGTCATCAGGGACCCCCACCCGTTGCTCAGGGAGAGACTCAAACCCACCAATGGTAGATATCATGAGGGCTAAGCCATCTGTTCATGCAGCTCACTTAAAAAATTAAAATATCAGAAACTTGTGTTATGAAAAGGATAGATCAGGATAATTAGATAGAGTGACTGTTGGGTGAACCTGGAAGGTCACCGTGTGGAGGTGAGATCTGAATGAGATGGAACCAGCTATGGCTCCACATCAGATTATGACAATGGGAAAAAGAGCTCTAGACAGAGCGATTGGGTCCCTGGATCACGTCATCCCTAAGGTCCACAGGCCAGTTCTATTCTTTATCTTCTACCACTACCCATGCTTACTTTTCTCTTTATTTGATAAATTCATATTAAAATGTCATTTCATCAAAGACCCTAATATAAATTCAGCACATATTTTGGGGCTGGAGAGCGGGGGAGAAGTACAGGGGAACTTCTTTTCTGTGAAACAACAAAAAACAGCTAATTAAAATAATTGTAAGATTTGTATGGGCCATATAGCAATCATTAGCTGGCTACCCAGAAGCACCTTCCAAACAGGCTGTCCCTTGCTCACCTTCAACTATAGAGGCAAGAAAACTCTAGATGTTCCTTTCTCTAACTCCCCTTGCAAATGAGTGGCTATCTGACCCAGGAATGGACAATGAAATACAAAGGGAAGGTTGCTGAAGGGATTCTGAGAACGCTAATAATCTACCCAGTAGAAGACAAAAACCAAGGAGAAAGCTCACTCCCCACTGGCCCTTCTCCTGCCTTTGAATGTGACCTTGATATTTAGAGCTTGAAATTGTAAGGGGTAGAACGAAAGAACCTAAGGTTTTGCTGGTTTTGTTTTAAATACTCAGTGCAATCCTTCAGTTGAATGACAAAGGTAAAAAATAATTGATTATGTATTGATTTAGATGCTGGTATTGTGGTTGCTGCTATGTGTGTGTGTATTTTGTAGGCGATGGTGATTATTAAATGCTCACACTGCACATATCATGAGCAGCAAGTGTCACTTAGGGAGGTTGCCAAGAGATTTCTTGACAGAACATTTTCCCAGCCAAGCTTCTGTGTGTGTGTGTGTGTGTGTGTGTGTGTGTGTGCTCAGAAAAAATTCACTGCACTGGGATCGCATCTCCCTGAAGACAAGGCAGTCACATACATTCACACATAATAAGGTTAGAAACATGGTGAAAATATGTTCATACGAAATGTTACATTTCCGGTCCTGTTCCTCACAACTGTGACATTAATTATTAGGTCCAACTTGCTGCAATGAAACAAATACAAAAAACCACAACAGGTCATTTAGGAATACAGTGTATTCAATGAAAAGAAAGATGTGGCCTGATGTGATAAAAGTGAATGAAACACTTAGCTGCTCTCTAAATTACCTCTGAATGGAAACATCCAATGCTAAATTAGGAAACTATAAATTCCTGAATTTAGGAGATTTTCAAACTGAGGCAGCAGTGCAGTAATCAATCCCTGTGTGAGGCAAATCATAACTGAACTTCCCTGTTGGGTAACATCCATTCTGAAAATTTGAACGCAAGACTTATGAAGCCAGAAGGGCATTACCCACTTTCTCCAATGGTGAAGGGTCACAACAGTGCCTGAGCTATCTGAACTCATCTTCTAGAATCTTCGAATAAGTTTAGAAATAAGTTCCCACTTATACAGCAGTCCAACATCCAAAAGTCATGAGCAAAACATGAAAAATAAAAAATCCTCTTGTTTTTCTTCAACATTGTTACTATAGTGTTTTCATTTATTTTCAGAAATCAGCAGAGAGAGAATAAGGGCAGATTGCCAAGTTTGAGACTAGGGATGTCCTTGAAGACAGCCTAAACCAAAATAAGCACAAAAACAAACATGTCTACAATTAAAAGATAGTAACACTGCATTATAATTAGATGTTTCAGGAAGTAAAGATATTTTCAGTTAACTGAATGTGTAACAATTACTTGGATTATTGTCATACTTAAAATGTCAATGTTAAATGAGTGCTTTAAGCACATAATAATAAATTCTGCATTCTTAAGTGGCAAATACAACAAAGCCAAATATAGAGAATGTTTTTACTGGAAGCAAAATCAAACATTAACCAAGACCTGCAACACACATTTTTAAAAATGCAGGAAACAAAGGAGGGGTAGCTGTAGATAAACAAACATGGTTCTGATATTTACCAATTTGCATAGCATTAGAAACAGGTCAAAAACTCATGAAGAAAACCTGGTTGGAGGCACACACCCCATTTCAGAAGCAAATGTGTAAAGAAGGCAACTACAGAGAATTCTACAGACCCTTAAAGACCTCTTCCTAGAAATCTGGGTTAATTATAGCATTTGTGAAATTAGCATCAGTTAGTTTCACACCTGCCATTAAATCCTATATGATTTCCTGGGATAAGTTGTGATTATATTGCAGTCCTGCAAACCATACTTTGCCCATGTCAGTGTTAATCACACAGGATTCAAAAGAAGCAAGTGCCGTTGCTTTATACTGTCAGTAACATCTCCCCTTTTCTCCAATCTAAGTTCTTACTTCCTTTTGAACCTCAGGTCTCCAAAGCAAGCAAAAAGCCCCCAGTGATTTACCTGTGGCATGTTTTCCATCCTGCAAACCATGCGCCTTGGAAACATACAATGAAGCAGGAAGTTTTATCTAACCTCAAGACTGTGAGAAAGGACAGTTCTTGCCTTAGCCAACTAGAGTCTACCTGGATATGCTGGGTACTCTTTTATTCATCACCTATGGTCCAACCAACACTTTTTTAAGCACTGACAACATCAAAGCAGAAGTATCAGGGTCTCTGTTTCTTCCTACCTTCCCTGTGGAGTGAAGACATGTCACATACCAGTTGCCAATTGTCTAATGGGGAAGTTGCATAAATTTGGAAATGGTAAGAGGTCACTGTAGCTAGGCAGGTTTAGGGACAGTCTGCTGAGAAAATGTTTCTTGAAGTGGACTTGGAAGGAGTGGCAGGATTTGGTTTGGTCAAAGGCTAAAAGGTTGAAAGTTGTAACAATATCAAAGCAGCATCTGAGACGAGGTCAGCATCAGGTGTGGAGCAAACCTAACTGCCTTCTACCTTTTTTAACAAAGAGAGAAAATATTTTCCCCGTCAAAAGGTACTGAGTATTAAGTAAATGTTTTAGGGGCCCCATTTGTTCTTTGTTGTTAATATTCTGAATGATATGCTTCTTAAGAAAACAAAGAGGAAAAATGATCCCTTCTGCTTTTTTTTTAAAAAAGCATGCTTTCTGTTGTGCCAGATTATTGTAGTTTTTGTCTCAGAATTTATATACCCAGCAGAGTGAATTGTCAAGACCTTCCAAACTGACAACCTTGAAGGAAAATCTACCCTCCTTTTAAGATAGGACTTTCTTTGAAAAGTTTGATTTAATAAACAAACAAGTCAGGCAGTCAGTTATACTAAATGCTGAACCCAGAGAGTAGTATCTACATTATCTACATAATCATTCAAGGCTAATCATAAATGTGCAGAAGGTACAGAATCACTTCACACCACAGTGCTTATCAGTGGGCTAATCAGAAATAGCAACTCATAAATTGTTGGTAAGTGTAAATATGTGATACACCACAAGTGGCATGGATGTCACCCGATATATCCACAATTCCTGTGTGCTGAATTTCAACCTAAGAAGAAAATGTGAACTATGAATGGGGTTGTCTTTTCAGAGGGTTTTCAACTTTTTCTGTTTCCACAGTGGAAAGGTCGTGGGTTTTAGCTTCAGGCAGGGCTAGGTTTCAAAGCAGCTCACCATTTACCAGCCACTCATAATGGGCAGATCATTTAACTTGCTGAAAAGCAGTTTCACTCACTTTAAACACAGGAAAAGCACACACACTTGAAAGAGTTTATGGTGAGAAAAAAGTCTGCAAGACAAATAATTATGCTGACTCAAAGCTACCTTATCCTAACAGCAAAATAATCGAATCACTACTTAGTCACTAATTTACTAAACACTGACTGACCACTTCCACCACGTATGAAAACATAAAACAGTGAACATGGTTACAGGTGATGTTCTGAAAGTGGAGAAGTAAGGCCCTTAAAGAAGCAGCGAGCTGCCCGTGGGAAAAGTGTGGAGATAGCTGAACACCCACTGTGTGCCTTTGACATCTTCTTTTGCACTATTTTTCAACTAAGCTCTAATATGGAAAGAATTTCATGAGAAAATTATCCAATTAATAAGGAAAAGGGGAAAGCACTAAATGTGGTTGCAACAATATTAATAATCTGATGTAAGTATAAAACATTCCTTTGACCTCTCTTCTAGAGCCATGGACAAATAAATATGCTATTTTAATTAGTAAGGAGAGAAAATAGGGAAATTTGAACATAAACCAAAATTGTTTTATTATAACTTCTGTGAATATTCATGCTGAAAGAATTACTAATGCATTTATTTAGACTTTAGGATCCAATTCCTTTTAAACATTGTTATATAATGAAAACCTAAGGCCTATGGAATCATTTGGGGAATTAGGATACCCTGAGATAATACTTTCATTCCATTTAATACTCAATATTTTTAAAATATGTTATAAAACCATTTATCTGTGTTGGCACTGTCCCGGACATTAGGGAGGATCTATGAAAATTATGTGTTTAAAACCAGGGTGCTTTGAATAATTGATTTTTGGAATATTTTGAAGATCTTTATATATTTTAAGTAATGCAATGCTTATTTTTTCTAGAAATTGTGCAACTTAGAATAAAGCTTTAGCATTTACTAGAAGGGTGTCACAAATAAATATCAAAGCCCATGGGAAGTTGAGGCCTGAGGGCTATTTAAATTAGCTACTTTTTTCTAAAATATTCAGAAACCATTTCAGTCAAGAAGTCAGAATATTACTCCTCTCTTCTGTCTTCTCCCCTTTAATGAAGAACAGGATGCCAAAATGCCAGGCACTAATGCTGGCATGGCCAATTCTAGACCAGTAAGTTACCAAGACTCATTCTTTGAACATTCACATTTGCTTCCAGAACTAAGAAACCTACTGTAGTGACACTGTATCTATATACAAGAGGAATGAATAAATCAACAATAAAGGAAGTACTAAAAATGCCTAATTTCCAATACAGTGCGTCCAACAACTGAAATTTAAAAACTGTTAAAACACAACTATAGAACATACAATCTTGTGAGTGCACAAAAGCAAAAGTTAACAATAAAATAAAAGAAGGAATGAATATGCATTTGTAGGTTGGCTGTTATGACTGCTTCAAATACCCTGGTGACAAGGAACACAAATCCTATGTAAGATGAGAAGGTGCATGGTTTTAGAGCAAGGGAATTTTCTTCAAGTTTTTTCATGAGTCTCAACTTGGCAATGTCAAAATGCCATTTCAAAGACACTTATGACAATGTTTGAGCTCTCTGCCCAATTCGACACCTTGTACATTTTAGCAGTTATGTATGTATGTTTTCATGGGTTTACATGTGTACGTGCCTCTGTGTCTAGGGAACTATTAAGTGTGCAATTAGCATTCCATGTAGCTTTGATGTGGAAGAGCATATATTTGCTTTTCTAGGAATCTGTGTGCTTTCCTGGGCTAGGTTGCCAACTGGGGTAATCTGGGAGCCCTTTTTCCTAGAATTTCCTTCCCTATATAGATGTTTGTTTTTTCTGAGGCCTCTCCCCTTGGCGTATACATGACCACCTTCTCTCTGTGTCCTTGCGGCCTTTCTTCTGTGTGTACATCCCTGGTATCTCTCTGTGTGTCCAATTTCCTTTTCTTGTAAGGACAATAGTAATATTGGATTAGGGACCATCCTAATGACCATACATTTTATCATAGTCATCTCTTTAAAAACCTTCTCTCTAAATACAGTTACTGTCTGAGGGACCAGGGGTTAGGGCTTCAACATACGAATTTGGAGGCACACAATTTAGCCCATAATAGATCCCTTGTTCAAAAAGCTGGAAAAAATGTTGTTAAAGGTACTAAAATAGAAAATATTTCCTTTCTTCATCTGTCTTTCTCTCTCAACCAGTTGTAACTTTTCCTTTGTTATTTAACATCTCACTCCCTTGCATGTAGAGACACTCTCTGTCCAGAGCAGACTCCCCTGGGCTCCGGGACTCTGCCTCATGACAGCTTGTATAATACACTGCCCACCAGCTACCAGATTTTCACTCCTGCCAGCTGCTGGACCAACACACTGAAGCCTGGCTGGGTGTAGGGGAGTCAATCCATCTGGGATGCCACTTGGGTCCCTGTGTCCAGCTCACCACTGGGGATAGGGGTTAGTGGACAGGGTCAGGATTGGGAGGCGAGTTCAGGGCCCAGAGCAACAGTCACTACCTTCTGGAGATCTTCTCATGGTTATTTACAGTGAGAATCCAGTTTGTCCTCACTCTCCTCTCTGTTGAGTATTGCTCGACTTCTAGAGTATTGGCCTATGCCCAGTACCAGACATTTGGTGGTGGGCCCATGAGGCCACGGTTCTCATAGTGCTTCTGTGAGTTCCCTTTTGCTTTTCCATTTCAGTGGTTGGATGTGCTTGGTCTCTCAGATTTCTCCTGTTAGCTCTGACTTGTCCAATGAACCCCTGTTTCAAGGCATTGATCAGTGACTTCTCCGTGGATACTCCAGCTCACTATTTCCTACCATAATTTCTCCATCTCCTACACATATGTGCACAGTTCAATTCCTATCACAAAGCCAATATCCCATAGCATTGTCAGTGCTCTGCTTCCGTGACTGAACCCTAGATGGCTGCAAAAGTCCCTCCCATCCCTGCATACATGTCTTTGCTCCTCTCATCAAGATGTAGAATTTATTTCCCTTCCCTTGAACTAAGGGTGGCCTGTGGCTTGCCTTGGCCAACAGACTATGGCAGACGTGACACTGCACAACTTCTGAGGGCAGGTCTCAAGGAGCCTTGCATATTCTGCTCTTGCCCTCGTGAAATACTGAGACTACCATATGAAGAAGTCCAAGTTAACCTCCTTGAGGATGAGGTAGCACATATGAAGAGAGACAAGAACCAACCAGCAGACACCCAAGTAAAGCCATCGTAGACCATCATGCCCAACTGAACTGCCAGATAAACACAACCAAATGAATGAGTCCAGGCAAGACCAACAGAAGGCCTGGCCAATAAGCCTAATGCAAATCCCTACCCCACAGAATTGTGAGCAAATGAAATGGTGGTTTTTCTTCTTAAATTCAGCAACAGATAGCTGATTTTTTAAATTGGTACCAAAACATACTCCATAACAAAAATCTAAAACCCGTGACACTGGCTTTAGTAAGAGATAGGCTGATGGGTGAAGTCTGGAACATTAGCAAGAAAATTTACTAAAGGAAGAAAGCAGTGAAAAAACTACTAAATGATATTGGTTCCTCCTAGCATACGGAGGTTGAACAGTCGGCAAAACCATCACCATTAGTAACTACAGTAGAAAATGATGACCTTACAGATATGGCTAAGAAGAACTTTATACAGAATTTTGAACTTACCAGTTTGGTGCTTCTAGCTGTATATAATGAAGTATTTCAAGAGAGATAGGAGCTCAAGAAAGGACTTTTCAGTTTGGAAATATAGAGGGTCAAGATTTCTGGGTTGATAAATAAAACCTTCTGTCTCTTCAGCCAGCAAAAGATTCTCTCAATAAGAAATGACTCCAGAATAATGAATAAGGTCAAGGTTGTATGTCTGTTAGACCCTTTGTTAAGTACTAAAAAAGATGTAAGGCAATGCCTATAAGATCCCCTCAGCAGAGCAAAGGGTCTTCAAGAATCTTAAAGATGTACTATAGCATTCTGACCTGACATCCAAACAAGATGATTCCAGAAAAAATCGTGGCTGGGGCTTTTATACAAGAATCTAAGGGAGTGGACATATTTGTTAATTTAGTACTCAAATTCTTTAAGAGCTCTTTACCAGCATGGTAAAAGCATGGAAGAAAACTTTTTTTTTTTAAGTGGTTTCTGGGATCCCAAATTTCAGTGGCTAGGAAGCATGGTGAAAAGGCTATTCGCTTGCAAACATGGGCACTTTCTTATCAAATAGGAGAGATATTTCAGAGGATGGAGCCCAGCGCACAGAAAGGGAGCTCAGAGTAGACAAGAACAAGAGTGGAGAGTGCTACTTTCAGATAATATAACTGAACTCTAATCAAGAAACACCCCTTGCCCTTCAAACAGGGGACCTGAAAACAACATGTACTTAGCTGGATTTCAGAATTGCTATGGATCACTTGTTGGTATTAGCCACTTGTTCCTCTACTTCTGAAGAGAATGTCTATAATGATCACCTCCCCAGGCACATGTGGTGGAGCTAGGGGATGAAGATAACTAGTCCTTTTAGGTCTCTGGTTTCTAGATCAAGAGGAGCCATATCTGAATAGCTGCAGCTAAGAAACTTGATTTAGATGAGATCCCAGATGATTTGATCCTGATGTCATAATGGAATAAGACTTTTAAGAAGAAGGTGAGTGTATTTGCATGTAGAAGGGATGTGAATAATTATGGCCAGAGTCAACAGGGATAGATTGTTTCCACTGGGTATTAAATCATCCCCCAAGCCTAAGGACTTATATGTTAATAATTCTGGAATTCAGTGTGCTAGTAATCAGGGTACAATAGTAAAAAAAAATAGATATAGTCTCTTCCATCATGTAGTTTTCAGTCTAGTAAGGATAGATAAATATTAATAAAATAAATTACAATAAAGGTACATGGCACTCACGGCAGATGTTACAAAGGAGAGCTATATTGTGTTATGAAAATCAAAATAGGGGTTTAGAGAAGACACTGATCTGAAGAACAAGTAGAAGGCAACAGGGAGAGGGAACAGTTTCTAAGCAAAGGAATCGTCTGCCAAGGCATTGCTGGAGGGAGGACCCAGACATCAGGCAGTAAAAGTTTTTCTGTAGACAGTCTCAGTCCTAAAGCTTGAACATACCAAATGCTTAAAATTACTGGTCTGAAGTAAAGTAGACATACCCATTAGCTTAGTTCCTGGAAATTCATATTTTGAAAGAATTGAATTATTCCATCTTAAAGTAAAAAAAGTATGGTGCCCTAAACAGAAGTATGTTGGACCCCTGAATATAGATTGAGTTTAATCACTTACCAAAATATTATTTACCACTACTTACAAATTATTTACCTCTTTGCTAAGATAAAGGAGATACTTTTATGAGCTTATATTTATTTATATCACTTATAATTATTATTAAGGATATAAATTTCACAAATAGTTTTTATAAGGAATAACTGCATCTTTTTAAACATTTTGGTCTGTGAATTTTTTTGAAATTTCCTTGTAGAAATTGACAGTCTATGTAAGACCTTTATTGATTGCTGCTGAGATTCAAATATAATGTTTACTATGACCCACAAAAATTTTTCATCAATGATACTGAATGGAAACAGGTCACAGCAATTAGCACTCTGTTGGTTAGAAAAAGAAAGAGGACTCTTATCCATTATAAAGAAGAATATCCACAGGTCATGTGTGAGGTCATCAATGTCCATCAGAGGCAAAGATTTATATTAAAGTGCAGGACTTAAATTCAAAAAAAGATTCAGATTCTACACAACTACACAAGGAAGTGCCACCTTGGCAAAATCAGACACTCAGAATCTACTGGAAATGTTGTCATATTGTGTATCATATTGGAATCAAGTGATCATGACTAACATCCAAGAAATTACATAATTTTTGGAATGTACAAGAAAAACTGTATAAGTATATTGAGTATTAGCAATATCATTTCAAGAAGTTAAACTTAAGCACTTAACCTTGGCAAATGAAATTGGGAAAATGACCCAGATGTTTTAAATCCATTGACAAAAGTAGTTATATTGTTTGTTGCTGTATCACTGTTTTAATAACTACTGAGAACATTTTGGAAACTCAGCTGTGAATGTGCAAGATAACATCTCCAAGGAATATCCTTTGCCCAGTGATATAAAGGGTGTCCGTGGGCCTCTTATGAATGACTTGACTCACTCAAAAGGATATTTATAACATGAGAGTTGGATGGAAAAAATAGAAAGGTTTCTTATTTTGTGGATCTTGTGAAGAGGAGCTAGTGTCACAGAATCTAAACTAGGCTATTTTTCAAAGTAATCTAGAATCTTTCATGATAAAGGAAGAAGAAAAAAAAGTTATGAGGAAGAACTTATCTAATCAAATTATAGCAGTCTTCTACAATCAAGTGTTAGCATACCATGAATAATAAGTCCTATATATAGAAGCTTTATGGAGACAAAAAAGTCCTGTATAAATAAGGCACATATTCAATTATCTCTGAGCTACAATTTCTTATTTGCTAAATAGCAATTAAAATACATTCCTCTGTGAGTTGTTTAGAAGACTGAATAATATACAGTTGACCCTTGAACAACATGGGGGCTAGGGGCTCTGACCTCTTGAACATCCATGCATAACTTTTGACTTCCAAAAAACTTTACTAATAGCCTCCTGGTGACCAAAAGTCTCACCAATAACATAGAAAGTTGATTAACATATATTTTGTATATGATTTGTATTATATACTGTATTCTTACAATAAAGTAAGCAAGAGAAATAAAAAAAATTTTTCAAATTGTCTCAAATCTTCAAAAATGTTTCCAATATATTTATGGAAAATATCTGGATATAAGTCAACCTACACAGTTCAAACCCACATTGTTCAATGGTCAACTGTATATGGAATTAGTTGGCCTAACTACAAAGTGATCCAGAAATACAACATACCATTAATAAGAGCATGAACACCACCACTGTGATTATCATCTTTATTAAGTGTATTATTGCACAATGTCTACATATCATCAACTACACTTAATCTTACTTGACAAGTGATTTTAAACTCACCTGTTTCTGTGGTTATCAAGAGCAGAATTTTAATAGTGTTCCTGCAGACACCTAATCTTTAGTCTTTGAAGCACATTCCCATATACCTTCTTTCATTTTAGAATTTCTTTTACCTCTAAAATTTAACAGTGCAGCAAGGAGATTCTTATGCAACACAAAGAGAGAAGCACAGTTGTCTGTAAGCTAGTCAATGAAGAAAATCAGTGTTCAGAATTATGATTTCAGAGATTATCAAACCATGTCAACTTTGTGACTATTAAGACAAAAAGAAAAATTTCCTTGAAAATGACTAATTCTCAAAATGCCCCTGCCTTGCCTTGGGTGGAAACCTGCTTGCTCATCAGGCAATGACTGAAAAGAGAAAGAGCCTGTCTCTTTTACTACTTACTGTGGAACCACTGGATGCAAAGCGGAAGATGTAGTAGTAGTTCCCATGTGGTGGTGGAGATGAAGGAACTGGCTTCTTCCTTCGTGGCATCACCCACGACCATACTCAACCCCATTCGTTAATTCCTTTGAGATTTTCAGGAATAATCTTAAACTCATTTGCAAAAATAAGAAAAAGTCTTTCCAGGAATGGAAAGGATTCTAAGAATAAGATTCATAAAGCCTAGGATTGGGGCTTTCATTTTTTGGAAAATTGTACTGAAACTGAAAACTATTTATAAATAGATATAAATGTCTTTCCATGTATGAAGAGGGTACTGAGAACCTACTTCAGAAACCTTATAAATTTTGCTCTCAATTCTTGCAAAAGTGTAATAAATTGAAGCTATCAGGCTAAGTAGAGAAATAAGACAGTCATTCACAATTGGCATTTATCTCTTTTTAAAAAATAGCCTAATGGCAGCATACAGTCAAATTATCTTCCTTTATTGAAAGAATCCTCAAAGATAAAATCAATTTGGGAGTTAACTCATATGCGATACATAACCATTATATCAGTAGCTAGTCAAAAGGCCTGTAAAATATTTAATCCTGTATTTTTAAATAACAGGATCGATCAAGAACCTCTGAGACCTTAAAATGCTGACTCACAAGGAAAAACTGAAGGAACAAAACAGCAGCAGACTCACAGAACCCAAGAACGGACTAACAGTTACCAAAGGGAAAGGGACTGGGGAGGATGGGTGGGAAGGGAGGGATAAGGGGGGAAAAGGGGCATTACGATTAGCACATGTAATGCAGTGGCAGGGGACACGGGAAAGGCAGTATTTATAGAGAAGACAAGTAATGATTCTATAGCATCTTACTGCGTTGAGGGACAGTGACTATAGTGGGGTATGTGGGGGGGACTTGATAATAGGGGATCTAGTAACCGTAATGTTGTTCAAGTGATCGTACATTAATGATACCAAAATAAAAAATTTTTAATTTAAAAAATTTAAAAAAATTTTAAAAGATGGGAACCAAAAAAAAAAATGCTGACTCACAAAAGAAATTTTTTAAAAGAACCAAATAAACTTCTCTTCACCCTTATCCCCAAATTAACTTCTTGTTTAGATTGAAAGGTTAAAAATATGTCAGGACACTCTCAATGAATTCAAATGTAGGTCACAACCTTGATATCACAAATAAGGTCCCAACATTTGAGTTAAGAATTCCTTTCTAAATAGTTTTATCTTCCTAAATGCAGGAATCATTCAAGGATGTTAAATCTTTGGTCTTTAAGGATAAAGGAAACCCAAAGGGTTTGGTAAATTTTGCCTTTGGTTACTTTTTACATAAAGATTGTACTGGAAAGGAATGAGAGAAATCTGACTGGTATGGGAATACTTTGAGAAATTTATATGGTGGCTTGAACAATGCCAAGTACCTTGAGACCAAATCCTGGTGCAGTAGGAGAATAGCATTGCATAACTCCCTGGTTCCCTTTATTTGTCCTTCTTATTAAACAAAAGCAGAGAACATTAACTAGTAACCGGTCCACAAGCACAAATGTGATTTCACCGTCTCTTGGGAGTATAACTTACAGCCAGATATGCATGAATGTATGTTGGCTGGTTGGGACTGAGGTGCGTTCAGGAAGAGGAAGAACAAGGATGTGTATGAGATGGAATTAGCTATGACTTTTTACTTTTGCTACTCTCAGATTAAAATTACTGTTAATATGTTCATTTTACTGAAAAAATAGCATGTGGAGAAGGAAGATAAATTTTTCTCTTACATAGATTAATTCAACCAACAAGGGGTCACTAATAGTCTATTACCATTCTAATGTTGTTTGTATCACTGTAAATAATAAAAGTTATGTGTACCCCCAGTTTCAACAATAGTGCCTGACTCACAGCATGCTCTCAGTAAATATTTGTTAAATGGATTAATTAGTAGAGAAAACAACTGCAGTATTTCTCAAAATGTAGACATTGTACAAAGTAAAAGACAGAGAACAGTATTATCTTGAATAATCAGACAAAGCTCACAAAAGCTGCCATACAGAGAATAAACATATAATAAGTACTATGATGCCTATAAAGGTGAGAGAGAATAGATCTGTCAAAAATCTAAAAAGTAGTACCCAGTATTATCTGTGGTGCCCCATTCCTGCATTACTCTATTCACAGGGGTCCCAACTAGTCAATGGAGATATATAGTCCCTTGTAATGTCTTCTTGGACTCAACTCAAAATCTAAATAACCTGAGAAACCAGAAACTATACATGTCTACGGATAGCAAAACTGATAGCAAAACATGCATTTAACTTGGTATAGGTCAAAGAAACAAAATAATTAATGCCTTTGCATTTATTGCAATATTGATGTATTGCATTTATCTCGATGTATGTTATATGTGTGCAGGATCCATCCCTTTACCTCTCAAGATGAAGAGGACTAATTACACTATGCACAGCAGAGCTACAGGTGACCTTGTTTCCCCACAACAACCCCATCCCATAAACACAAGCCTAACGTCCATGAGAACAGCTTGTGTATTTGCCTACATTACACTGACCAAAGAGAGCTCCTAGGCACCTGGAAATAAATTCTCCTCTTCAATAGGCTAGGCTATCTTTGATATAGATCCCGGGTGAATTGACCCCAGCATCTGTCCTAGGACAGAACTGCAGAGTCCTTTCTCTTTTGCCCCTGCTAATAACCCTGTTTGGAACCAGGAATCTTGACAGCAATATTGAGTAGGAGCAGACACTTGGCTCCAACCAATTCCATGGCTGCTGAGTATTCTTGGTTGATATGGAGCTATTTGGAAAGATAAGAAACATAGCCCTACCGTATATGCCAAGATTCTTAAGCTTGACCATAGGGAAGACATAATACTATGCTTCCCTCTATTACTGAGCCCACTGGGGTATGGAAAAGGAAATGTTGCTTATCTTCTGGAACAAGCCAACAAGTTACTTAAGAATCAGAATGATAGAAAAGCTTTATATTTTTTGAAATAGCTTATTTTTTTGCACCTGGAGAAAATATCACAAAGAATTTGGGTTAGCCTACAGCAGTAAGACTTACTATTATTTAGAAGACATATATTGTATGCCAGGCACCGCTCTAACTGCCGTGTTTGTATGAACTAATTTAATCCTTAACAGATTCCTGTGAGACAGATACTGCCATTATGTCTCAGAAGGCGAAAGCACAAAGAGGTCAAACTTACTCTAAGACAGCACTAATTGATAAAGTGAAGATTTGAACCCAAGTAGTCAATTGCATAGCTTGTGCTGTGAACACTAAGCTAACCTACATTTCTAGATTAAGATGTCTTCAAGGGACATTCCACAAAAGTACAGAAAAATAAAACCACCTCAAACCACTGGCAATTATGAGTTAAATCATTTATTTTGCATAATTATAGTTGGTCTATATGAAGCATAATATGTTTTGTTCAAGTTGTGCTTGTAAATGTTTAGTTAGTAAAATATCCTTTTCAACTCAGGTTGATGCTTGTAGTTCTTAAAGGGAAATAATGCATGCTGATTTAATAGCGGTACTTTCTCTGTAAAAATCTGGGTCCACATACTTTGAGGAAGTCGTTTAAAAATATACTCAAACCAAAGTAGATAAAGGGTAAAATGATCTAGTTCACTTCATGCCTTCTAAACTTAGTAGATGAGCACCCTCAAACCCCATAGTCTGACTCATCACCAGCCCCACTTCCAACTCCAAAACCAATCCTAGCTTCAGGGAAAGAGTTATATTAAAAGACCAGTGAAAGATATCCTCTGGCTTGGCAGGTAGGACTGCTGCTATGGGCTCCATCTGTCCTTGGTACTTACTTCTCTAGTAACTATTTGCCACTAAGCAAAACTTTATACTGTTTTTGCTCGGTGACTTGGGTCCTCTCTTCAAGTCCCATCCACAGTGGATAAAGTCCCTTACCTATTCCTTCAGTATCTTTATGATTAAGCTACTGATAACTGGGTACCTGTATTATTGTGCAAAGAGCACATGATTTAGAAGGCCTGGATCCAGTGTCTAGAGTTGATAATTACTAGATGAGTACACTTTGGTGTAGTACCTAACTTCCCTGAATTCTGGTTACATCTGCAGGTTAGTAGCACCCATAATAGTAGACCTAGTGGCCCTGAGTAAACCATTAATGCCTGCTTCATACAGGCTGGGTCTGATGCAATTTTGTACCCCTAGCACCCAGCCCAGAGTCAGTGTTTGCAAATGTGTGCTGTAGCCACACACGAGAGAAGTAAGCAATCTTCCTCTTGACTCTTTGGCTCTTCCTAAAACACAGTTCCAGATTCCCCAGTCTGCCGTGTCCCATTGGATCCTAATTCCTAGTTACATTCTGGTTTATAAAACTAAAGTAGTAGTGTAAGTTTTGGTTTCCATTTTACAAGGTAGTACGGGGTACGGAAGATTTGATCTGACATTTTCTGTTTGTTTTTTATTCCTGCATTAACTCCAAGTAATAATACAATCAAAACTCAAAGCAATATCATGAAAATTAAATTCTGCTCTCACGGACAGCTTTTTTCCCCATCAGACAGTGAGCCACCACTAGAGCGTCTAAGGCAACCTTCCAGGCACATGATGATGGTTGTGCTGAAATACATGAGCAAACAGGCTCAGAGTGGGGTTAATAGTTTCCTTACTAGAGCCACATCATTATGAGCTGGCAGGAAGTTAGGTCAGACACAGCCAACACCTGGAAAAATCATAGAGGCATCCAATCCTATCGTCCATGGCAGAAAACCAATGACTGAAACTGAATTTCCTCCACAGTACACCCTCCAACAACGAACAGTTGGATAAGGAGATAGCAGCTCTCATTAAGCTTGCAAGTGCATCGTTGGGAAGCTTGTCAGTTAGGATGTGGCAACAGCGAGCACCAAGATAAAGATGAATAGTCAAGTCCAGAGCTGTCATGTCTGCACAATTACCTTAATGTGTCCCAGATTTGACTCCACCATTGATGTTCCCATTAGTTCCTGGACTTATTCCACTAGTGCTACGTAAGTGCCCTCTCTAAGTCAAATGGCGGCGTCAAATCTCCATCAGCAAGCCCTGGAGTGTGTCCAGCCTTCAGAGGCCGCGTCCAATCTAATCAAAAGGCAGCAGTTTGGGGAGTTTGTCAGCAGAATAGATGAAAAGCCAATCCTACAACTTTTTATGATAATCTACACAGGGTAAAAAGATAGTAGAGGGATAAAACAAAATACTGCAACCCCAACAAATACTTACTGAGAAATTACATGTGCTAGTCATTATTCTCAGTGATACTGGGCATCAAAACATGGCAATGCTCAGCCTCTGCTTTCAAGAAAAATGCAATATAGAAGGGGATATGCATAGAAAGTATGGAGGAAAGAGCATTTGTGAACTTTGAGGAGAAGCAGCTGAGATGAGAATCACAGCTCTGACTCTTACTTGCTTATGTCATAAGGCAAGGTATTTAAATTATCCAAGCTTATTTCCCTCATCTGTGTAATAAATAGAAGACATATGCTTTCATGGATAGAAAGGAGAAAATTGGTTTACTATTTGGATTAAAAATAAAACTGAATGTAGTGAACTCCACGTGGTCTGATATGTTAATGTAAAGAGTAAATTATGGCCCTAGAACAAGAAAATGTAAAAGAATATGATCTAAGGTAAAGAAGAATGTTTCTTAAAGCATAACCCAAAAAAGGTATAAACCAAAAGTAAAAGAAAGGGAAGGTATAGATTAGGATAACATTATAATTAAGGATTTCAATTTAACAAAGACCAACAGGGAAAAAATGACAGATACTGATTGAGAAAAGGTATTGGCAAAATATAACATTATCAAGGCACAAGTGCCTGGAATTGACTAGAACGTAACACAAATTAATATGAATAATGCAGAAAGCTCCATAGAAAATGGACAAAGTATGTGGGCAAGCTATTCATAGAAGAGAAACCCAAATGGCAGCAAGTACATGAAAAAAACACTCAAATGTATTTGTAATTACAAAAAAGCAAATTAAATCAACAATGAGATACAACTTAAAATTGATCGTATTGGCAAATAATAGAAAATTAGATAATGCCACATGTAGAAATGCATGAGCGGAAATAGGATCTTCATGCCTTCTTGGTGAACATAAGACATGTGGATATAAGCATAATTGGACATTATGACCCAGCAATCCTACATGTAGGTATATTTCTCAAAGAAATTCTCACATAGAACCAGAAAGGAGCACATCTACTACAATATGAAAGTAGTCTACCAAAAAAATAAAAATAAAAAATGAATGTACCCTATGAAACAGGGCACAACTATTAGAATCTGTTAGAATACTACATGCATTATCTTTGCTGTTAGAATATATACACATCAACATGGAGAGATCTTAAAATCATAAGACTGAATAGAAGACATGAGAAACAGAATATTTATAGCCCAATACCTTTTAAGTAAACCCACGTAAAGCATCATTACATGCTTTATAATAACATGTAAACTCCAAGAACCCAGTCAAAAACATTGTGATGGTTAAATAGGCTCAATAACCATTTTGTTCATCTTTGTATCTCCAGAACTGAGCACAATGGTTGGTGCCCAATAAATGTTTTCTGAGTAAATCTATGACTCAATACAGAATACGCAGATGGGGAAAATTGAAAGAGATGGCAAACCTTTGAATGGGTACAACAATAGAGACCATTTGCAGAAATTATCTGTTTCTCAGTGAGGAACCATCTGGTAGATGGAGAAGGTCAGTCAAGTCAGGTTACGGTACCTTTGACTCTGAGGTGCTAGTAATGAGCTAGCAGGAGATCTAGGTCTACAACTCAGAAGGTATTTAGATCCAGGTCTCAGCCACCGATAGATGGTATTGTTAAGGTCAAATGAAGAGAAATAAAGTAGCATGTAGAGGAGCAGTGGGCTCCAGTAATGCAGATATATTATTAAATAGTACAAGATGGCAGAATGAAGTGTGCTTGAAAGGAAGTAAAAACTGGACAGTAGGAAGGGAAAGTTTGTTTAATTGTATCTGTGGGGGGAGGCATGGGATGGGATGAGAGGCACACAGTAGTTAAGAGAGTTGTACAGAAAGTAAGATAAGCTAAATTAAATTTCAGTTTCAGGAAAAACCCCAAAATAAGGCAAGTTGTTTGTTTCAAACCACTTGCCCTGTTATTTGCTGTAACTATGGAGGAGCTAATTGAAAACTGATATATTTGCGGAGAGACAGGATGCCGAGGAAGTGAGCAGAAAGTCAGAAATCAAATTAAAAATAAGAATAAAAATCTCTATTCCCAAATCCATAAACTGAATTTTCTAGAAGACACTCATGAGGACTGATAAATGCCCAAACAACTTTAAAATATCCTGAGAACTGCTGTTCTTATGTTATTCCCTTGATTCCAATCTGCTATCAGCCAGAATCGGAAAGGTACCCAAGGAAAGAATAAATTTGAGATTTATATATTACTGAGCCCAATTCTCCTGTTCTATATCCACAGGGTACAGCAAATGTTTCTTCCAAAGTGGTAAAAAGAAAAAAAAGAAGAAAAAAGAAACTCTTCCACCTGTGCTCTTGTAGGAGAGCCACATTTCTATAAGACTTTTCTCCTAGGCAGGTTTACGCCACATGTCTTACTGGGCATGTTAAAGAACTGTGCCTACCTGACATTTGGAGGTCATGCCTGTTACATAGTCCCAACATATTACCTACTGGATTGAAGATTTTTTTTAAAGCAGTCATTTTTTATTTTCCTTTGTAGTTGTAGGAAGCACAGCCTGATGATTCAGGCATGGAGCTAATACTTCAAACTGGGTGTAAGTTCCAGCTCAACTACTTTACCAGATGCAGGACTGCAACAATATTAACTAATCTCTCTGAGCCTCAGTTTCCTCATCTGTAAAATGGGGTTAATATTATTACCTACTTCATAGGTCATTGAGAGATTGAGAAATGATATACACAAAGCAGTTAGAAGAGTGCCCATACAGAAGGAATGTTGAGTAAGTGTTAGGTATTTATTACTGACATCAAGGGGAAGGCATGAAGAAATGCATGCTTTAGAAAATCCTTCATTCTAGTTAGTGCTTAGAATGCAGGATTGGATGGAGCTTCTGGAAGTGAGCAGGTCAGACGAGTGTAGATGAGAAAGAAATTCATTAAAGAGAGTAGCAGGTAATGGCAGCTGCCTTGCTGGCAGCAGAGAACAAGGACCAACAGAGGGAGGAAAGGGAAGCTCATTGAACTCCTGCTTGGCATAGGGCACATCTCTTGCCTACTTCTGAAGCCAGAGTCACCTGGCATCCAGGATCCCCTTGAGTCTGCACAGCATGGGAACTAAGTCCCTACCACCTCAGAATTTGGCGGAGCTGTGGAGCACTGGTTGGAATGAGGTTATGTTCTAAGAACTTCCACTTCCCTATTGGTCTGAAATAAAACAGGGAGAGAGAAAATGATTGTGTTAAGACTAGAAAACTGAATGAAATAGCAAAGTAACAAAGACATTTACCACCAGAGGTGGAAGTCAGACAGTTCTTGTCTTCACCATAGAGAAGAGTTCAGAGACAAGTGCAAATGGCTTATGCAACAAGAAAGTTGGTATAAGACAGTGCACACTCAGACAGGAGTATGGGCAACCTCAGAGAAGAGGTAGATTTAAGGGTTTAGGGTTTGAGGTTTTATGGGGCCTTTGGGGTAGTGGTCAGTGTAAGGCATGATGTATGTAGGTGATTCACAATTCCTTTTAAGTTTTTCTTACAAACAGGTTTATTTAGGTGACTGTGTTAGTCCAATCTCAGTATCCTTTATCCACATAGGTTCATTTACACTATCTCCTGTCCTGGTTACAAAGTTAATTAATTGATTAAGGGGCTGGAAGAAGAGGAAGAACAGCATATATATTAAGTTAAAGAATAAGCTGAGAACAGCATATATATTAAGTTAAAGAATAAGCTGGACCATTTTTGCAGGCTAAGTAGATTTACAATGACATGACCCTTGTCCCATGTCCCTGCCCTACCTCCTTCTCATTATGGTGAGACAAACAGAAGAGTTAATGCCTCACCCAAGTTCATGTCCATTGGTGCACTTATAGACTTTTATGGACTACCATCAAATGGAAAAATATGAAGAAACACACAGAAGTATGCTTATCTACATAGAGGTATGCCAATAATTTTTTTTTAACTAACGCTAGATTTATAATAGGCTTAGGAGATCACCTCTACTCCAAATTTCAGCCTGTAGTCTGTACAGGGAAGCAAGAAAGACGTCCTACATAAGAATGTTTCTGAATGTCAGGTAAACAAGTGCTATAATACCATATCTGAATTTTGATACAGCTAAAAAGGGACGTCAGTGGGTGGCTTGCCCTCTATTAAGTTGCATTTCTTGAGCACTGTGAGATTCTGGATTTAAATTGAAAAGAATAAAATAAAAGGTTGCCTCTGGAAAGGCTACTATCATGACCAGTACCACAAACTATTGGCATCCTTGAGGGCAAGGAATCAGTGAAGATGTTATTATAGTTAGAAAAATGTTTCTTTCCATAGCATAAACATAGGCTGGGTTGTTTCTGAGATTTTTGAATTGTCTTTGAGATGAATGTATATGTGTGTATGTAATGAGTTTTGTATGTGTTTTATATATCAGTTACTCACCAACTACCAGGAACAAAGAAAGCAAATCTGTATCTCAAGCTGACAAAGTCCCAGGGGATTAATCCACTCGGGAAGGTCAAACCCACAGTGGACTCTCATTTCATTCCATACCTACCAATGCCATCTTTGGGAAATTTCCTGCTGAAATCTATGAGGACCTATGGATTAAGTGATTGGAGAGAGGACACTGATCAAAGGGCAACCCCTTGTACGTAGAGAGTGGAGTTTTCATAAAAGGAAGTGGAAATGGACACTGTACAGTTAATGATGGAAAATTTCTCAGAAAGGAGGGGGGATAGACCTATGATGAAGGTCAATTTAGGAGGTAAGGGATGTCCATGTAGGAATATCCTGTAAATGGTTTAATTGAAAGGTGGGCTCTTTTCCCTTGAACTCTGAGAGCAGTTATATTTAGCATTAAGCTTTTAATTGATGCTGCTACATTGTATTCTCCTCAGTTACCCCAACCTTTTAGTTGTGTTCTTAAGCTGCTGCGATTGTATTATGGAAATTTACAAAAGGCCAGTAAAGAGAAGAAAGCTGCAGCCTGAGCCACATCCCTCATCCGTGGAGCTCAGCGTAGCAGTAGCTCGACCTTGACACAGGAAGTTGGCGACCCAGGTGGTGACCTGCAGCAGCAGCATGGACTGGATCCGAGGGAAGCAGGTAGGTCCAATGGCATGGTTGTTTGGGAAAAGCATCCTCATAGCTGAAAACTCAGGTACAGAAGTGAAATGACGGTTTTATTTCACTTACTAAAGGGAGATGGCTTTTAAACATGTATATTATGTGAAAAACTAGAGAACCTAACGATTAATAAAAGAATGTGAATATTATATATATCCATTAATTCCCTCTTCCTGTGATATACACTTAGACATCCTTGAACGATCATTCTGAGGCCTTTGGGACTTTCCCAATTTAAAAATGCTTCCACAGCAAATTATATCACTTCCATGTTTGTAATGTGGATATTATATTAACAATTTCATACTGATGTTTTGAGGATTAAATAAGATCATTTAGCAATCCCACAAATTGAAGATTTAATACAACATGCAAAGTTTGCTATAGGGCAGATGCTCCAGGGTGGCTCTCTTCCACATGGGAATTCTGTAATCCAAGTTGCTTTGTTCTGTTCATCCTTCCATCTATACACAAGGTCCACAACCACCATGCAGTAGAGAGCAGGTCTCATACTAGACATTAAATGCTTTGCATAGAGAGGACACACATCCCTTCTGCTCCTAGCCAGCTGGCCAGAAGAATTAGAATGAACTTGCTCAACTGCAAGAGGACTTACAGAATATAGTCTTCTGTGTACCTGAAAGGAAAGAACTAGATATCAGGGAGCAGAGTAAGGTCTACCAAATCCATAAGTAGACTAAACCATGGTTTTCTTAGTGCATAAATGAAAAGAGTTTACTGCTTGTTCTTTGAGAACCTAAGAGGTGGAAGGAACACCAATACCCATTCTTGAGTTCTTCCAAAGCACATATATAGTTTTTTTTTGCTATTATTAATGTACAATTATATGAGCAATATTGTGGTTAGTAGACTCCCCCTATTATCAAGTCCCCACCACCTACCCCATTGCAGTCACTGTCCATCAGTGTATAGAGAGTTTTTTATCCTTAGTTGTCAGTTCCTCATCACTCTAGGGGAAAATTAGATAAGAAGATGGTGAAGGATATTGAAATTGAGATGTGATAACGTGATAACTAGTGCATCTACATTATATGTAACAAATCTTTAAGTCATTATATAAATGCAAAGATAGATTGATAAGTAGGTAGGTACATAAATAAATAGGTAATAGATAGATAGATATAGTTATATGATAGAGATACATAGAAGATAAATAAATAGAACAATAAAGAGATTAGCTTTTTACTTAGCATTTTAATGAATCAAATGGTACTGACAATTTCTTAAAAAATTAAAAATGGGACATGGATTTTAAGTCAATATTAGGGAAAACTTTTTAACTCTAAAAGTGTCCAAAATGAATTGGATAGCCTTGAAATGTAGTAAATGGCCATCCCGGAAAGTATAACCACAGATGTTATGACAGTGCAGCAGGAAGTTGTCAGTAAGCATCAAATTGTAGGCAGGAGGAAGACAGCAGAAAGGAGGCGGAGACAGATGGAGCATAATACTAGGAGCCCTTACAGTCTATTCCAGCAAAATCCTTGCAAAATATCATACAAAGGGAATATTTCCTGATTATTATTATTTTTCCCATTTTATGTGAGAATTTCATTGTTAAGCCAGAAATAACTAAGATAAATAAGAACTTGTCTCTTTAAAGCAAGATTAGACTATAATGGATGCCTATTTTTTCCTTCCTAGGAATTCTCTATGCATTCTGCAACTTTTCAGTAAGACACACGAGGTTAACAGACTACCGATGTATATTTTAGAACATTTTATATACATCAGCATATCTAAGGCCCTTGAGCTCGTTCGTATTTGGAGAGATAAGGGTGTAACTCCCGTATGTAAAGAACACCAACTGAATTAATGATTCTGAAATCATATAAGCTATTGCCATATTACGGTTTGAGTAAGACAAAATCCAAAGCAGTTTAGGTAACATAAAATACTGAATAATCATGAAAATTAGTGGATTGTGAAATGAATGACCACCTACCGTCACCAATGAAGCTAGCCCAAGACTCTCCAGTTTATTAAAGAAAGCATAAAGTATATGAGAGCGAAAGAATTTACAATGCCTGAAGCTCAAAATACACCCACTCAATTGTTTTCTTGATGCTGTCTGCAAACTATTACAACAGAACGTTATCTACTTTACTGGTTATCTGAGTTTTTGCATCAAATAAATTCCTACATCGCTTCATGCCAAGCTTTGTCTTTCATCATTTAAATCATGCAGCTCGAATTTGGACTGACTTATAATCTGAAGCTGTTGGATATTTAAATCTTATTACTTATGTCATGTTACGTTTCTAGACAGTTGGCTAAATTAATTCTACTCACCTCATTCTCCACCTCCCCAACTGAATCAGTGTGGTATCCATGGAGAAGAATCTCTTGCACCATACTGTGCCTGTTTTCCAAATTGTACTAAACTAAAAAGCAACTAGTTACACACTATGCTTTGGTGGATCCTAGACAATATGAAAGGATTCTAATACTATGTGTCCAGAATCTAGGGCACCATGTAAGTCTTATAAATACTGAGAGAAAGAACAATTGCTCCTCAGTGTTATCAGGACTACATTCATGCAGCTTCATTATCACAGTAAGATTGCATTCAGCTATGAGCAACAGAATGTTCATCCAAGAGTACTAAACAATAAGTGCATTTAATTAGCTCCTGTAAAAGAAACCTTGGGATAGGTAGAAAGAGGTCATAAGCAATGGGTCAACATAGCAGGGTGTTGCATTGATTTCTCTCCCATTTTCTTCCTCATCCTGCAAAAGGTCTCCAGAAGATTCCAGCATCAAATCCATACAGCAATGACCCAAATGGGAAGGAATGAGAGAGTTGCAATAGGGGTTTCCTTCTTACCTGCTTCCCTCTTGAATGGAAGAGGGAAAACAAGTTTTGTCAAGCTATTATCATCTTCAATCTCATTGGCCAGAACTGAGTCCAGGACCAGCCAAAGTGCCTGATAGACTGAATAGGTGTCTACCATTTCCAGTCACTGGAGGCAGCACCCCCAGTTAGAATGACAGGGGAGAGGAACGGCTGTTGGAGTGCAACCCATTGTGCCCACCACAACATGCAACTCTGCCTTAATATATAAGGAGAGTCCGGGGTCCAAAGCCTAGAGTTACCCTAGCAGATGTCCATGGTAAGAAATTTCTGCATTGACATAGATGAAGAAAAGGTAATAGGATGTTCCTTATCAGTCTGGGAATCTAGTGGACTCTGGGTCCCAGGAAATAAGACCATTTATCAGAGATATAAAAGCTTCTTACATATAAAAAGAAAAGATGACTAGGGAGAAACTCTGTAAAGGAATAGCCTTTAAAATGAGTTCATTGAGCACCAACAGCATTATAAAGAGTAGACATGAAACTTAAAACCAAAAGAGGAAAATGCTATTCATAAAAATATAACCAAAATCAACCTATAAAGGAGATAGTGGGTACAAACAAGAGCAGACTAGAAAGGAAAAGGGTGGCTTGTGGTTATGTTATCATGGCATAAAGTAGAATAAAACTGAAAAGTCCCTGAGAGGAAGGTGGGGAGGGGTGATGGATAGAGAACACAGTAGCTATGGGAGAGCAACCAGGGACAAGGGTCATTTCAGCTTCAGGCCCACACATAGAAAAGAAGCAGATACAAATGTCAAGTAAAAGACAAACTGGACTGGAATCTTCCATATGCAGTGATTCATTATTGCTCGTAGAGGGACAGATGCTCAGTGCTGCCAAGAGCAACAGCACCCTGTCCTATTAACTTCTCTATACACAGGCAGGCCAGAACACCACGAGCAGAACTCCAGGATTCCCACCGCACAGTGTCCATGCTCTGTGTGGCACCAATGACTTGTTTCTAGCCAATAGAAAATGACAAACGTGATGGGATTGTGCAGAAGTAACTGGATCTCAAAGAGTTGATCTTGAGTTAATCAAGTCTTTGTCTTGGGAGGTCTTGACTTAATCTGGTAAAGCCTCAGGAGCTCTCCCTGAACTGAGAGACTCGCCTTGCTGAGAGGCTTCATGAAGCAGTGGCCATGGTGAGAACCCCTCACTGCATGGTACTATAGGCAGCCACTTGGAATTGTGGGTGGTCTTCAGACAAGAGGCAGCAAAAAGCCAGGGCTCACCATCATCCAGCCACAGAAAACAAATTCTGCCAACAACCCAATGAGCATGAAGGGGATTCTTCCCCCACTAAGCCTCCAGATGAAAATGCAGCCCGCCAACACCTTATACACAGCTTTGTAAGATCCTGAGCAGAGACCAGTGAAGCTGTGCCTAGACTCCTGACCCAGGGAACCTGTGAGATTAAAAGAATGTGTGTTATTTTAAGCTGCTAAGTTTGTGAGATTTCTTATGCAGCAATAGAAAGCTACACATTAAGTTTACTTCTTTGTTATCGCTTTTCTATCTGCCATTAACATCTTATTTTCCCACTGCAGGTCTTTTAATTATTAGCAAATGCTTTGCTTGTTTCCCCAAAACAAACAGGTGATTATATTAATAGTTAAAACATAGCCTGAAAAGCAGAGAGTTGTGGAGTGTAATAAAGAGAAGAGAACCTTGGTTACTAATAAGAGATAACATTTATTGAGCATTTACTAAGTGCTATGAGCATTTACAGTGTTCCATTGTTTACATAAGTGTTTGAACTCACCAAAATGAAACAAGTACCACTCACTCCACTTACAGATGCACATATTCCCCACTTTTGGAAAGTTTGTGTTCCTCCAATCACTTTTACAAGACCTGCATTAGTACCTGTTTATGCTAACTGAAAGAAATCCAAAGAGGATTTTTGCCTTTATTTAAAAAAGGCAGAAAGGGAAAATAGCATTCAGCATTTATTGTGCAGAAAGCTGTTATAGAGGTGCATGCATCCTGAAGCAGAAAAGGTGACCCCTCCAAGCTCCTTCCTGGGAAACTACACTCAGCATCTCAGCATCAAACCATCATGGCTGTAAACTGTTTCTGTGCTTTATCTCGATTTACCCTGCGCATCCATTAGCAAGATATTTCCTAAAGGATCAGAAAAGCCTAAAAGAGGTTATTTTTTGGACCCAAGAATGCTAAAAACTTTTCCATATAAATAAGTGGTCACTGCTTCTTTGCTTTACAACATTTTGGTTAATGAAGTTTCATATGAACAGTCTACTCGTGGAGATCAAGGGAAAGCTGTAAGTTTTTTTTTACAGAAACTGAAGTTCAAAGAGTTTGAGAAACTTGTGCAAATTCACTCAACTAGTAATTCATAAAACTAACTTGTCTGTATTCTTAGCCACTAAATGTATTCCTTCTCAATAGGAATAGATAGTCATGGCTTTAGCCACACCTAATAAGATAAAGATATCAGTCAATACATCCCTAATTGTATGTGGATCATTGATAAATTACTATCAGGAATACCTCCATAAGGAATTGGCTCTGCTGGGCCATTCTAGAGCTGACTTAGCACATTCTTTCTCCACTGTATCCTATCATCAGCCCACACTCTCCCAACTCTGTGAGACATGCCAGTAGAATATACTTCAAAACATTTTATTTTGAAAGTTACAAAATGCATAAACTAAAGTCTGCATGTGAACCTGAGGCTGGCCAGGGAGGTGCTGTAGTAGAAAAGTCGGAGAGGACGTGCTCTAATGGAAAGAGAAGTGGATAGGGATTCAGGGGAACTAGTTGACTGTTGGTAAATAAGCCACCTCATCTCTCTGGACTTCCATTATATATTCTTTAAAACTGGGTTAATGATATCACATTGCAAGGCTGTTGTGAGCACCAAAAGAAAAAATAAAAAAACATGGGAATGATACTAAAAGATGTATAAACTGTAAAATCTGCAAAATTGGGTGCAGTTAGCCTATTGTCAGAGGAGTGAACGTACTTCTTTTTTTTTAATTAAGGTATCATTGATATATAATCTTATGAAGGTTTCACATGAACAACATTGTGGTTTCAACATCCACCAATATTATCAAGACCCCTCCCACCCCATAGCAATCACTGTCTATCAGTGTAGTAAGATGCTATAGAGTCATTACTTTTCTCTGTGCTATACTGCCTTCCCCGTGACCTACCTATATTGTGTGTGCTAATTATAATGACCCTTAATCCCCTTCTCCCACCCTCCCCACTCATCCTTTCAACCCCCTTCCCTTTGGTAATCTCTAGTCCTTTCTTGGAGTCTGTGAGTCTGTTGTTTTGTTCCTTCAGTTTTGCATTGTTATTACACTCCACAAATGACTGAAATCATTTGGTATTTGTCTTTCTCTGCCTGACTTATTTCACTGAGCATAATACCCTCTAAATCTATCCATGTTGTTGTAAATGGCAGGATTTCTTAGGGATGACTAATATTCTATTGTATATATGTACCACATCTTCTTTATCCATTCATCTATTGATGGACACTTAGCTTGTTTCCATATCTTGGCTATTGTAAATAGTGCTGCAATAAACATAGGGGTGCATATGTCTTTTTGAATCTGAGATCTTGTTTTCTTTGGGAAATTCCTAGGAGTGGAATTCCTGGGTCAAATGGTATTTCTACTTTTAGTTTATTGAGGAGCCTCTATATTCCTTTCCACTATGATTGAAATAATTTATATTCCCACCAACAGTGTAGGAGGGTTCCCCTTTCTCCACATTCTCGCCAGGATTTATTGTTCCTTGTCTTTTGGATGTTGGCCATCCTAACTGGTGTGAGGTGATATCTCATTGTGATTTAAATTTGCATTTCCTTGATAATTAGTAATGTAGAGCATCTTTTCATGTGCCTGTTGGCCATCTGAATTTCTTCTTTGGAGAAGTGTCTGTTCAGATCCTCTGCCCATTTTTCAACTGGATTATTTGTTTTCTGCGTGTTGAGGCATGTGAGCTTTTTACATATATTGGGTGTTAATCCCTTATCGGAAAGTCATTTACGAATATATTCTCTCATATTGTAGGATGCCTTTTCACACAACATTATTTTCAATGTGTTGTACAGAATAATTCTGAAGGGATGAAAGTTGGAGATCCCCAAGAAAGCTTTTTCTTATACAGAAATCTATATTTAAAATTGACTTTATGAATGAAGAAACAGTAGTACTCTCCTAACAAGATGAGAAATATTTTATTCTGGTCCTTGTACAAATACAGTATTGAAGTAGATATTTGGAGTTGGTCTTTAGGACAATGCTGTGTTTTTTGACCTGTCAGGTCTCATGGTATGTTGAAATGGTGAAAAGAACAGTTCTGTTTTGAGGTGATTGCAACTCCCTTTATATTTGATGAGATTAGAGGCAGGTATCTATTTAACCCCTAGCAAGGGGGCCATGAAACGAAGGGATCATGGGTGTATCATGAGAACCTTTTCCAAAAGGCAACATTTATTTTCCAGTGTTTAGATTGCCAAGACAAGGATTTCTCTCCAACGTACAATTCATCATCCTCCTTACTCACTGTAAAATCAATCTGTTCTGTTTGAATGACATAAACAACAAGTCATTTCTCAGGAATGAGGCAGACCATATGTGAAGGTGTTTTGGAAAAGCACAATAGGGAATACGCCAATCAAAGTATCATCTGCATTTTATTTCAATGTCAAATCACATGTGTGCTATAAAAAGGAAAGTGCATCACTTTTATTAAAGAATAACTTTCCTCTTGTGATGTTTATAGTTAACTCAAACCTTTCCTAAGCAACAAATTCAGGTCAGCCACAGAAATTACTGGGTTAGAACACTCTGTGTGGTCACCAACATGCACATTTTGCAAATATTTTGCCATCTGCCCACTCCCTACCCCCATGGCAGGAAGAAACTTACCTTCATCCATTATATGCATTTTTCCAATAATCAGCATTTTCTCATTAATGTATTGATAAAGGTCAAAGCAGCTTGCAATTGATAAAACAGGAAACTCTAAATCAACTATCATATTTCTAGGGAGAATTTAATTTTTATAACTGAGACTGGACTGAGATTGACAGGAAGTGAGTTCTAGTCCCACTTCCATTACTTGTTAGCCATATGACTTAAGGGAGTCATTTAACTTCTATAGTTTTCTTTTTTATACTTGTATAAACTGACAGGGCTGAACTAAATAATCCCCAAGATGCCTTCCTGCTGTAGAAGTGTGTGATCCTCTGGTTACCTATCCACGGTTGTGTCTGAATAGTAATGGAAACATTTTTAGATTGTCCTGTTCCTGAACCTGAACCCCAGCTGGGAGTTTGGTTCCTCTGAAAACTATGTTAACTGCTCTAAACCACTGAAGTGATAGCTATTGCCTTAAAGCAGTCATTAGCACTACTTCCAGAAGAATTTAACACATAATCTGCCTTCTTTCTTTAGAGAAATCACTTGCAAAGATTAAAGTTCGCATTAGGAACCAGGGAACCCAATTCACTCCACAGGCAATGAGTTTTTGTAGCTGTTTACACAGGCAAATGAGTGGTTATTTATGTAATTAACTGAATGGACATTGTAGATTTTGTCTCTGAAGTCTTTCCCCTCATAGGAAAATAAATAAAATAAAAGCTTCCCAGAGGATAGTATCTTTTTGGACCTAAAAGGTATGTTCTCATGTATGCCTATAGTTGTATGCGTATAATCTCATCCATGTGAGTTAAAGGTAGTCTCTAGGACACACCTTTATTAGTTTTCCTTTGAATAAGACAAAATACATATATGTCACCTACAAAACATCAGTGAGACTCCTACATCTACTGGGTTCAAATAGGCTATAAATCACAAACATTAATTAGGGGTGTGTTAGAGGGAGTAGGGCTGGTAAAAGGGTAGTCAGGACCACAGGGAATATCAAACTTAAATCATTCCAGCTTAAATCATTCCTCTTGGAGAGGAGAAGCAATTTCTATTGCCAAATAACAAAATACAAAATTCTGAGAAAGGGCTTGGGTGATCTAGTACAGATCATGTGCTCTCCTCTGAACCAATGATAGTGATGCAGTAACATTACACATATTACAGCCCAACCCCTTGGGGTGTGTAGGTATGCACGTGGGGTAGTGGTAGGGGTTTGCTGTCAATGAAAGAGGCAAGTAAAAGAGAAGAAACATACCAACACGCAAAAATAACAGCCACCACAAACAAACTGACCCAGCACCTCTGAAGTCAGGTTTTGTCCCACTGTTTTTTTTCTCCAGAATTTCCTTCTGGTAATGCCAACATTCTTATTTTACCCTTATTTTTCATGTATTAATTTGACACTCTTTAAGTGCTTACAAGTTACCAGTCCTTGTGGCTGAGCCAGAAAGAACATGACAGATGTAATCTCTATCCCTGTGAAATTTATTACAATTTATAGTCTAGTTGAATCCCTAATCACCACGTGCTGAGTGACACAAAGAAGATATTCAAGGTGTAATGGGAGCACATAACAGAGCCAGCCATCATGCACCCAAATGAGTGATGGCAGAAATAAACCATGTTCTACAAAGGTATCAAGGGTTCCTCAGATATCTCATGTTATCTAAAATATGAGCAGAAGATACTCAAACTATCATACCAGCATTTATCTCAAAGAAAAACTGTAAATATCCTGCAAGTATGGGTCTTGCAATCCAGAAAAGATGGCGGAGAGGCAAACACCACCAAGAACAGCACTGAAGATCCTCACCTATGACCGGATGACACTGCTGACCGCAGGCCCACTGAGGTGAGATGTGCTAGAACGGTGCTCTCTTTGACACACTCAGAGGCAACGGAGCTGGATATTTTTCTGGTTGAGAAAATGTAACTATCTTGAAGTCATATTTTGGAGGTTTTTAAAAACTTGTATTTGACTAGCTAAAGGTTTTATACATTTTTTTTAAGTTGGAAGATGTGATTTACTGGAGCTTTAACAAGCTCCCAAATTTACCAAAATCAGTGTGTTCAAATGAGGCCTTGGGGAGGGGGAATGGGAGTGAGATAGAGCATAGAAGAGAGGGTGAAAACACATACATTTAAACTTGCTGCACTGGAGCAAATACTTCCCATACAATGTCATATATATCTTCGGAGCTGAGTAGTACAGGATTCTGTGTTAAATACATTTTATGGGGATTTGGAGAGGATTTAGGTAAAAGCTACCCCAATAAATGATTTACCAGCTCTAATAAAACATCAAGGAAATTGTTTAGATTGTATCTCAGACCATTTAAAACACAAGTTCATAGAGGTCTCAGCAGCCCCCATATCCTCAACCCTTGTTTAAAAAGAAATGGTTATAGTGGTTAATTATCCCACATTACTTTTTTTTTAATGGTAGCAATTGCAGGAGAAGGGAAATATTGGAAATAAATAAATAGGCATGACAACCTAGGGAGTTGGGAGAGACAAGCTGACTGAAGGAATCACTCATTCATCCTTTTATTCCCCCTCTCAGTAAATACTTACTGATCATCTATTATAAAGACGGTGTTCAAGACCCAGGGGTGACCGGGTAGGAGGGGGTCCTTCCTTCCCACAGCTTCTGTTTAATGAAGGGAAATAGAGAAAAGCAAATAAATAAAATAAATATGCAAGATTAATTTAAATTGTGATAAGTTCTTTAAAGGAAACAAAGTGAAACAAAGTGATGAGAAAGTAAATACCCAGAGGAGGAGGGGATACTACTTTATGTAAGATAGTCAGGAAATACCTCTCTGGAGGGTAAAATTGATGCTGAGACCTGTAATATGTGTAACCAACCATACTACTAAGAATGGGAAGAACATTCCAGAAAAAGACAGCATCAAGCATGAAGTCCCTGATGTGATAAAGAGTTGGTATGTTTAAAGAACAGAAAGTAAGGTAGATGTGGAAAGTGAGAAATCATCCTAGTGTGATCTATGCCCTCTATTTTAATCTTTGGAAAAGGCTATTAATGTTGATAATATTCATTGCCTTTATTAAAAATCTACAAGTTCCAGTTACTGTACAGGTGATCTTATACACATTACCACTCAACTTTCCTAACAATCATAATATCCCACAATATAGATATTATTATTCCAGTTTGACACTAGGGAAAAAAAAAACAGCCTCCGAGGGTTTAGTTAAAGAGTTTAAGATTACACAGCAATGGCAAAACTGGAATTCATGCTCATCTTTATTGAGTATGTCCTACACTCTTTCATTTCTGTTTAACTTGTTTTATTTGGCAAATATTTGTTACACCCTGTGCTCGGAGCTTTGCACGCAGAAGTGAATGAAGCCAAAGGTGGCAGATTATGTTTCCAAAGATGGCTCTTCAAATCTTTCATCCCAACATTTTCTTTTGCAATGTCACCTTTCCATTATCATATCAAGAGGTAGAATTTGTTCCTCCTCTGCCTGGTCTGTGGCTTGTTTTGACCGATAGAATATAGTGGGAATCACTGCGTAAGTTTGAAGGCTTGGCCAAGATATCTGCAGTTTCCACCCTCTCTTCTTGTAAAGATGCTACTTGTACCCAGGTGCCATGGGGAGAGGGGGCACAAGCGGTAATAGAGAGAGGCCCAGCTGGAAAAGTGAAGATCTCAGTTGAAACTGGGGTCCCAGATATATGGTCCCAGCTGAGGTATCCGAGCTGAACCCACCTATTTGAGCCATCTCAGCTGAAGTTTCAGACACAGTGGAGCAAAGGCAATCTTTTCAGCATTCAAAATTGTAAACAAATAATATGGTTGTTGTTTCAAGCCACTGAACCCTCAGTGATTCATCACAGAGCAACAGAAAACCAAAACAACTAAGGGGCCCCAGTCTTTACTTATATATGAAGGAGACACGCATATAAATATCTTTAAAATAATGTGAGTGTCATGAGAGAACCACTCAGTATAGAGCAAGAGTGAGAAAACCTTTTGATAAAGAGCTACATAATATTCTAGACTTTGTGGGCCATATTATTCATGACTCAACTACTCGATTCTATTATACAGGGAAAAACAGTCAGATAATATGTAACGGAATGGGTGTGACTGAGTTCCAATTAATCTTTTTTTACAAAAATAGTGGAGGACAGAATTTTGGTCCCACAGCTATACTTACCAGTCCCTAGTCTAGACTTCGAGCATGAGGGGAAGCCTATGAACGGAGTAATGTCTGAGATTGCGTCTTAAAGGAGCAATCAGAAACTGAAATCTTTGGAAACTCTTAAGCCTTTTAATTCTATGTGTGAGATAATAATAACATTATGAAATTGCATACACTGGACCCTGACAGATCCTCCTAACAGAGGTAAGCCAACGAGAGCTGAGTCATCAGAGAAAGCCTGGAGAGGCAATAGGGACAGAGGGGGGAGCTGGAAGCCCGAGAGCTTAACTGAGCTTCGTCTCTGGTCCAGGGACCAGAGCTTAGCATGCAGTTCAATGCACAGTCCAGCTCGCTCATCTGCATGCCACAGTAAGCACTGGTACCTCTGCTCTGAGAGTAGTTCTATTGAATGAAATGTAACATCTACTTGTCACCCTCCCCCTGTTTCTTAAGAATAGGGAGCTTGTCCTTTTCTTACTTAAAAATTTCATTTATTGTACATTATTTTTAGAAGAAAATGCATATTTCTTTTCTTATGGGCTCCCTGGCCTTCCTTCCTGCCCGTTGTTTCTTAAACACAGGCCTGAATCTCTTAATCCAAAGAATGACTCACTGGTTAGCCTAGAGACCGACCACATTTCAGCTGCTGCAGGAAAGCATCAATGAAAGTATTTAGACTTTTAAATTTAAGTGAAAACCAGTAAAACTTGTTAAAGATGTGACTAGATACAGGAAATTTGAGTGAATACCATGTCCTCCTGATATTGGTTCCAGGATAGAACAGTAAGAGAAAACTCTTTGGGAACCAAGTCATAAGGCAGATAAATGCCCACTGGGAAATCTATTCAGGATCTTGAGGTGGGCAGGAGGCAGTGGCTTGGAATGGATGACTTTGATTACCGGCTCAATTTTTTCTTCTTTCCTAGGTTACTTGACGTCACACTATCACTACTCTTGTTCCTTCCCCAACCCTTGTTTAATCCCACCATTGCAAAATCCTGTAATCATTACCTCTGAGAAGCACCACTGCTCACTCTTTTATGTACTCTTTCATAGTTATACGTAGGCTTATATTGACAGATATACCTGTATATACACCACCAGATAGAAAGAAAAGTAAAATCATCTGCTTAGATCCTCAGGGAACTAAGGTGTATAATGTGTATCAGCTATTCCCCCAATTCTATCTCCAGACACTGCCCACAAAAAATTGTCACCATTTCTCCACTGTATTCTTCTCCCTAAGATTTGGCTCAAACTTCTTCCAAGAACCCCTCTCCAGTTTCAAGCAAATTTGGCTATTATCTTCTCCATGTGTGTATGTGGAACTTTGTGCATTTAAAAAAGTAGTGCTATCAGATCACGCTGATGTTTTTAAATATCTGTTTACTTTATTGGACTATGAGCTTTCTCAAGTCTGGGCACATATCATATAGCCTATAATAAGCATGCAGTCAATATTTGTTGAATAAATGAATTAAGAAAAGAATAAAATGAACAATGTCTTGTTGAATTCAATGAATTCAAGCTTCAAATTAGAAATACATGGTACAGTTACTCACCAAACTGAAAATCTGTGTTTCTCCAGTTCCCCCAAGTAAGATATACTCTCTGAATAATTTTCAATTTCTCCAGCTATCCAAAAAGTTGTGTTTTCCTTCACAGAATGATCAGACAGGCTTTCTCCCTTATCAATGAAATTAAATAATTTAAAAAAAAAGAAATATTTTGACACACAGCAGAATGACTTATCATTGATCATACAGAAGTATAGTTAGCCATAGTTTATACACTGAAATTATTGTTTTGCATCCAGATTCTCTCATTAAAATCTCCTCTCTGTAATGGCAGAAACCGTGTCATATTCACTTTTGTATTATCTCCATGGAACAGCTTCTACGAATGTTATTAGAATAAAAAAATCATAATCAAAGTCATGATATTTACATTAAGTCAAGACCATTGGTTGCAAGTAAAGGAAATAGAGCTTAAACTAGCTTTCAGCAAAAAGGAATTCAAAGGAAGGCTTGAACAACCAGCCTATGGAAAAACAGAGAAGCAGCTGGGTTTCAGGAATATGGGACTTAAGGAATCAAAAGCCACCAGGACTCTTTCACCACCTCTGTTCTCTACTTCAGCACATTACTTCATTCTAGCATTGTCACCAATACCTCCTGAGTTCCACACATGAATTTAAACTCAAGACCATACAATGTCTGTGAAGTTAAATTAGTAGAACTTGAGTGAATCACTGGATCCATCAGATGGTCCCATTAAAGACACTGAGCCTTACATTTCAACCAAGCATTCTTAGGAGCCCAACTGTGGTGGGGAGTAGGTAGAGGAAGCAGCTAACCTAGCTGGGCATTTCTGCCATCTTCCACCAAAACAGTTCAAGTTTTACCTGCTTATAGTTTGGGATCTTTGGTAAGAATTTATTATAAAATGCTGCTGGCATAAAGTCATTTGAAAACCACTAGTCTACAGAAGAAGGAAACCAGCCATGACTTGCAGTTATAAGATAGTTGTGTTAAGAAACTCTTCTTTCCCTTAGATTCTTCTGAAATGCTTTTAATGATCATTTGCAAGAGACCAGTTACCTGAAATTCTGTGATATCAGTTCATACAAGTTTTAACACAACTCTGTAGATGCATATTTCACAACTGCAAAATGTTGCTTTGGATTCACAGTTGTAGTAACCTGGAAAACCTTAGAATGAAACTAGGTAAGGAAGATGTGTTGAATCACTATTTTGTATAGTCAAAGCCAATATAATGTATATCAACTATACTTCATTAAAAAAAAAGATGTATCATCAAATCTAGTGAACTCAACAAGGCTCATTTCTTTTATTATGAAATTGATTTATTTTATTACCTTAAAAACAGAACCCAGTTATGGCAGTCATCAATTTAAAGTACTGTTCATTCTTGGCAGGCCACCACCCCCAGGGCACTGCCCAGACAATAGACTGAAAAAACAACTCCTATCTCCTATGGAGAAAGCCTGGAGTTTCAACCTGAGGGACAAGCTTCAGTTCTGCCACACATCTAGAGGCTAAAGAGGCACTCCCAGGTAAAGTAAGCAAGGAGACACCATCCTTGCACAACCTCATGTCCTCACAACAGCTGGGTGAGACTTCCCAGAAAGGAACTTATATACTAATCTGAAGCCCTAATATTTGCTTCAGCCCACAGGACATCTACAGATCTCCTGGTCTGTTGGCCAGCAAAGACTATAATTGTGACTAAGCAGAACTGTAAATTTAAAATAATGGTCATAAACATGCTCACCAAACTTGGGAGAAGAATGGATGAAAACTTTGAGAACTTCAACAAAGAAAGAAAACATAAAAAAGTACTAAACAGAAGTCACAGAGATGAAAAATATAATAACTGAACTGAAAAATATATTAAGAGGGTTCAATAGCAGACTGGATGAAGTAGAAGAATAGATCAGTGAGCTGCAAGATAAAACAATGGAACTCAGAGCAGAAAAGAGAAAAAAAAGAGTTTTTAAAAATTAGAATAACTTAAGGGACCTCTAGGAGAACATCAAGTGGAATAACATTCCCATTATCTGTGGCCCAGAAGGAAAAGAAAGAGAGAAAGTGGCAGAAAACTTATTTCAAGAAATAATGGCTGAAAACTTCCCTAACCTGGGGAAAGTAACACATATCCAGGTCTAGGAAACCCAGAGATTCCAAATAAGATGAACCCAAAGACAGACAAACCAATACACTTTATAATTAAAAAGTAAAAAGTTAAAGATGAAGAGAAAATCTTAAAAAATCAAGAGAAAAATAAATTGTTAGGTACAAAGGAAATATAATAATCTATCAGCAAATTTCCCATCAGAAACTTCAAAAAACAGATGGGACTGGCATGTCATATCAAAGTACTGAAAAAACAAAAACTTCAAATCAAGCCTATCCAGCAAGGTTATCATTTAGGTTTGAAGGAGAGATAAAGACTTTTCCAGAAAAGCTAAAGGAGTTCATAACTACCAAACCATCCTTATAAGAAATATTAAAGAAACTTCTTTAAGCAAAAAGAAATGGTACTAACTAATAACAAGAAAACATACCAAAGTAAAAACTTCACTGGAAAAAAGGTAAATATACAGTAATGGTAGTTGAATTAATCACTTGAAAAGCTACTAAGAGGGCTAAAAAACAAAAATAGTAAAATTAACTAAAACTACAATAATTAGATACATAAAATAAAAAGATGTAAAAAAGTGACATCAAAAACATAAAACATGGGGGGGTAGTAAAAATGTAGTTTTGGAAATTGTTTCTAACAACTTAACGATATAGGGTATACTGGTGAACCTCATGGTAACCACAAAGCAAAAATTTATAATAAATACACAAAAGAAAATTAGAAAGGAAACTAAACATAACACTAAAGAAAGTCATCAAACCACAAGGGAAGAGAAGAAAGGAACAGACAGAAACTATAAAAACAGCCAGAAAGCAATTAACAAAATAGCAATAAATACCTATCTATTAATAATTACTAGAAATGTAAATGGACTAGATTCTCCAATCAAAGGACACAGAGTGGTTGAATGGATAAAACAAACAAGGACAAAAATAGGACACAGCCATATGTTGCCTATACGCTGAAAACTATAGGATGCTGATGAAAGAAATTGAAGAACACACAAATAAATGGAAATACATCCTGTGCTCATGAATTGAAGGATTTCATATTGTTAAAATATCCACACTACCCAAAGCAATCTATAAACTCAACACAATTACCCTATCAAAATAGCAATGACATTTTTCACAGAAGAAGAACAAATCATTCTCAAATTTGTACTGAACCACTGTAAGTCTAGGGAAAGGAAATCCCAGGGCAAAATACCTCTAAAACCAAAATCAGTCAAAGGGAAAAATAAAGTTTAAAATCCATTTATTGCTTACAAACTGCACTCCGGGGCCTTCTCTCTTTCCTGCTCCAGCAGAAGCAAAAACCACACTCCTCCCCACCTCTCAGGTACAGATAAGCCCTCTATTGCCCCAATAATTACCCACTGATATGGAGAAGAACTTCTCTCCACCCGTGAGGATATGCAAATGACTAAAGCCATACTTCTTTCCACCTCTGAACGCCTATTGATATGCAGATGTACTAAAACCAGGTGAGATATTCTGGAAATATTACAATTTTATCCACAGGCCACCCTTCCAGAAATCTTACCTTACAATTTACTCGTTCCCCCTCTTCAGACCAAACTAATGACATACAATAGCAAGAGCAATAAAATTATGATAATCCTCAAGCCAGAGGATTCAGCCTTTGCAAATTAAGTAAATGTACTTTACAGCACAATCTCTCACTAAGCACAAAATGTTTCTACACTTGTTTACTCATTCCTAACAACCATGCTAGATTGCTCACAAAAGTTTTATTGAACATTAGACAAAATCCAGCCTCTCCTCAAGCATTTTTTTTTCTTGACAACAGCAATATAATCATGATAATTCTCAAGCCAGAGAATTCAATTAGGTTCAAAGTCCCATGCAGATTAAGTCTGAAGCTCGTCCATTCCAGCCATCATGTGGCAGCTGCAGCCAGGGGCACATACAGGCCACAAGGACTGTAGAAGCAAATAACCATGATTTGGGAGGACTACTTTACTGTTACTCCAGGAGCGCACAGGAGGCCAGCTTCTAGGCCTTTTCCCCAAGGTACCAGAAGGGCCAGCCATCGCTGGTCCATGTGTAGAAATGTCCAGGGCCATGTCCATTTTATTCCTAATTGCTGCACCCATTCTTGCAATGCATGTCCAATAAAGTGGGTGCCTTGATGCTTTCAATCACTGGCTACAGGCCATAGGCTGCAAAGAGACGCTCTAGGCCCCTCTTTGTGGTTTGCTGATCTGTACAACATGCAGGGCACTCCCTCTGGGCTCACCTGACTTCTTCAAAGGTCAATGGAAAGCCCCACTGACAGGCTACAGCCCACATTGTCTTTTGCCCCGTGTGCACCAAACTCTGATGTAGCCATTGGGCCACATCAGAGGCAGACTTTCCTTCTAACCAACACACCTGGGCCAATGCTTCTGCTTCATAATTCCCTGTGGATGCCAAAGGCAAATGGCCTGTCACATGATATACAGTAGGTATCTGTGCCACAACACTCCATGGCCTTTGGGTCCACCCCGCAGTGGGATAGCTGATTATTACCTTGGTCAGAGCTGTTCTGGCAATGGGCTCTGCAGCCAGCAAGGCATGGTACACAGCAGCCAGTTGCTTCTCTATCAAGGTGACCCAGACCTCTGCTCCTTTCCATAGCTGTGACCAGGCTCTGGCTGGCAGCAGGAGCAGCAGCAGTGGCAGAAGCGGTAGCCTTAGGCTCAGGCCACGGGCCAGGGTCGGCGCAGCCAGCAGTGGTGGTGGCGCCTCCACGACCACACGAGTGTAAACAGATGTCCCTCGGCATGAGCATCACTTCTCCCCATCATTTCTAGGGGAGGCCCTCCCAAAGGTCCCACCCATTATGACAGATTTCAGGTTCAGAGGAATCTTGCTGACTAACGCCAGATGTAAGTCCAGGGAAAGGAAATCCTGGGGCAAAATACCTCTAAAACCGAAATCAGTCAAAGCGAGAAATAAAGTTTAAAATCCGTTTATTGCTTACAAACTGCACTCTGGGGCCTTCTCTCTTTCCTGCTCCAGCAGAAGCAAAAACAGCCCTCCCCCTCACCTCTCAGGTACAGATAAGCCCTCTATTGCCCAGGTAATATGCAAATGCACTAAAGCCATATTTCTTTCCACCTCTGAACACCTATTGATAGGCAGATGTACTAAAGCCAGGCGAGATATTCTGGAAATATTATAATTTTATCCACAATCACAGAAGACCATGAATAGCCAAAACATTCTAGATTCAAACTATACTACAAAGCTATAATTATAATTAGAACACTATGGTACTGAAACAAAAGTGGACACATAGATCAAAGGAACAGTATAGAGTCCAGATATAAACCCATGCATACATGGTCAATTGATTTATGACAAAGGAGTCAAGAATATACAATGGGGAAGGGATAATCTTTTTAATAAATGATTTGAAAAAAAGTAGACCACTACATAAAAAAAGCATGAAACTGGACCTCTACTGCAACATAGTAAGTTATAAGAAATACATATTTGATCATTCAGATGACCAAAATATATCTCTCAGATATATATGGTCTTCCCTCACAGTTCCTGAAAATGCTTCAGAACCATACAGTTCATATGGGTGTCTTGTTATGTTAATGGAGTCTTTTGGACCCCGTGAGGCTGGTTGCCATAAGGATAAAACATGTGAGTGGAAGGTGGGAACTTTCAGGCCTCAGCCCCCAACCCCTGGGAGGGAAGAGGGGCAGAGAGACTGGAGGATGAATCAGCCAATGGCCAATGATTTGGCCAATTATGATTATGCAGTGAAGCCCTCACAAAAACCCACAAGAAGAGCATTTCCCTCTCTCTTCTTCATTCTGCTTCTCTGTCAGACAGCCTCCACACTTAGGGAACCAGAACACTTCCCCACAAGGGTAGAAGCTCCTTTATCTGAGACCTTGGAACTTACAAATCTGTAACCAGAAGTACAGGCAACAGCTTGGAGTTTGTGACCCACATCTGGAGTCACAGGGTGACGGGCAGTCTTGCAGGACGGAGACCATAACTCAGGGAATCTGGTGCTGTCTCAAGGCAGACGGTGCCAGAATTGAGTTGAGTTCTTGGACCCCTTGCTGGTGTTTGAGAATTGCTTAGTGTTGTTCATGGGAAAACCCCTTTCCCCAAACACACACATTGGAATTGGGTCCAGAAACCCTGAAAGGAAGTATCTTACACCATATACAAAAAATTAACTCAAAATGGATTAATGATTTCAATGTAAGACTTGAAACCATAAAACTAGAAGAAAACAGGCAGTAAGCTCCTTGTTATTTGTCTTAGAGGTGCCTTTTTGGAAACTACTCTAAAGGCAAGGGAAACAATAGCAAAAAGAAACAAATGTGGCTACCTCAAACTAAAAACTTCTGCATAGTGAAGGAAACCATCAACAAAACAAAAAGGTAACCTACTTAATGGGAGAAAACATTTGCAAATAATATATCTTATAAGGGGTTAATATCCAAATTCTATAAAGAACTTATACAACTCAATAACAACAAACAAACAATTCTCTGAATAGACATTTTCCAAAGAAGACATGCAGATAGCCAGCAGGCACATGAAAAGATGCTCTACACCACTAATCATCTAAGAAATGCAACTCAAAATTACAATGAAATATCACCTTACACTAGTTAAAATGGCTATGATAAAAAAAACAAGAAATAGAAAGTGTTGGCAAGGATGTGAAGAAAAGGCAACCCTCATGCACCGTTGGTGGGGATGTAAATTGGTGCAGCCACTGTGGAAAAAGTATGGAGGTTCCTCAGAATATTAAAAATAAAACTGTCATGTGATCTAGCAATTCCCCTACTGGATAGCTATCTGAAGAAAATGAAAGTACCAGTTCAAAATAATTATGTACCACTATATTCATTGCAGCACTATTTACAATAGCCAAATATGGAAACAACTTAAGTGTCCCTAAGTAGATGAATGGATAAAAATTATTTTATACATGCACACACACACACACATACACACATCGGACTATTATTAGCCATAAAAAAGAATGAAATCTTGCCATTTGCAAGAACATAGATGGGCCTTGTGGGTATTGAGCTAAGTGAAATAAGTCAGGCAACCAAAGACAAATATGGCATGATTCCATTTATATGTGGAATCTAAAAAACAAAACCAAGGCCCAGAGATAAAGATAACATATTGTTAGTTACCAGAGAAGCGAGATGTGGAAGGGGAGAAACGGGTTCAAGGAATCCAAACGTACAAACTTTCAGTTATAAAATGGTATGTGATGCACAGCAAGGTGACTATAGGCAATAATAGTTTATCAACTTTGTAAGGTGACGGATAGTATCTAGACTTACTGTGGTGACCATTTCACAATGTACACAAATGTCAAATCGCCATGTTGTATACCTGAAATTATACCTCAATATCTTTTTTAAAAAGAAACCAAACTTCCCCAAAATAAAATATAGTTCATGTGGTCCTCTTAATTTTACTCAGGTTCTAGAGCTGCTTTAGCAATAATGATATTTTTATTCAGATTATTTAGTGTTGGTATTTTAAATTCATTCTTGAGTAAATAAAAGAATTTCAAAATTCTCTTAAAAATATGAGAGCTTTAAATTGCACCAAGTAAATATATGTGACTTGTATACCTTACTAGACTGTTTAAAATATGGTTTTATAGCTATTTAATAATTTTAAATTTAATGGCATTTCCTTAAGAATTGTTTAGATACTTTATATATTCGGTCTCAGGAGATAGAAAGCAAACTGTCACCAAGAATCATACCGTAGATTTTGTTTACCCTGATTTGTTAAAGTATAGGTGTTTCATAATAGAGCACATTAAATGGTTTTCTGTTTGGTTAACCTATGAATATTTACCTTGACTGTCCAACTAAGTTCATGGTGGAAATCGTATGTAGTATATTTCTCTGTATCTTTCACAGCACCTAATGTGGAAATAAGCACATAGTTGATACTCAAGAAATAGCTAGTAAAAGTCATTTTATTAAGTATTCATGCTACGGTAACAAAAATGGACCTTTACCCCTAGATGCTAAGCCACAAAGGCAAACACCTGTAAATTCTAAAAAGAGTAAAAATTTTCTGAACCTTTGGATTTCCTTTAAAGGATATGTGAGTTAATGTGCTAAAAATTCATGCAAGTGTGTATTTTCAAAGACATAAAGCTATGGAAACTAGTTCACCTCCAAATAAATGAGCCCAAAGAGGAATAAAAACACAAAGAAAATAGAGTTCTAAATCCAAAAAGGAGGTTAACATGTGCAGGGAAATTCCCAAATGAATACCAGGGCATGTGAGCCTATTCACCTGGAGGAACCAAAAAAATCCACCAAACACAAATATATATCTTGAATCTATACCTGAGAAATAATGCTTTAGCTAGGATATCATCATCATTTAAACACAAGAAAATAGATCCCTTGGCCCATTGCAACTATAAGCCCTGTCTGTACCCTGAAGCCAAAGCATATCATCATGAAAAAAAGATTCTTCAAACAGCAATGTCTTTTGAAAGATGAATATCTATGCTTTAAAAGAGAAATTGGGGATGTAAATTTGTTCTGAAACATCACTGTTTATTTACTATGTGTATGGCTACTCATATTCTGATCCATCACAGAAATAAAATATTTAAATATAAATTGCTAAAATTCAGATTATGATTTTCAAGTTCATGAACTAAAAATTTGGTTTGTGAGGACTGTCATTCAAATACTACACTGGCTAGGTAACAATGAATAAGCACTCTTTCAAACACAACATAAAATGAAAGCCAAGGTGTGTCTTACAGAATTTTGGAAGACTGAAGTGCATAGTGTCATGGGTCAACAAGTGATGGTCAGAAGACACACATTTGACTCTTCTCACTTCTTTGGAAGCAGATTATTTAAATTCATGAATTTAAGTTTTTAATCTGAAAACTGGAGATAATATTAGTCCTACAAAGATCCCAGGATTTTTAGGAAGACAAACTGAGATAATATCTATACCATCCTTATGGGGGTAGAGAGGATAGCACTTAAAATACTTTAGAACATTAAGGATATAAGTGGCATGTAGTACAATGCACTATATAGCACAGGTGATCAATGGAACATTTAACATCCTTTCTTTTGCATTTATTACAGCATTATGAAGCTGCTATGCAGAAAATATTATAGGAAGACTTAATATATAGTAAATCTCAAAGTGTCTAGCTCATGACATGATAAATCCATTTAATTATGCTAAATGGAAGGAGAGCCTAGGGTCCCTGTCTTGTTGTTCAGAGGTTTTGCCTCTTGGCCATAATTCTTTCCAAGGACCAGTTGGCTAATGGAAAAGGGTGACCATGATGGGACAGATGAGAAGGCCTTTGTGTGAAGAAGGAGAGCTTGCGGTTCACAAGCCAGGGGAACTAGTGCAGCGGAAAAGCATTACTTTGGTGCTGGCACAATTAAGCTTCACTTATCAAGCTGCACTTCTTTCTCCAAACTCCTTACAGGGTTTTTGTACAGGCTCTAGGGAGCATTGTTCATCTGCCCATCTGGCCAGATGAAGAGCAAGGGAATTGTTTCATCAATGAATAAAAGGCTGAATCCTTAGGATTACAAACGCTTTTGAAGTGCCCTGGGAAGATCAGAAGTGAGCAGCCGTGGATGCTTTAATGCCTGCCCAAGTGATATGCACTGTTTTTTAAGGCAGTGGAGGAAGGTTTGTGGTGGAGGTACTCGGCTAAGAGACTTGTGTTAATATGATCACAGAATTGCAAGTCATAGATAACAACAAGAAGCACCAGGCACATCTGAAGTATCAAAGCAAATAAATATGACATCAGGTTTGATTCCATCAGAGCTGTTATTATCATCCAAAAGAAAAAAAAAATCATAGCTCCAAATTAAATCCGGTCTAAATCCTGAGACCACAAGATCCAGCAAGAACACAATTTCCTCTTTCTTTAATTTATGTCTGATATGTATACAAGAGAATTTTTCAGGACTGGCTTTTCATTAGCAGTGCCCAGAGAGAAGCAAGATATCCTTTGCTCGTTAGCTTGGAATTTACCTGGAGAGACTCAAAACACTAACCGCGGGGCTTCTGTTTCAGCACATTGGAAGCCAGCTGGCATTTCCGTCCAATTGGGACCACAAATTCCAATTGTTCTATGGTCATGTGTTATTTGAAAAACGGATGCTTCCCATGTGAAGTTCAACACTTACCTCGTTTTCCTACAGCCTCCCTATGAGTCACCTAGGTTAGAGTCTTTAATATTAATGTAGGATCCAAATTAATTCTCAATAACCATAAGAAGATGAGAAAAAAAAGAAAGTGCTTAAATGGAAGTAGAAATCTCAGATTTAGATTTAGTATATGGTATAACCACCCTTGTCTGCAACACTCAGCCATTTGTAACTTTGGTGTGTTCCTGGCTCTGTATTCCCCCAGCACTGATGTTGCTGAGATGTTCCCAGCAGGGGCAGAAGCTGGTTCCTGAAGCAAATCAGAGTTAAGACACCGTCCCAAAATGTCTGACCGCCAGGGAAGAGCTTACTTTCCCAAGCAATTACTCACAGTTTTCAGAATATAATTTTAAAAATGAAATGAAAAATCAACGCAAGTGATCATATAAACTTAGAAAATATAGGGAAATATTTTAGATTTCCTGGATGGTTGTACTCTTTCCCACCTTACCTACTTTAGCATTTCTTCTAATCCCAAAGTTTAAGGTCAACAATTGATATAAGAATTTACAAAAATATTTAAAGGCTAATGGTAGCTCCACTATATCCTGGAAGTCTCATGGGCATATCCTCTCTTTAGTGTCACAAAATGTGTACACAAAAATGCCTAATACATAGTCTGTATTAAAAGATGTTTTTTCCTTCCTACCAAACTGTCCTTTGTTTCCACACCCTAGCCCTTAATTAAGGTTATAAGACCCAAGAAGTAGAAAACATACAGCTAGCTGAAAGAAGAAAAGAACACAGATTTTTTTGAGGTATTACTTCACAATAGATACAAATATGGATTCTAGAAACAGGCAGCCTGGATTCAAAGCCCAGCTATATTCTTCTTCACAATGTTATTTTGGCTAACTCACCCCACCTCCCTTGCCTTATTTTTTGCACCTATAAAATAGGGGTAATGATGATAATAGTAGCATTGCCCCATTAGTTAGTGTGAGAATAAGTCACTTGATGTAGAGGACTAAGAACATTTCCAGGCACCTCGTAATTTCCTCGCACCCAGTAAATATTATTTTCCATTGTTACAAATTGCACTAAACTTGTCATCCCTAAGCTTTCTTCTTACAGACTGTGACATAGAAACATCTGCAATTGTAAAGGCTTCAGTGGTCATCTGAACATTAAAAACTCAATCATTTGTTTGATTAGATGGTGCTCCACTATTTAGAGATGAAGAGAGTAAGACGTGAAAGTTGGCTCTATAGACCTACATTTATTGTCAGGAAAACGGAGAATTAAGATAATGATTCAAATAATTTGTATGGAGAAGGACAACGTTCTAGGACAATCCTTTAACTCCAATTTTCCAGCCAGGTTAAACTTTCTGAATACTTAAAACTCAAAGTCACTTGTTCTATGTAGATAAAGATTTTGGAAGGGGTTAAATGTCTAAAAACTAGATCCACTAAGATGAGTAAAATTAATTTAACCAATGTTTGAGAACCCAGGCTAGGTTACTTATATAACGTCAATTTACATATCGATATAGTTTCTAAAGAGACTTCACTGCAGCCATGATTATGCCAAATAAAATACATAACAATCAGCACATTTTCTAATCATCCTGTTCAAGCTATAAAGAATCTTATTGACTGATTAATTTAACTAGTCTTCCACAGTTTACAGAAGTCTGATTCAGATGTAATAAAAATTTTTTGGCATTACCAATTTCAAAAATGTCAGCTGTTTTAGCATGTCCCCTACTTCAAAACCTGCTTTGAAGACAAAATTACTTTCTACCTGGAAATATGTTTTAAGAAATCATAGTTAATAATCAGGGTCTGCTGTTTCCATTGATTTTCCAAAGCCAACTTCTACAGCTTTCATCTTACCTTATTGTGTAATTCATGGTCTTCTTTTAGGAGATTGATATCACAGTCTATAGCACAGGGACCAATTTTATTAGAAATGCTTCCTAGGGTTAAAAATGAAAGATGGAAAAAAATATATGACATTTTCACTTCAGAGGATATGTTAGTTTACCCTGCTGTAATCTAAGAGCTTATATAAGGCCTGACATACATGGGGGTGAAGAAAGGATTCTAAGAAGGAGGCTCTAAGACGTTCTATGCTCCCAGTCTTAATTCAGTCAACATATGAACTTCAAGTCGAACTCAACCAGTGGCCACACCATGGGATGCAATTTACAAGCAGCAGCTTTGTCTGATTGCTTTCTTGCCCTCATCCGGGTGGATTTCTCTATCATCAGCTATGTTTGTGGGATCAAGTTTTCAAAGAAATTCCTCTGCACTTCATACCAACATTCCAATATAAAACCTTCAGACTAGAGAGTTCCAGGGCTTCCCACCTGAGCTACATTTTTCATATCTTGCATGACTTGTTTTATATCAGTGTTTCTCAACCCAGTACTACTGACATTTTAGATGGGATAATCCCTTGCTGTGGGGGCTGTCCTATGTCTTGTGGGATGTTTAGCAGTATGCCTGACCTCCACGCACTAGAAACCAGGAGCACCTTCTACCTCTCCGCCCCTCCTCCAGTTGTTACAATCAAAAATGTCTTCAGACATTCCCAAGTGTTCCCATGGGGGCAAAATACCTGCAGTTGAGAACCATTGCTCTAGATCAAAATCTCCTTGCAGACTATGTGTATTGTTCATCTTTGTTTCTCCTGTAGTATCTAGCATGGTGCCTGAAACAGAGTACCTTCTCAACAAATGTTTCCTCAATTATAAATACATAAACAAGCAAGCAAAGGGAGATATCACATAAAATGCACATTAGTACAGCTGTATGTCTCCCAAGTCATTGACCTGACCTCTCACTTCAGTGAGTCCATATGCTAAGGCCTATGCCTGGGGTCTCATGACAGATATCCTGGTCCAGAAGCTGCTAGAGGTTGGGAAGGCTCTGTAGAGCCACAGCTTTGACAAGAAAATTGACCCAACATGTTCTCTTAAAAAGTATGTATGTATCAATGCTGGCGAGGATGTGGACAAAGGGGAACCCTCCTACCCTGCTGGTGGGAATGTAAATTAGTTCAACCATTGTGGAAAGCAATATAGAGGTTCCTCAAAAAACTCAAAATAGAAATACCATTTGACCCAGGAATTCCACTTCTATGAATTTACCCAAAGAAAACAAGATCTCAGATACAAAAAAGACACATGCACCCCTATGTTTGCCACAGCACTATTTACAATAGCCAAGATATGGAAGCAACCTAAGTGTCCATCAGTAGATGAATGGATAAAGAAGATGTGGTACATATTCACAATGGAATATTATTCAGCCACGAGAAGAAAATAAATCCTACCATTTACAACAACATGGTTGGAACTAGAGGTTATTATGCTCGGTGAAATAAGCCAACCAGAGAAAAACAAGTACCAAATGATTTCCCTCATTTGTGGAGTATAACAAAGAAGCAAAACTGAAGGAAGAAAACAGCAGCAGACTTACAGACTCCAAGAAGGGACTAGCAGTTACCAAAGGGGAGGGGTGGGAAGGAAGGGAGGGAGAAGGGGATTGAGGAGTATTATGATTGGCACACACGGTGTGGGGGGGATCATGGGAAAGACAGTGTAGCACAGAGAAGACAAGTAGTGACTCTGTGGCATCTTACTATACTGACTTCAGTGACTTCAGTGGGGTATTCAGGGGCTTGATAATATGGGTGAATGTATTAACCATGATGTTTTTCATGTAAAACCTTCATAAGAGTGTATATCAATGACACCTTAATAAAAAATAAACATAAACAAAAATAAAAAAGTATGTGTGTATCATATAGCACAGCAGTCAAAGCCTTGCTGCAGGTCCTATTCTGTCCCTTCAGAGACGCTTCCGTTCTCAGCCCCTTGGAACTGCCCTTGCAGACTTGTTAAATGAGATTTCCCTAAAGTAAAATGTTTGGAGATGGTCTCCATGTCTGCATGCTTTGGAAAACTTTTTCTGCATAAAGATGACCCAGCCAGCTTCTTCTCCCAAGTCAATTTCTGTGTGGCTCATGCATTTTGAGTTGCAGTTGTATTGCAGTTGTATTTTCTGACTCCGCTCCAAGAGCACTGTGCCAAACTAAAGGAAGACACTAAAAAATGTCCTACTTCAGGGAAAGTCAAATGGGTCAGGTGCCCCTCTGTAAGAAGACTGACACTTGTCTATTGAGATGAGGGTCATGTATATACTGTTAAAAGCAGTTTCTTATTTTGAGTCTAAAAATTCATTGAGAATTCATTAACAGTGAGGGTGATATGGTCAAAATCAAGATAGGAAAAGGAGAAAGGAAAGAAATGGGAAACGTGTATATTGAGATTTTTTAAAATACTATACTTAATGGCTTAGAATTAAAATTGCATCAGTTGCTAGGTGGTACAGCCAATATGAGTGCATCGTTCAGCATTTTCTAAGAACCCCATATATATATTACATAGTTTACACACACATACACAGACACACAAAACAAACTGATAAAAGAGCTATCATTACCCCATTTGACACATTTGGAAATGAAGACTTGGATGGATCAAAGAAATTCCCCAAACCAGAAAGCCAATCAGAAGTACTAAATCAAACAGGATTCATAAAAACAACTATTAAAATCCAAACTGCAGCCAGCCATGTGTGAAAGTATTCAATTATCCACATACTTGCCAAAACTGACTCTCACCATATTTTTCAGTTGTGCCTACTAGGTAGACAAAATAATAACATTTCATTGTTATTTTAATTGGTAATCTTGTAATTCAAATAAATTTGAACACTTTTATGTTTGCTAAGCATTTATACTTTTGTGTTATAATTTGCCATTTTCCTTTTTTTTTTCAGGTGGAATATTTAACACGATTCTTTATCTTTTTATTTTTACTCTTTTTATCTTTCCATATCAAAGATACTAACTTTTTGCCTGACTCAATGATTCAAAATATTTTTCTCAGTTTGCCTTGTGCCTTTTTATTTCTTTGAGAGCTGTGTGTGCATGATGTAAAATGTGTTTTCAAGCTTATATAATTGTGTATATTACTGTGTTCTCTATTATTTCTTCTTTTGCTTATAAGCTTACAAAATCTTTCCACACAACATAATCAAATAAAGTGGAGAGAAACAAGCTGTAAATAAACAAAGAATTCATGAGGTCCTTGTATGATTTTCTTTGATATTTTCACATCCCATTAAGGCCCCTGCGAGTCTTCCTAACACCCTAGGAATAGACAGTGAAGTGAACCAAACTCCTCTCAAAGGACCGCTATCTCCTCTTTCCCATTTCTTTTCACACTTCTTTGCTCTTCTCTATGCCACACAGACTCAAAATGTCTTCATGAATTTCCTTGTCTATTGTCACTTACAGCTAGTCATTTAACACTTTCTCTTCTATTTTATTACTTTTATAGCCATTCCTTCCTCTCTTTGCCATAAAGCTGGGATAAGCCTTCTTCACTTGCCCAACTCCACATGTACAGACAGATTGACAGACAGACACATATAGAGATCGGTAAATGGAGTAACTGAAATAGAATAATGCCATACATTTTTGTTCACAACTGGCTTTTCATATAATAAGACATCATGGTCAGCTCTACAAGTCATAAAAGACATCTAACTATTTTTTACTTAAAATGGATGTTTTCCCTTGATTTTCCTTCATATCTTCAATCCATACTCCCCTAACACCTTTGCATCCCACCTACTCCATATAATCCATTTTATTTTCTCCGGCTCATTTAACCAGATATACACATGTACACATACGTAAATATATGGACATACATATTGACAGAGGTATTTTTCAGTGTGACACAAAAAGGAGACTATATGCCTCCCCACACCTTTTTTCACTCAACAATATTTGATAGAATTCCCTTCAAGTCAATAATTATAGGTCTAAATTATTATTTTAATGGCTGTATAATATAATTTTCTCCAATTGTAGCCTGATTAATTTAACCATTCCCTACTGATAAGCATTCACTTTTCTTCTTCATTTTTATTTTCCTATCAAAAAGAATGCTACATAAATCCTTGTATCTCTGTCCATCCATACTGGTGGTTTTATTTCTGTGAATGGATTTTCAGGGTGAAATTGCTGGCTCAGAGTATGCATTTTTTATATGTTAATAGCTGTTGTCAGGCTGCTTCTCAAAAAACAAAAAATTCCATAAGCAATTTACAAGAAAATCTATTTTCCCAAATCCTTGCCACCTATAGATAATCTTTGAATTATTACTTTATAGTATTATTAGATTATGATCATACAGTGTCCTTTATTACTATATTTTGTATGTATCCCTTACATATGTAAAAACCTTATTAGGTTTTATATTCAACTGCTGTGTCATTTGGTACATATCGGTGTGTCATACCTTTTTCATAAATTGCACCTGTTATCATTCTAAAATGTCCTTCTTTTATTGTTTAGACCTTCTTTAAACCTTGCCTGGTGTTGGCATTGCCTCCTGGGACAGCTTTATTTTTGTTTTAATTTTCTGGTATCAGTTCATCTGTAGATGTTCAACTTTCTTTACCATTGTCTTCTGAATGTTTACTGGAAGTGCTGTGTGCCTGGCTTTCTCTTTTTAATTGGTGTGACAGTGCTCTTAATGAAGAAATTATTATACTATTATTAAAATGATGTTGTACTTTATTATTATACAATGCTATTTCCTCTTTTCCTTTCCTTTGCATTGCTGATTAGCTTAGGATGATACTCATTTTTCTGTTCCTTTCTTTTCTTGATGTGTGTGTTCCACTGTGCTTCCTCACTCAGTTATGATTACTTTCTGTTTTTCAGCACTAATAGTTATATACATAGGGAGCAAAGTTAGAAATTTGCTGCCTGGTTCTAATAAAGTGGTAAGATATCAGCACAAAGTGAAACATGCCTGGAAAAGAAAAGGATATGGATAGGGCATGTCCAAAGGAAGCATAAAAGTCTCACATGAAAGACAGAGACAGCTTTTTAAAACCTAACAACTCCTGTGACCACACACCACTATGGAAATAAGCTCTTCTCTGCGTTCCACCCTGTCCTGTCCCTGATCAGATCTTGAAGGGATCAATAACCACGATTTGCAAGATAGAGAAGAGGAGCAGAATAACACTCACTAATAGGAATGTAAACAAGCTCTGATCTCCCTTCTCAATTTTTAGGGGCAGTTTAAAAGAAACTGCAGGCAGGGTAAAGACTTGAAAAGATGTTGAAAAAAATTTTTATTATTAGTTCAGACAAGACATATGAACCAGTGGTTTAAGACTAGAGGCAGGGTTGCTAATAAGATCAGGGCAGGTCACAAACTCCCTTCATGCAGGTACTCACCTCACCACTCTAATGCTGCAGTGATATATTTATGGTCAAAGGTGAGAGTAAGGATCAACTTATTCCTTGCAGATTCTAAACAATTGGATCAGGTGATGATGTCAGTCTTTGAATTTATAGTGCATCTCTTGTATAGCACATAGTTGAGTATTACTTTCTCATCTAGGGTGACAATCCCTGCTTTTTAATTTAATTATTTAGCCTTGAACACTGCATGGAATTATTTTTATAGTTGAGTTTGTCTACCATCTTGCCATTCATTTTTGCTTTGTCCTTTTGGGTTTTTTTTCTTGTGGTTGTTCTTTTGAGCCTCTCCAGCCTTCTTTTGGGATCTGTACATATTTTTTAGTGTTCCATCTTATTTCCTCTATTATTTTCTATTATTTCTACATCTATAAGGTTGTTTAACTAGGGCTAATAGCATGGATCCTAAGATTATTTATGTTTATTTATAGTCATGCTTTATGCCTAACAGATCATATTACCCACTTCACACTTTTCACTTTACAAATGTAATAACCTTGCAACAGTATAACTCCAATTCTCACCCCCTTGTTCTTTGAAGTACAGTTAGCATGTTGTTTATCAGTACATGCTTTATAACCCCCATTTTACAATGCCATTTTGTTTAGGTAGTAAGTTATATTTTAAGAATATTATTAGAAAAATCAGTTTTTAATATTTACCTCTCTATTTGTCATTTCTGATAATCCTCTATTCTCTTGTGTAGTACAGTTCATTTTGCATCATTTTCATTTAGTCTAAAGAACATGCTCTAGTTTTTTTTGTTTTGCTTCTGTTTTTGTTTTTATTTTTTGTTTATTAGTGCTGTCTGCTGGCAAAAAAAATTCTTTCCACTTTCCTTCATCTGAATATGTCTTTATATCAACCTCAATTTTTGAAGGATATTTTTGCTAGATACAGAATTCTGGGTTGACGTTGTATCAGCACTAATTTATAGCATTATATTGACTTCTGGTCTCCAGTGTTGCTGATGATAATGTGAGCTATTCTTCATATCCTGTTCCCCTGCATATAATGTGTTATTTTTTCTTCTGTCTACTTTCACGATTTTTCACTTCAATGTGGGTGTTCTGTAGTTTGACTATAATAGGAAATGACTGGGATGACTGGAAATTTCCCAGATTTGATGGAATGTATTGACTTACAGGTTGAATAGCCTCAGTGAACACAAATTGGAGAAGTTTCCAGTCATTATTCTTTTAATACATATTTTCTGCCATTTTATGACTCTCTTTTCCTTCTAAGACCCTCATTACATGCATTTAGAATGACATGATGTTGCCCCATGGGTCTCCAAGTCTCCATTTTCCTTCCAGCTTTTTCTTTTTGTACTTCAAATTAGTTAATTTATTTTAATTCTTAGATTTTTAGTTCTGCAGCTTCCATTTTCTTTTATGATTTCCATATCTCTGCTGAGTAGACCTAACCATTCATTTAGGCCATTATTTTCCTTTAGTTACTCGAAAGTAATTTCTTTCAATACATGAACGTATTTATAATGGGTATTTTAATGGCTTTTCCTGCTCACTTTAATATCTGAACCATCTTGGGGTTATTCTTACTCATTTTTTTCCTTGCCTGAGGTTTCTATCCTTTTGTTTCTTTACATGTCTAGTAATTGTAAATTATGTTATAGACACTGTAGAAGCCTCTAGATTCTGTTATCTTCTTGGGAAAAGTATTGATTTCTTTCTAATAAATAGTTCAATTACTGACTAATCTTATTAAACTTGTGTAGGCCTGAATTTACATTTAGTTACAGCATATTTGTTAAAAACCAGAAGTTTCCAAGCCACTCTAACATATTAGAACTCAATCTTAAAACTCTAACTCGTCTGCTGATCTTGCTAGAACATGGCTTTAGGCTTTATTCAGGAAGACTTAGAATAAACCACTCAAGAGCATGGTCTTTATTCCTAATATGCAAACTTTTGGTGTCTCAGTTGCTGTCAAATTAATAATGAAGTGTTAACATGCCTTTCCTGCTTGAACTCCATATCTATTGCAACTCTAATATCTCTGCTGCACTCTCAGGTTCCCTTAGCAAAGCCTTAGTTAGGCTCACTGCACAAGGACTCATTGTGGGGTGTCCTATACTGGCCTGAGGGTTTCCTTCTATTTATCTCTCTGCTCTCTGTTCTACTCTGCAGATCCCAGCTGCTTCAGCTGCCCTGAATGCCAGACTGAGTCATATCAGCTCAGTGAAACTTTCTCTGCTTGGTCCACTTCACTGTTTTAGTCAGAATACTGTTCCCAGGTAGAGAGCCAGGTTTCTCTTCTCTCAAGCATCAGGAAGTCTTGTGCTTTCTGACTGCCAAGGCCCCAAAACAGTTGCTTCCCACAGTCTCTCCACTTTAATGGTTGATTATAGCAGAAGAACTAGTCTTGTACCAGCTATTCTAACATGGTTAATTTGGAAGTTGCAATAGTGTTTATTTTTTTATTAAAAAGGGGAAATTGATGTATATATCTGTCATGGGCTAGCTAGCACCGTGTATATGTGTTAGTAATACAAATATAGGTTAATTACTTTGAAAGCCCGCTTTGTTTTATGAAACTACTACTCAATTGAATTATCAGATCCTCTTATATTGAGAAAAAGATGAAATGTTTACAAATAACAGTAACATGCTGATGCCTTTGGAATGTGTCAGCTGGGATCACCTAGAAAAAATAAATAGAACAGTCATATTTTTAATAAGGCATGAGGTGCACAAGGAAAACACTTGTCAAAACTGTATAATGTTACAGTACCCTATCTATATATAAATGCATATGTTTATAAAAGTGTGTTTTCCCTGTGTTGTGCTAATCTTTTTTACTTGGCATGTTTTTAATGGTTTTTCAAAATGACCTTTGTAAAATTAATCAAGGATCTGACGTTGTCCTTTGGAGAAATACAAAGAAAGAATGCTGTTTATAGCTTTTGCATGAAAAACAGCCAGTAAATGGCAAAACAGAGAAAACATTAATACTAAAAAAAAATTAAAGTTTGAGACTGGAACTGAAAAATGTTACCTTTTTGTCAGTAATCTTTTTGTGTCTCTGAAATTCCATTTTCCCTTTATTTTTGAGACCATTGTTTTTATTACTTGAGATCAGATAGATTCCTCAAAACAATTTGCAAAGTAAAGTACACCACAATATTTTAAGAGCTCTAACAGTGAGTTAATCTCAAATTAAAGATTAATAAAATGTACAGAAAATGTGTAAAAAACATAAATGCAGAGAACCTAGAGAAATGCCTGTGATTAGACAAGATGCAAATCTAAAAAAGAAATTAAATTTAGTTGTAATACATTTCCTATTCTTTTCTTTGAGAAAATTACTACTGAAGTGAGGAATTTCTTCCCCCTGTAATTTAAATGTTAAGCTGCCAGATGTGTGTCTCATGCTTGAAGAGTCGAAGCTTTGCATTATTTAGCATATTAAGAATCACAGAATTTTAAAAAGGGCTCCTTTATTGCCTGGAGGTTCTAATTAAGTAAACCTTAGCCTGGTACATTTAAAACTTGCAATACAAGAGATTTTGCTCTTTTCCCCACCATAGTCAAGTCACATCTATATAATAAATATGGAAAATCTTTAAAATGATATAATTTTTCTCTGGCTTGAAGAATTAAAACTATCTATTATTTTAAGAAGTTTTTAATAGAGGCCAGCAATCTAGAAGACAACTAAGGATTCAAAATACTTTTTAATCATTGCAAGTTGCTTTTCTTATTTATATCAAAGAATATGTGTTTCATAAAGGCAGTACTACGCTATCAATCTTACCCTCCATTCCTTACTTTCCCTGTCTCTGCTGTGGTCTCAACTATTCTCCCACTAGACAAAGGCAATTCTAAGAAGCAAGAAGAGCATGGATTTTGGATTTATATTATGCTTTTGTGTATTTGTGTGTGCCTATCTAGGTTAAATATCTGATCACATAATACTAATTAGCTGCCCTTTCAGCAGTTTGTAGAGAGTTTCAGCAGCTAAAGTGAAAACCATAATCAGATGGAAGTTCTGTAGGTACACAACATTCATAAATCATACCCTTAAATACAGTTATTTTTGCCATTTTAGAAAATGTCAAAGGTGTCAACTCTGTCCAAATATACCGCTTAACAGTGACTATTTTAGTAAATTGACTTGAAATGCATTCTGCTAACTGACAGTTAGAAGCCCATAATCTAGTTCACAGTACAAATGAACAGTTTAAAGGCCAAAATAAGCACCAAAGTATGAATTCTCAGTGACATGTTGCAATGACCATGGCTACCACCAGAGACCAAAAGCTTAGCATTGTTTACCGACATGAGAAATAGATGCTCAAAATTTTTGGAATGTGATTTTTTATATCTAGTTTCTACTTAAGAAAATAAAAATGTTTTTACCAATTTTAGAACAATAGTCTAATATCTATTTGAGGATATTAATAGTGAAAGCACTAGAAATTACATAAATGCTGGTAATGAGTTGATAATGTTCTCTGCTAGCAGCATGGTTTGAACCTATAAACAATAATTCTTTGAATGCTGCAAACATAAAATAGATAAATGTTTGCATAATACTAAGAAACAAAAAATTTCTTATCTTTTCTTAATGGAAAGAGCAAATGAACAAATTGGTCTTTAAAAATTTAACTGTACTGTCATAAAATTGAGCTTGGGGGTGACCAGGTTTATTCCCTCTGAAGGCCAAACTGTTCAGTAAAAGGTAAATATATTATGAATTGGTTTCCTAGAAGTATGAAGCTTAATGGTTTCATATGTGGGGATGTTTTGATATTATTGGCATCAGGAATACAACAAAATTATCCCTACTTTCACTTCTGTCCAAACCACTAAGCCACAATCTGTCCACATGGAACCTCATCCCATGTGACACTTTGGTAGCACTTATGAATATCAGCAGTTAGTTGATTGATAATAATATACTATACTTTATACAGTACTTTTCAGTTTATAAAAACAGATTTGCATATTTATTATTTAATTCAAGCTATTTTGATTAATTTTATTGCCAACACAGAATGGCAATAAAGGCAAATATTTCTGCCATCATATCAATCCAGTAGCAGTCTCTGAATATTTTACATTTGCAGGATAAAATAGATTCGTACATGCATGCCTTGCCTAATAAAATATTATTGTAATGTAAAAGCAGGAATATACTTGGTTATTCTTTCCAAGAATAATTTTTAAACATCACCCATTTCTGCCATCCTTAAGAAGATTTTACCCTTTTATGAAAGTCAGCTTCTTTTACTCCTATTCTTAAAAAGATTAAACTCTCCATCTTCAGTGTAATGAAAGAATTCAGAAATTTTAATATGCTGCTCATGAGTTTTTCCTGGTTATTATCAGTTAGCACTTCCACTGAACTTAAGAACAACCAAAGTTATTTAGAATAGTAAGTTATTTTGTCCAGTAGTTAGTCCCTGTTGCTAAGAGACAATTGTAAGTAAGGATGGAGAGAGTCATTACCCAATGCCACAATTAAACAGGATGTATATATCCCCAAGTATGCTGTCTAACATTATGGTAATCAACTCAATAACACACAAGTGATTTAGTGAGCACCTAATACGTGTTTAACACTTTCTATAAATTATCACTAATCCTTAAATAGGGCTTTTTATTTCCCCTTACTAGGTGAAGAAACAAAGATTCAAAGATTAAGGAAGCTGACAAAGGACATTAAATGATAAGACTCAAGATCTGAATTTAAGCCTTCTGACTCCCAAATCTAAGCTCTGTTCCCCCAACTGATCTGAGTTCCCTCTGTTGATTCTTTTTGGGCACAGTTCCAATAGTAGACAGAGATGAGGGCTAGTTGTCACAAGAAGGAACAGAAACAGAACTTTGACTGAACACTCTGACTGCTGACTTTTAGTGATTCATGCTGGGGAGAAAAGAGGTAATAAAATCTTGAAGAAAAAAATAGTAATATGTATACCATTGTTGAGTTCATACCAAAGTCCCAAGTTGGCTATTAATTTAAAACCCTTCTCCTCAAAACTATTTTAGAAAACTTAAGTGAGTGACAGGTTTTACTTGCTTCACTGAGGATATCATGCTAAGTGAATTTAGCCAGTCACAAAAGGATAAATACTGTATGATTCCACATATATGAAATTCCTAGAATAGTCAAATCCATAGAGAAAGAAAGTAAAATGATAGTTGTCTGAGCCTAAAAGGAGGAGGGAGTGAGGAGTTAGTGGTTAATGAGTATAGAGTTTCAGTTTGGGAAAATGAAAAAGTTCTGGGGATGGATGGTACAATGTGAATGTAATTAATGCCACTGAACTGAACACTTAAAAGTGGTTAAAATGGTAAATTTGATGTTATATATATTTTGCCACATTTAAAAACATTATTATTTTACTTCCACAGTTCTCAAGCCATAAGTGAAATGCTGTAGGGCCCTAAAAAAAAAAAAAAAATGAGGGGACTTTAGTTTGGGACCAGATGACATAGACCCACTTCTCTCTTCTCCTATCCTCTCAGTAAAACTATAAACCTGGGAAATAATGTAATAGGCAGACAAAGGAGAATTCTGAAACATAGACAGAGGAGAGAGAAATGATTAGGGATCCCAGGACTGGAGCAACGCAGGGCAGGACATCTTAGGCCCACTCTTACCCTACCCAACAGAAGGTAACCCAGACCCAGCAACTCCAACCCCATCCCATCAGCAGGTAGTGGCCCAGGTGGGCTCCTTTATCTACTATTCAAAAAGAAGTCCCACCAAAAACACAGGGTGAGCCCCATAGCACTGCAGAAGAAGACAGACCAAGAACCCAAATGAAATAAGCATCCAAGGGATGCGTGCTCCTTCCCTGCTGCTTGAGACAGCCATCACCTATTGACAGACAATGGACAACCAAGTGATACAAGCAGGAGGATCCTGCCACTAGTAGTGCCTTGACCAGGAAGCCTCTTAACATCCTGAGGATGGAGACTTCTTTTCCCCACCTAGAGGTGCCAGGTGTCCAGGCCTGGGGAACCACCTCTGTCCTCTCAGGCATCATCAGTGGGGTCCAGTGGGGGCCCCACATGCACAAGGTGAATCGTGCCAACCGAACTAGCACAACATTTTCAAGTGTTGAAGAAAAAAATGTCAACCACAAATTCTATACCCGGTAACTACCCTCCCGGAATGAAAGAAAAATACATTCTTAGATGAAGAAAAACTATAAGAATTTGTCACTAGATGACCTATCCTTAGAACATGGCTAAAGAAAGTTCTTCAAACAGAAAGGAAATAATAAAGGAGGAATCTTGGAGCAGCCAGAAAGAAAAAAGAAAATGTTAAAGAGTGTCAAATGTGAGTATAAACAATACACTTTCTTTTCCCTCATGGATCTTATAAATTAATGGAAAAAAATTATAAAAGCATGTGTTACTCAAGGCAATAATATTTAAAAGTGGTGAAAGTAAGGGGCCTGAAGTAGAAGTGAGGTGCCCACACTTAGCTAAAAGCAGTAAAGTATGGACACCCAGAAACTGTGATAGTCACATGTATACTTTGCTATACACAGAGATATAGGCTCAAAAACTATAAATAAGAAGAGATGGAATCCTAAAAAGTGTTCAAGTAATGCACAGGATGGCAAGTAAGGACAGAGGAATAATAAATAGAGGAAATAATGAGAAAACAAATGTTAAATTAAGCCATAACATATCAATAATTAGCTTAAATATAAAGGTCTAACTATACTAATTAAAAGGCCAATAATGGCCAAAAAAGAATTTAAAAGCATGACCTAAATAATATGCTACTTACAAAAAATGTACTTCAAATTCAATGACATAGATTAAAATTTTTTAAAGAAATGGAAAGAAAAAGATATCATGCACACACTAATCTTTAAAAACCAGAACTGGCTAAATTAATATTAGATAAAGGAGTTCAGAGCCAAGAAAATTATCACACAGAGAGGAATACGGTACAATGTTTAATGGTCAAGCCACTGGTGAAGAATCTTAAATACATAAGCAGTAAACAGCACAGCTTCAAAATACATGAAGTGAAAACTGATAGAGCTGAAAGGAGGAATAGAAAAACTCACAATTATAGTTAAACACTTTACCACTCCCCTCTCATCAAATGATAGCCCTGTTAGAAAATCAGCAGGGTTATAGAAAATCTGAGCAATGCCATCAATAAGCAAGATCAAATTTAAACATACATGCATATAAAACATTCTACCCAACAGCAGCACGATACAGATTTTTTACAAAGTATAAAAGTACCCACAAATCGTTCACAAATATCATATCCTGAGCCATAAAAAAAACCCCTATCCAATGGAAAAGAATTGAAATCATACAGAGTATGTTCTGCAATCACAATGAAATCAAACAATCAATAATAGAAATACAAGAGGAAACCTTTAAACCTTTGGAAATGTTAACACCTTTCTAAACAATCTGTGGGTCAAAGAGGAAGTCTCAAAGCAAAAAAAAACAGAGCTGAATGAAAAGGAAAACACAGCATATCAATATTTCTGAGATGCAGCTAAAGTAATGCTGAGAGGGAAATCTATAGCACTAAATGATACATCAGAAAAGAGGAAAATCAATAATCTGAGAGCTCATCTCAAGGACCTAGAAAAAGAGCAAAATAAACCCAAAGCAAGGTAGATGGATATAAGAGTGATCATAATAAAAATTGATAAAATTGACAATAGGCAAGCAACAGAAAAAATCAATGAAACAAAGAGCTGCTTCTTCCAAAAAAGATCAAGAAAATTAATAAACCTCTAGCCAGACTGACAAAGAGAAAAAGAGAGAAGATGCAAGTCATCAATATCAGAAATGAAGAGGAAGATCATTATTGATACTACAGCCATTAAAAGGGAAAATAGAGGAATACCTTGAATCACTTTATGTTCATACGTACAACTTAGAAGAAATGGACCAATTTTTCAAATACTATAAATAACCAACACTCAACCAAGATGAAATAGATGATCTAGATAATCTGTGTAGTCCTATAGCTATTAAGTAAAATGAATTCATAATTTTAAAACCTCAGGCCCACATGGTTTCCCTAGACAGTTTATCAAAATTTACAGGAGAATTAACACCAATTTTACAAAATCTCTTCTAGAAAAGTAGGTGGAGCACATCCTAACTCCTTTTATGAGGCCATTATAACCCTGACACCAAAACCAGACAAAGACAGTTCACAAAAACAAAACTACAGACCAGTATCTCTCAGAAGGTTAGAAAATCCTCAACAAAATAACAAATTGACTGCAACAGTGTATGAAAACATCCTTACCATATAGTTATGATAATCAAGACTGTGTAGTATTGCGACAGACACATGAGTCAATGGAGGAGAATAGAGAAGCCAGAAACGAGTTCAGAAAAATCAGCCTAGTGGCTGATTTTTAAATAAAATGCAAAAGTAGGTAATGGAGGAAGAGAGCCTTTTTGACAAACCATGCTGGGGCAACTGGGCATCTATAGGCAAAATAATAATAATATTAATAATAATAATAATAATAATAATAACTGATCTAAACCTCAATATCGGAATACAAATAACTTGAAATGGACTAGCTTTTTGAAAAATAAGGAGAAAATGTTCAGGATCTAGGGCAGGCAAGGAGTTCTTAGACTTGATGCCAAATACCCAAATCCACAAAAGGACTGATAAACTGGACTTCATAAAAATTAGATATCTTTACTCTGTGAAAGACCCCAGTATGAAGATAAAAAGGCAAGTGTAGACTGAGAGAATATTTGCAAACTACATATCCAACAGCTATTGGTTTTAACCAGCATGACATGTATTATGGAAAAAAAATCAGGATGATGAACTTCTGGTCTTTCCAACAACTAGTTCACTGCATTTGGCCAAAACTTAATTTCACAGAAATTATTCACACACATGACACCTAATATCTGCAAATATTAAGAAGAGAAGAAAAGATGTTTTATTATAAGTCTAAGTGAAGGTATAAGGAGATACTACTAATTACGGTTCAAGAAAAAATGCTGTTGTGTTTTAAGAAAATGATTACACATTTAAAAAGTTTCTCCTTAAGAAGTTTATGTGCAAGGGGGTAGTGTAATCACCATAATATTGCTCATTTAATTGTAGATTAATGATATCAAAATAAACTTAAAAAAAAGAAGTTTATGTGCATGTTGTGTGTACATGTATGATTAATGTCATCTTAATGCTGGAGAAGACACCCTGGCTGATAAAAACAATATACCAGCCTAACAATAAAGAAACTAATGAGATTTTTTTGGAAAGACAGGGTTAATAGAATGAAAGGAAAAATATTTGTGCTTTAGAGTCCTGTATTTTTTTTAACTAAATTATGTTTTCACAACCTATGTCTCTTGACTGCATTATAGGAGCCATCAATGTCTTTAAAACTAGCATTATGCCTTCTATATGCTTATCTCTACTCACTTCAAAAATGCTGCAGGAGGGTAGGCGCTCAAGATGGCAGCATGAGTAGGGCGGTGGAAATCTTCTCCCAAAACCATATATGTTTTGAAAATACAGCAAATACAACTATTCCTAAAAGAGAGACCAGAAGATACAGTACAACAGCCAGGCTACATCTACATCTGTGAGAACTTAGCATCTCACGAAAAGGGTAAGATACAAAGCTGTGACCTGGTGGGACCCAAGCACTCCCCCACCCAACCTCACTGGCATGAGGAAAAGAATCAGAGTGGGGAGGGTGTGGAAGCACAGGACTGCTAAATAATCAGCCCTAGTAATCTGCACTGGGAGCACAGACACACATTGCATGGTGCACTGTATATTAGAGAAACAGAAAAGTAAAATCGAGATGGAGACTGCGAGTGGGTCCCCACAGCTGGCACCTCTGGGACAAAAGAAAAGCAGGTGCTTTAAAAGTCTTAAAGGGACAAGGTTTAACAACAGGTGGACAAAATCGTCCTGCCACACTCGGCCCAGCAATCTGGGAATTTTAAGGAACTTCAGGTGCCCTAACCCCCTGGGTGGCAACGCAGCTCCAAACCCCTCATGACAATAAGTAGCCTTCCAGTTCATTCCCCCCCTGCCGGCACTGCAAGCGAACCAGATGACCCGCCACTGCTGCAGACCAGCTGGGGAGTAGCCCCACCCACAGCAACCACACAGAGTCTTCTCCCAGGGCACAGCTAACAGGACCAAACCCAGAGGCTGCCGCCAGCATGCAGCTGCCCAGGACTGACAGAGGAAGCCAGCACAAAGTCCGGAAAGCAAAAAGGGGCGCCATTCTCACAGTAGAACACATGCCACACGCCTGCAACCCGGGACAGTGCCCTAGGCCATCCTGAGGGATGCCCCACACATGGCATGTCAGGCAGTTAACCCAGAGACAGCTCCCTGTGTGAGGTAATCAGCACAGGCAGCAGAAAAGGGCAAGGCACACAGCAGCAGGAAGGGACTTTGTTCTCCCAGCGGACACACGCACCACTTGCTGATGATCACTTCTATGGCCAGGAAAAGGCAGAAGAACCTGGTCCAGTCCAAAATCACTCAAACAATGCCAGAGAGAGGGCCTGGTGAGACAGATATAACCAATCTTCCTGAAAAATAATTCAAAATAAAAGTCATAACCATGTTGACGAAACTGCAGGGAAATATGCAAGAGCTAAGGGATGAAATCCGGAGGTAGATGTGGAAATGAAACAATCAGTGGAAGGACTTAAGAGCAGACAGGATGAGGTGGGAGAAACTGTTAATGGAATAGAAATCAAAGAAAAGGAATACAGAGAAGCTGAAGCAGAGAGAGATAAAAGGATCTCTAGGAAGGAAAGAATACTAAGAGAACTGTGTGACCAATCCAAATGGAAAAATATTTGCATAATAGGGGTACCAGAACAAGAAGAGAGAGAAAAGGGGATAGAAAGTGTCTTTGAAGAAATAATTTCTGAAAACTTCCCCAAGCTGGGGAAGGAAATAGTCTCTCAGACCATGGAAGCCCACAGATCTCCCAACACAAGGGACCCAAGGAGCACAACACCAAGACATACAAAAATTAAAATGGCAAAGATCAAAGACAAAGACAGGGTATTAAAGGCAGCCAGAGAGAGAAAAAATATCACCTGCAAAGGAAAACCCATCAAGCTATCATGAGACTTCTCAACAGAAACCTTATAGGCCAGAAAAGAATGGCATGATATATTTAATGCAGTGAAACAGAAGGACCTTGAACCAAGAATACTGTATCCAGCAAGATCATTTAAATTTGAAGGAGGGATTAAACAATTTCCAAATAAGCAAAAGTTGAGGGCATTTGCCTCCCATAAACCACCACAACAGGGTATTTTAAAGGGACTGCTCTAGATGGAAGCACCCATAAGGCTAAATAAATGTCACCAGAGAAAATAAAATCACAGCAAAGAAAGCAGACCAACCAAATGCTAAGTAAAGGCAAAAAATAATATCAGCTATCCATAAAAGCAGTCAAGGGAAATACAAAAAAGTACAGAATAAAACACCTAACACATAAAGACTGGAGGAGAAAGAATAAGAAAGGATAGAAAAAAAGAATAATCAGACTGTGTTTGTAATAGCATAATAAGTGAGTTAAAGTTAGATGGTTAGATAGTAAAGAAGCTACCCTTGAACCTTTGGTAACCACAAATCCAAAGCCTGTAATAGCAATAAATACATATCTTTCGATAATCACCCTAAGTGTAAATGGACTGAATGCACCAATCAAAAAACACAGAGTAATAGAATGGATAAAAAAGCAAGACCCATCTATATGCTGCTTATGGAGACTCACCTCAAATCCAAAGACATACACAGACTAAAGGTGAAGGGGTGGAAAAAGATATTTCATGTAAACAATAGAGAGAAAAAAGCAGGTTTTGCAGTACTCATATCAGACAAAATAGACTTCGAAACAAAGAAAGTAACAAGAGATAAAGAAGGACATTACATAATGATAAAGGGGTCAGTTCAACAAGAGGATATACCATTATAAATATATATGCACCCAACACAGGAGCGTCAGCATATGTGAGACAAATACTAACAGAATTAAAGGAGGAAATAGACAGCAATGCATTCATCTTAGGAGACTTCAACACACCACTCACTCCAGAGGACAGATCAACCAGACAGAAAATAAGTAAAGACACAGAGGCACTGAACAACACACAAGAACAGATGGACCTAACAGACATCTACAGAACTCTACACCCAAAAGCACCAGGATACACATTCTTCTCAAGTGCACATGGAACATTTTCCAGAATAGACCACATACTAGGCCACAAAAAGAGCCTCAGTAAAGTTGAAAATACTGAAATTCTACCAACCAACTTCTCAGATCATAAAGGTATAAAACTAGAAATAAATTGTACAAAGAAAACAAAAAGGCTCACAAACACATGGAGGCTTAACAACATTCTCCTAATTATTCAGTGGATCAATGACCAAATTAAAACAGAGATCAAGCAATATATGGAGACAAATGACAACAACAGCACAATGCCCCAACTTCTGTGGGACACAGCAAAGGCAGTTTTAAGAGGAAACTATATACCAATCCAGGGCTATTTAAAGAAGGAAGAACAATCCCAAATGAATAGTCTAAAGTCACAATTATTGAAACTGATAAAAGAAGAACAAATAAGCCCCAAAGTTAGCAGGAGTGTCATAATAGAGATCAGAGAAGAAATAAATAAAATTGAGAAGAAAAAAACAATACAAAAAATCAATGAAACAAGGAGCTGGTTATTTGAGAAAATAAACAAAATAAATAAACCCCTAGCCAGACTCATTAAGAGAAAAAGAGAATCTACACACATAAATAGAATCAGAAATGATAAAGGAAAAATCATGATGGACACCACAGAAATACAAAGAATTATTAGAGAATACTATGAAAATCTATATGCTAACAAGCTGGAAAACCTAGAAGAAATGAACAACTTTCTAGAAAAATACAACCTTCCAAGACTGACCAACGAAGAAACAGAAAATCTAAATAGACCAATTACCAGCAATGAAATGGAATCAGTAATCAAAAAACTACCCAAGAAAAAAAACCCTGTGCCAGACAGATTCACTGCTGAATTTTATCAGACATTCAGAGAAGACATAGTACCCATTCTCCTTAAAGTTTTCCAAAAAATAAAAGAGAAGTGAATACTTTGAAACTCATTCTATGAAGCCAGCATCACTCTAATACCAAAACCAGGCAAAGACACCACAAAAAAAGAAAATTACAGACCAATATCCCTGATGAACATAGATGCAAAAATATTCAACAAAATATTAGCAAACCGAATTCAAAAATACATCAAGAGGATCATGCACCATGATCAAGTGGGATTCATCTCAGGGATGCAAGGATGGTACAACACTCAAAAATCCATCAACGTCATCCAACACATCCACAAAAAGATCAAAAACCACATGATCATCTCCATAGATGCTGAGAAAGCATTCGACAAAATTCAACATTCATTCATGGTAAAAACTCTTAACAAAATGGATATAGAGGGCAAGTACCTCAACATAATAAAGGCCATATAATGCAAACCCACAGCCAACATTATACTTAACAGTGAGAAGCTGAAAGCTTTTCCTTCAAGATTGGAAACAAGACAAGGATGCCCACTCTACCCTCTTTTATTCAACATAGTTCTGGAGGTCCTAGCCACAGCACTCAGACAACATAAAGAAATACAAGGCATCCAGATTGGCAAGGGAGAAATTAAACTGTCCCTGTCTGCAGATGACATGATATTGTACATAAGAAACCCTAAAGAATCCACTCCAAAACTGCTAGATCTAATATCTGAATTCAGCAAAGTTGTGGGATACAAAATTAATATGCAGAAATCTGTGGAATTCCTATACACTAACAATAAACTAGCAGAGACAGAAATCAAGAAAACAATTCCATTCACAGTTGCATCAAAAAGAATAAAATACCTAGGAATAAAACTAACCAAGGAAGTGAAAGACCTATACGCTGAAAACTACAAGACACTCTTAAGAGAAATTAAAGAGGACACTAACAAATGAAATTCATCCCATGCTCTTGGGTAGTAAGAATTAATATAGTCAAAATGGCCATCCTGCCTAAAACAATCTACAGATTCAATGCCATCCCTATCAAAATACCAACAGCACTCTTCAACTAACTGGAACAAATAGTGCTAAAATTAGTATGGAACCACAAAAGATCCCGAATAGCCAAAGCAATCCTGAGAAGGAAGAATAAAGCCGGGGGGGAACTAACTTCCCAACTTCAAGCTCTACTACAAAACCACAGTAATTAAGACAATATGGTACTGGCACAAGAACAGACCCATAGACCAGTGAACAGAATAGAGAGTCCAGATATTAACCCAAATATATATGGTCAATTGATATACAATAAAGCAGCCATGGATATACAATGGGGAAATGACAGCCTCTTCAGCAGCTAGTGTTGGAAAAACTGGACAGCTACATGTAAGAGAATGAAACTGGATTATTGTCTAACCCCATACACAAAAGTAAACTCAAAATGGATCAAAGACCTGAATGTAAGTCATGAAACCATAAAATTCTTAGAAAAAAACCTAGCCAAAAATTTCTTGGACATAAACATGATCGACTTCTTCATGAACATATCTCCTCAGGCAAGGGAAACAAAAGCAAATATGAACAAGTGGGACTGTATCAAACAAAAATCTTCAGTACAGCAAAGGACATTATCAGTAGAACAAAAAGACTTCCTACAGTATGGGAGAGAATATATTCATAAATGACATATCTGATAAAGGGTTGACATCCAAAATATATGAAGAGCTCATGCACCTCAACAAACAAAAAGCAAATAATCCAATTAAAAAATGGGCAGAGGATCTGAACAGACACTTCTCCAAAGAAGAAATTCAGATGGCCAAAAGGCACGTGAAAAGATGCTCCACATCCCTAATCATTAGAGAAATGCAAATTAAAACCACAATGAGATATCACACCGGTCAGGATGGCCACCATCCAAAAGACAAACAACAACAAATATTGGCGAGGATATGGAGAAAGGGGAACCCTCCTATGCTGCTGGTGAGAACGTAAATTATTTCAACCATTGTTGAAAGCAGTATGGATGTTCCTCCAAAAACTAAAAATAGAAATACCATTTGACCCAGGAATTCCACTCCTAGGAATTTACCCTAAGAATGCAGGAGCCCAGTTTGAAACAGACATATGCACCCCTATATTTATTGCAGCAATATTTACAATAGTCAAGAAATGGAAACAACCTAAGTGTCCATCAGTAGATGAATGGATAAAGAAGATGTGGTACATATACACAGTGGAATATTATTCAGCCATAAGAAGAAAACAAATCCTACCATTTGTAATAACATGGGTAGAGCTAGAGGATATTATGCTCAGTGAAATAAGCCAGGTGGAGAAAGACAAGTATCAAATGATTTTACTCATCTGTGGAGTATAAGACCAAGAAAAACCTGAAGGAACAAAACAGCTGCAGACTCACAGAACCCAAGAATGGACCAACACTTACCAAAGGGAAAGGGACTGGGGAAGATGGGTGGGATGGGAGGGATAAGGGGAAAAGGGGGGCATTACAATTATCACACATAATATAGGGACGCCTGGGGAGGGCTGTACAACACAGAGAAGATAAGAAGTGATTCTATAGCATCTTACTACACTGATGGACAGTGACTGAATTGGGGTATGTGATGGGAACTTAATATTGGGGGGAGTCTAGTAACCCTAATGTTGCTCATGTAATTGTACAGTAATGATACTCAAATAAAAATAAATAAGTAAAATAAATAAAAATGCTGCATGATTTTTTTTCACTACAGCTTCCTTACAAAATTCTAGATGCTCAAGATCTTAGTGAAATAGTTAAGGTCCAATGTTCATTTAACAAGTTACAGGAAATACTCTTTTTTTTAATTTATTTTTTAATTTTGCTATCATTAATGTACAATTACATGAACAACATTATGGTTACTAGACTCACCCTATTATCAAGTCCCCACCACATACCCCATTACAGTCACTGTCCATCAGCTTAGTAAGATGCTAGAGAGTCACTACTTGTCTTCTCTGTTATACTGCCTTCACCGTGTGCCCCACCCCCACATTATCTGCTAATTGTGATGCCCCTTTTTCCCCGTTATCCCTCCCTTCCCACCCATCCTCCCCAGTCCCTTTCCCTTTGGTAACTGCTAGTCTTGGGTTCTGTGAGTCTGCTGCTGTTTTGTTCATTCAGTTTTTCTTTGTTCTTATACTCCACAGATGAGTGAAATCATTTGATACTTGTCTTTTTCGGCTTGGCTTATTTCACTGAGCATAATACCCGCTAGTTCAATCCATGTTGTTGCAAATGGTAGGATTTGTTTTCTTCTTATGGCTGAATAATATTCCATTGTGTATATGTACCACTTCTTCTTTATCCATTCATCTACTGATGGACACTTAGGTTGCTTTCATTTTTTGGCTATTGTAAATGGTGCTGCGATAAACATAGGGGTGCATATGTCTTTTTCAAACTGAGCTGCTGCATTCTTAGGGTAAATTCCTAGGAGTGGACTTCCTGGGTCAAAGGGTATTTCTATTTTTAGTTTTTTGAGGAACCTCCATACTGCTTTCCACAATGGTTGAACTAGTTTAAATTTCCACCAACAGTGTAGGAGGGTTCCCCTTTCTCCACATCCTCACCAACATTTGTTGTTGTTGTTGCTTTTACTTGTGAAATGATTATCACAGTAAGTTTAGTTAACATCCTTCAACATACAGTTACAAATTATTTTTTCTTGCGATGTGAACTTTTGAGGTTTTTTCTCTTAACAACTTTTCAATACACAAGACATTATTGCTCACCATGCAACGAACAAGTTCCGGTAACAGTGAGCAAGCTCCCACAAGGTGAACAATGCAAGGAACATAGTGAACAAGTTCTCACAAGGTGAACAATGCAAAGGCAGTCATATCAGAGAAACTAATTCAGTTACTATAATCAATCAAATCAACTATGATTATTCATATGATTTTTATACTTAAATTGTAAGTGCATCCCACATTTCCCCCTTTTTTGTTTTAATTGACACAAATGCATATGCATATATTTGTGGAAGCTACCAGAATAATGATTAGCTGGGCTCAGCCTGTGACATAGGTTGTCACAGGCAATATCTCTCTCATCTGGAGGGGTGAGGTTCTATGCCTCACCTCAGTTGGCCCACACGTTGCTCACATGAGGTCCCTTGCGACTGTGCCTGCCTTAGGTTGTTCCTCCCATGAGGAATCTTACCCGTCTCTGGCTAACCAGCCATCTCCTGGGACAAAACAGGGAGATAAAATACGAAAGAGAGGATAGCCAGCAGCTATAATTCTGGATAAAATCACAATATACATGATTATTTTCTTGCAGCAAATGCAGGTGGGGAATCAGTATATGATTTCACAAAGTTGTTTAAAAGGAATCACTTATGTCTTGAAGTTAATTCTTGAAAAGTAGCATATGCTTGTATTGGCTTTAAAAGACCAACAACTGCCTTCCGCACACACACTACGAGAACAGGAATACAAATGTGTAACAGCATTAGACCTAAAATTATAGGCCATATCCAACGAAACAAAGAAAACCAATTTAACAATCCAGGCATTTCTGAAAACTTATCAATAACATGGTGAATGTTGTCTATTTGATCTTGAATAGTATGGGAAAAATCAAATTAAAACAACACATCCCTGGAAATTGTTCACATCCCATATGTTCTTTTTTTTTTAATCACTTATTCTTTTATTAGCTTCTCCTAAGTATTCTGTTTTTTTATAATTTATTTCGGATTATTAATCTACAATTACATGTGCAATATTATGATTATTAAACTACCCCCTTCATCATGTCCCCCCCACCAACCCCATTACAGTCACTGTCCATCAGCGTAGTGAGATGCTATAGAGTCACTACTTGTCTTCTCTGAGTTGTACAGCCCTCCGCATGCCCCCCCAACATTACATCTGCAATCATACTGCCCCTTTTTCCCTCTTATCCCTCCCTTCCCACCCATCTTCCCCAGTCCCTTTCCCTTTGGTAACTATTAGTCCGTTCTTGGTTTCTGTGAGACTGCTGCAGTTTTGTTCCTTCAGGTTTTTTCTTTGTTCTTATATTCCACATATGAGGGAAACCATTTGATACTTGTCTTTTTTGGCTTTACTTATTTCACTGAGCATAATACCCTCTAGCTCCATCCATGTTGTTGCAAATGGTAGGATTTGTTTTCTTCTTATGGCTGAATAATATTCCATTGTGTATATGTACCACTTCTTCTTTATCCATTCATCTACTGATGGACACTTAGGTTGCTTCCATTTCTTGGCTATTGAAAATAGTGCTGCGATAAATATAGGGGTGCATCTGTCTTTTTCAAACTGAGCTGCTGTATTCTTAGGGTAAATTCCTAGGAGTGGGTTTCATGGGTCAAATGGTATTTCTATTTTTAGTTTTTTGAGGAACCTCCATACTGCCTTCCACAATGGTTGAACTAATTTGCATTCCCACTAGCAGTGTAGGAGGGTTCCCTTTTTTTCCACATCCTCGCCAACATTTGTTGTTGTTTGTGTTTTGGATGTTGGCCATCCTCACTGGTGTGAGGTGATATCTCATTGTGTTTTTAATATGCATTTCTCTGATGATTAGTGATGTGGAGCATCTTTTCATGTGCCTGTTGACCATCTGAATTTCTTCTTTAGAGAAGTGTCTATTCATGTCCTCTGCCCATTTCTTAATTGGATTATTTGATTTTTGTTTGTTAAGGTGCATGAGTTCTTTATATACTTTGGATGTCAACCCCTCATTGGATATGTCATTTATTAATATATTCTCCCATACTGTAGGATGTCTTTTTGTTCTACTGATGGTGTCCTTTGCTGTACAGAAGCTTTTCAGCTTGATATAGTCCCACTTGTTCATTTTTGCTTTTGTTTCCCTTGCCCGGGGAGATATGTTCATGAAGAAGTCGCTCATGTTTATGTCCAAGAGATTTCTGCCTATGTTTTTTTCTAAGAGTTTTATGGTTTCATGACTTACATTCAGGTCTTTGATCCACCTTGAGTTTACTTTTGTGCATGGGGTTAGACAGTAGTCCAGTTTCATTCTCTTACATGTAGCTGTCCAGTTTTTCCAACACCAGCTGCTGAAGAGGCTGTCATCTCTCCATTGTATATCCAAGGCTCCTTTATCAAATATTAATTGGCTGTATATGTTTGGGTTAATGTTTGGATTTTCTTTTCTGTTCCACTGGTCTGTGGGCCTGTTTTTTGTGCCAATACCAAATTGTCTTGGTTACTGTGGCTTTGTAGTAGAGCTTGAAGTCAGGGAGTGTAATTCCCCCTGTTTTATTCCTCCTTCTCAGGATTGCTTTGGCTATTCGGGGTCTTTTGTGGTTCCATATGAATTTTAGAATTATTTGTTGCAGTTCATTGAAGAATGCTGTTGGTAGTTTGATAAGGATTGCATTGAATCTGTAGATTGCTTTAGGTAGTATAGCCATTTTGACAATATTTATTCTTCCTAGCCAAGAGCATGGGATGCATTTCCATTTGTTAGTGTCCTCTTTAATTTCTCTTAGGAGTGTCTTGTAGTTTTCAGAGTACAGGTCTTTCACTTCCTTCGTTAGGTTTATTCCTAGGTATTTTATTCTTTTTGATGCAATTGTGAACAGAATTGTTTTTCTGATATCTGTTTCTGTTAGTTCATCATTAGTGTATAGGAAAGCAACACATTATTGTGTGTTAATTTTGCATCCTGCAACTTTGCTGAATTCAGATATTACTTCTAGTAGTTTCGGAGTGGAGTCTTTAGGGTTTTCTATGTACAGTATCATGTCATCTGCAAATAGTGACAATTTGACTTCTTCTTTACCAATCTGGATGCCTTGTACTTCTTTGTTTTGTCTGGTTGCTGTGGCTAGGACCTCCAGTACTATGTTGAATAACAGTGGAGAGAGTGGGCATCCCTGTCTTGTTCCCAATATTAGATGAAAAGCTTTCAGTGTCTCGCCGTTAAGTATGATGTTAGCTGTGCGTTTGTCATATAAAGCCTTTATGATGTTGAGGTACTTGCCGTCTATACCCATTTTGTTGAGAGTTTTAATCAGGAATGGATGCTGAATTTTGTCAAATGCTTTTCAGCATCTATGGAGATGATCATGTGGTTTTTGTTCTTCTTTTTGTTGATGTGGTGGATGATGTTGATGGATTTTCGAATGTTGTACCATCCTTGCATCCCTGGGATGAATCCCACTTGATCATGGTTTAAGATCCTCTTGATATATTTTTGAATTCGGTTTGCTAATGTTTTGTTGAGTATTTTTGCATCTACGTTCATCAGGGATATTGGTCTGTAATTTTCTTTTTTGGTGAAGTCTTTGCCAGGTTTTGGTATTAAAGTTATGCTGGCTTCATAGAATGAGTTTGGAAGTATTCCCTCCTATTCTATTTTTTGAAAAGCTTTAAGGAGAATGGGTGTTATTTCTTCTCTATATGTCTGGTAGAATTCAGAGGTGAATCCCTATGGTCCGGGGGTTTTGTTCTTGGGTAGTTTTTTGATTACTGGTTCAATTTCATTGCTGGTGATAGGTCTGTTTAGTTTTTCTGTTTCTTGCTTGGTCAGTCTTGGAAGGTTGTGTTTTTCTAAGAAGTCGTCCATTTCTTCTATGTTTTCCAGCTTGTTAGCATATAGATTCTCATAATATTCTCTTATAATTCTTTATATTTCTGTGGGGACCGTCATTATTTTTCCTTTCTCATTTCTGATTCTGTTTGTGTGTATAGATTCTCTTTTTCTCTTAATGAGGCTGGCTAGGGGTTTATCTATTTTGTTTATTTTTTCAAAGAACCAGTTCTTGGTTTCATTGATTTTTTCTATTGTTTTATTCTTCTCAATTTTATTTATTTCTTCTCTGATCTTTATTATGTCCCTCCTTTTGGTGACTTTGGGCCTCATTTGTTCTTCTTTTTCCAATTTCAGTATTATGTCTTTAGACTATTCTTTTGGAAATGTTCTCCCTTCTTTAAATAGGCCTGGATTGCAATATACTTTCCTCTTAGAACTGCCTTTGCTGCGTCCCACAGAAGTTGTGGCTTTGTGTTGTTGTTATCATTAGTCTCCATATATTCTTTCATTTCTGTTTTGATTTTGTTGTTAACTCATTGATTAGTTAGGAGAATGTTGTTAAGTCTCCATGTATTTGTGAGATTTCTTTCTAAAATTTATTTCTAGTTTTATACCTTTGTGATCTGAGAAGTTGGTTGGTAGAATTTCAATATTTTTGACTTTACTGAGGTTCTTTTTGTGGCCTAGTATGTGGTCTATTCTGGAAAATGTTCCATGTGCACCTGAGAAAAATGTGTATCCTGCTGCTTTTGGGTGCAGAGTTCTGTAGATATGTTAGGTCCATCTGTTCCAGTGTGTTGTTCAGTGCCTCTGTGTCTTTACTTATTCTCTGTCTGGTTGATCTGTCCTCTGGAGTGAGTGGTGTGTTGAAGTCTCCTAAGATGAATGCATTGCTGTCTATTTCCTCCTTTAATTCTGTTAGTATTTGTTTCACATATGCTGACGCTCCTGTGTTGGGTGCATATATATTTATAATGGTATATCCTCTTGTTGAACTGACCCCTTTATCATTATGTAATGTCCTTCTTTATCTCTTGCCACTTTCTTCGTTTTGAAGTCTATTTTGTCTGATAGAAGTACTGCAACACCTGCTTTTTTCTCCTTGTTGTTGGCATAAAATATCTTTTTCCATCCCTTCACTTTTAGTCTGTGTATGTTTTTGGGTTTAAAGTGAGTCTCTTGAAGGCAGAATATAGATGGGTCTTGTATTTTTATCCATTCAGTGACTCTATGTCTTTTGACTGGTGCATTCAGTCCATTTACATTTAGGGTGATTATGGATAAGTATGTAGTTATTGGCATTGCAGGCTTCAGATTCGTGGTTACCAAAGGTTCAAGGTTACCTTCCCTACTATCTAAAAGTCTAACAACTAACTTAATATGCTATTACAAACAATCTAAAGTTTCTTTGTTTGTTTGTTTGTTTCCTCCTTTTTCTTTCTATTCCATTCTTTATATATTAGGTGTCATGTTCTGTACTGTTTGTCTATCCCTTGATTGACTTCGGGAATAGTTAATTTAATTTTGCATTTTCTTAGTAATTAGCTGTTCTATTTTCTTTACTGTGGTTTTATTACCTCTGGTGACAGCTATTAATCTGTAGGAACACTTCCATCTATAGCACTCCCTCCAAAATTCACTGTAGAGATGGTTTGTGGGAGGCAAATTCTCTCAGCTTTTGCTTATCTGGGAATTGTTTAATCCCTCCTTCAAATTTAAATGATAATCTTGCTGGATAAAGTAATCTTGGTTCAAGGCCCTTCTGCTTCATTGCATTAAATACATCATGCCACTCCCTTCTGGCCTGTAAGGTTTCTGCTGGGACGTCTGATGATAGCCTGATGGATTTTCCTTTGCATGTGATCCTATTTCTCTCTCCTGCCTGCTTTTAATAGTCTGTCCTTATCTTTGATCTTTGCCATTTTAATTACTATATGTCTTGCTGTTGTCTTTCTTGGGTCCCTTGTGTTGGGAGATCTGCGCACCTCCATGGCCTGAGAGACTATCTCCTTCCCCAGATTGGGGAAGTTTTCAGCAAACACCTCCTCAAAGACACCTCCTATTCCTTTTTCTCTCTCTTCTTCCTCTGGTACCCCTATAATGCGAATATTGTTCTGTTTGGATTGGTAACAGTTCTCTCAATATTCTTTCATTCTCAGAGATCCTTTTTTCTCTCTGTGCCTTGGCTTCTTTATATTCCTCTTCTGTAGTTCCTATTTCATTTATTGTCTCCTCCAACGTATCCAATCTGCTTTTAATACTGTCCATTGTGTTCTTCAATGATTGGATCTCTCACCGGAATTCATTCCTGAGTTCTTGAATATCTTTCCGTACCTCCATGAGCATGTTAATGATTTTTATTTTGAACTCCCTTTCAGGGAGTGTCATAAGGTCCATATCATTTAAGTCTGTCTCAGGAGTTGTGTTCATAATTTTACTCTGGACCAGGTTCCTTTGGCATTTCATATTTGTGTATGGCCCCCTCTAGTCCCCAGAAGCTCTACTCTCTGGAGCTGCTCAACCCCTGAAGCAATGCAGGGATTGTAGGGGAGTGGTATTGGTGCCTCCGGGGAGGAAAGGGGTGTTTGCTGGTTCCTGGCTGCTATGCCTGTCCCCACTGCCTGAACCAGTGGGCTGAGCACACAGGTATAAGCCTCTGTGCTTTGCGTTTTTAGTTGCTATAGACAGATCTTCCCTCTGGCTGGCCTAACACCTGGGAAGGATTTCCCGATTTGCAAGCCCAGTGGGGCTGGCCACAAGAAAGGCACACAAGTCTGCCTGTCACAGAAGGGGTTCTTGGAGCTGTGTAGGCAGCCAGGGAGCTGGAGCACCTGAAGATCGTGAAAGCTCCCAACCTGCTGGGCAGAGTGCACTTGGACAATTTTGTCTGCCTGTCCTTTCTCCTGAGCAGTAAACTCAGTGCAATCCTTGCCCCTTTAGCAGCTCTCTTGCTAAGGGCTTCCTTGTTAGGAAGTGTCTCAGACTTCCCACCTTTCTTTTGTCCCCGAGCAGCTGGGTATGGATCCCTGCTTTCACAAGCAGCTGGATTCTTAGTCTCTCCAGGAATTCTGCCTGTCTTAGCTTTCCAACCCCCTAATTACAAGAGTATCATGCAAGCACCATGTAATGTAGGTTTGTGCTCCCAGAGCAGATCTCCAGAGTTAGGTATTCAGTAGTCCCACATCTCCACTCCCTCCCTGCTCCGTTCCTGTTCCTCCCACTGGTGAGCTGGGGTGGGGGAAGGGCCTGGATCCCACAGGACCACAGCTTTAGTACGTTACCCTTTTCTGTGAGGGCTGCTCTTGTCTCCAGGTGTATGCAGTTTGTTGCCATCCTCTTTCCCATTGCTCTTTCAAGAGTAGTTGATGTAGCTTTATTTTCATATTATATGAGGTTTTAGGAGGAAGCCTCTGTCTCACCTCTCATGCCGCCATCTTTTGAGGAAATACTCTTAACAAAAATGTAATTGTGTCTTTACAAATAAAGGTGGCTCAAATTTGTTGGCCTCTAGTAATGCAAAATATTCTATGACAATGTGTTACGTATGGGGCTACAAAACATCAAGTCCTTATATCCCTTATTGCCAAGGTGTCAGCATTCAAGAACAGACTGATACCCCTAAGAAAACGAGTACAATTCCAAGAGACTTATTTTCTCCTACCTCATGCTAAAGGAACTATTTAACTGTTGGATTCAAAATCCTGTTTTCTAATTTATATTTCTTATTCCATATGGATCATCTAATTAGACTGAGTGGCTCATTACAGATAAATATGCTGTGCCTTTCTGCCAGTTGTGATTTCACCTACTTCCACACTGAACAAAGTCAAGTGCATGGTCATAAGAAGTTAGATGCTAGAAGGAGAACTAAATCAGTGAGACCCTTAAAATGACCAAGCCAACGTCACGTTTACAAAACGTTAATGAGCCCACTTATTATTCAAGGTGTCATACTGGCATTTATTTTTCATTTCCTCTTGTAGTTTTATCAGTACAAGGACAGTGAAGGAACTAAAGGAAATTATTACCTGCTGAGGACTTGCAGAAAGAGCCTTCTTCAGAGAAATGTGTATTCCTGATTCCACTTATGTGAAGCATTTAAAATTGTCAGACTCACAGAACCAGAGAGTAGAAAGGTGGATACCAGGGACTGGGGGGAGGGGACATGGGGAATGGCTAATTAACAGGCAGAAAATCTGTTACGCAAAATGAGTAAGTTCTAGAGATCTGCTCTACACTGTCGGTCATATAATGAACACTATGAACACTACTCTGTTGTACACTTAAAAATTTGTTTAAGAGTAGATTTCGTGTTACATGCTATTCCCACAATAAAGTAAAATTTTAAAAACATTTTTAAAAAAAAACCAATCCTCGAACTGGAGTGATTATAAAGCCACATCAGGTAGACTCCTCCTTGGTCAGGTCTAAGGAGCAAATTCTCCCTGGTCAGTCGTGGTTTCTTTCATCATAATTCACATGTTAGTCAAAAGAGAAAAAAAATGTATATTTTATCCCTGCAGTTCCTTATTTCCCACTTTTCAACACTGTGCATTTAGCTATGGGTACTTCTGAGGATGTTCAGATTGACCAGTGGGGCCAAAGGTAAGTGTGTCCTGTTGTGGGTCATAGCAGCTCTTCCTTCCTAAGCCATGGCTCCCGAGGTTTCTTTAAATGTCCAAGTCTTCCTAACCTGCTAGGTCAATTGTGGCATCTCATATTCAGAAAGGACTAGGATTTATCTGTTGTGAATATCCACTTCAGCAGTATCATTTTGCAAAGATATTTCCCTAATACTGAGGCACTGAGTCTCCACACATTAAATGAGAGACTTTGGCCAAGGAAATATCAGATTATTTTCATAGATAAGTACATTTTTATGAGTGCTGAATATACAAAACATACTTGCATTTGTTAACATATTTACCACAATAGTTTAAGGAACACTACACACACATATCCACAATGCCAGGGGCGTGGAAGTATTTGCTACCCTTGTTTTAAAGACCACATTTCGAGAAGTAGGAATCCTGAAATAAGGTTTTTTATTATTTCAGAAAGAAAAAGAAGTACTTTCAAAAATGACTTTGTTAGTGGCTCCTAAAATATGGATAATTTGAGTATTGAAATGGTCTATATCAATTGACTGGAAGGAATGAAAAACCAGTTTGATTGATAGCACAACCCAATTGCCTTTTATGTTTCCTTACTGCACTGTTTAATAGCCCAGGTACAGAGGAAAAATTGACTGTGATGAATATATGAGACCATATAAAATGTGCAGGGTGTGAAATGTCCGAAAGCATAAACTATAATCTGATGTTGTCGATCTAATCCACACACACTCTGTAATTAGAAACATATTGGGAAAGAACAGCAAACACATATTTGAACTTCCCCCTCAAACGTTTTTTGATCATTCACATGTGACACATTCATTTTTATCGCCATTTCCACTTTAAAAAATGAAATGTTAAAAAGGTAGCTTGAAACCCCCCATCATGTTTTGAACCCTTCCAAATAGTTTTCAGTTTTCTCTCATGAAAGGACACAACTCAGCAAAGATTCTAACCTGCTGGAAACGTTTTAAGCCCATCTCCTCTCTCTGTCCTCCAGATCCTTTTGACATATGCTCCTCCCTCCTTTCTTAGCATTAAGCTGTTTCTCCACTTCCTTTACATCAGTGGGAACACTTCCCTTAAGGGTGTCAGGATCTCTCTGAGGGGTCAGGGGCTGCCCTGCAGAGGAAATGACAAGCTGTGAACTGTAAAGGACAATTCCTTCCACATGTTCCTTTGCTCCTGGGGCAGGGAGGGGCTGCCCTCCAGCATCACTTTGGAGCCAAGCAGAACTCTGCATCATAGTCCTGTCAAAACTAATTTATGATTAAAGACCTGCATGACTGTTTAAAGCTTTTCAATTCTAACAGTTTTCTGAAATGACTTTGATATTGAAGTGGATCAAACCAGAAACCATTGTTGTAATTAATTGTGGTGTATGGTGAAAAAGCTCACAGAGTAAGACGAAGCTTAAAATAACTGACTATTTTTTTAAAGAAATCTGTTAATGGTATACAATTCTTACTATACCTCCAATTAACATCTGTGTGAAATTTTCCCAGCTGAGCCCCAACTTGGAGAGTTAAATGTTGCAGCTCTTGGAAATCTTACCCAATCTGTAAATAGAGTTACAAGGTGACAACTTCATTGATCTGAGAAAAGGAAGAAAGAAAGAAATGAAGGAAGGAACGAAGGGAGAAAGGGAGGATTTATCATGACCATTTGATGCTTTAAAAATATTTAAATTATTTTCAATATTTTGATGCATTTCCATGATTCTTTAAATAAAGGCACTTAAATTTGCAGGTGGTGACCTTTTTATGCATGATCACTTTGAAACATACTGTATTTTCTGAGGCTCAAATTTGCACTCTGAAAACCAACTCTCATCTACTTATGCTGTTGGCAAGTCAAAACATCCAAGAGAACAAATGTCATATCAAAAAATCGCCTCAACATTTCACCAAGTGGTGATTCTGAAGTGGCCATTGCAAATTCCTAAAATCTTGGACATATTTATAGAACTACTCATTCCTTAAAAGCTGTCTGAAAGTGAGTAGAGATACATACAAGAGGACATTACTTGGAGCAGTCACTCCACAAACTCAACTCAAACTGTCAAAATTAAAATCAGACGTACTATTTTCAAATGTGAGATTCATAATTCTTAGAATTATGGTAACAACTGGCTTACAAATCACTAACTAAAAGTGTATCGCACTATCGTCTGGGGTAATTACTAGTGTCTGAAAACTTGCTTTTGTTACCTTACGCATGAAGGAATGATAGCCTAAGGCCTTCAGGGAACATGATGTGAGACTCGCCTAAGACTAGCCACAGATACTTGCTGTCTCACACTTAAAACAGTAGGTCTTTTAATGAATGAACACACTAATGAAACTCTAGTGACCAGCTTGTCCAGGGCTCCCTGTTCTGAGTTCTAGTACTATTAGACCTCAGTGACTTTCTATCTGTGCTTTTGCTCCAACTATTGCTAATTACTTTGCCCTCCATTCTGCCTCTGCTTCATGCTCTGATTGGTCATAACAGAATACATGGGGCAGAGCCCTCTCACCAGGCCACCTAAGTCAGTAAAATAGAAACACACATGTATGGCCAATTGATTTTCGACAAAGGTGCAAAGGCGAGTCAGTGGTGAAAGAACAGCCTTTTCAACAAATGGTGTTGGAACAACTGGACATTCATATGCAAAATCAAAAAAACAAAACCCCAACTTAACATCACACTTTATTCAAAACTAACTCCAAATGGATCATCGATCTAAAGGTAAAATATAAAACTATAAAACTTTCACAAGCAAACATAAGAGAAAATCTTGTGACCTAGGACCAGGCAAAGAATTCATAGGTATGTTATCAAAAGTCTAATCCATTTAAAAAATTGGAATTAATCAAAATTTAGAACTTTTCTTTTGTGAAAGACATTGTTAAGAAAAAAAAAGGGCAAATTACAGGTAGGAAGAAAATATTTTTAGCCATATATCTAACAAAGGTATCCAGAATATATAAAGAACTCATAAAACTCAATAGCAAAAAAAAAAAAAAACCCAATTTAAAAATGGGCAAGAGACTTGAACAGATACTTACCAAAGAAAATATACAAATGACTGTAAGTATACCTGAAGAGGTTCAATTGCACTAGCCTTTAAAGAAACACAGATCAAAATCATAATTTCAAATGCAATTTGAACACAAATTAGAATAACTTTTTAAAAAACTGGCAGTAGTGCTGAGGAGGATGCAGAACTAAAGCTCATCATATTCTGGATGGAAACACAAAACAGTACAGTCACTCTGTGACAACAGGTAGTTTCCTATAAAGTTACATATACCTACTATATAACCCAGCAATTCTACTCCTAGACTTAATATCCTAGAGAAATAAATAAAATGTTCACACAAAGACTTGTGTAGGAAGGTTTATAACAATTCTATTCATAATTGCCAAAAATGGAAATAATTCATATGTCCCTTAACGAGTGAACAGATAAACAGTGGTATATCTATATAATGGAATATTATTCGACCATGAATAGGAATGAACTGTTGATAGATACAACTCAGATAAATTGCAAATGCATTATGTTGACTACAAAAATGCAATATCAACAAAAGATTATATACTGGATGACAATTTTGAAAACAAAAATATAGTGATGGTAAAGAAATCAGTGGGTACCAGGGATTAGAGATGGGGGGTGGGAGTGAGCGAATAAGGGTGTTCCCACAATAGCACAAAGGTGGTTGTTTGGGTAATGGAATGGTATTTTGTCCTGATTGTGATGGTAGTTCCACAAATCTATATATATGCTAAATTACATAGAAATCTACACTGTAAAAAGTCAATTTTTTTGTATGTTAGTTTAAAAATATAAACTGTCTGCTTGATTTATTTCCACATAAAAGAGAAGCAGTCCCAGATGGTGCTTAAAGCCGTGTTCATGCATTCATTCAGCAAATTTATATTGAGAATCTATGGTGTGCCAAATATTGTGGTAAGCATTGATACATGAATAAGCAAAACAATGATCTCTGCCCTCATGGAGTTTGCAGTCTAGCCACACCTCTTTAAGGTGAACTTTCCAAGACTCCTCAAGTAAATGGGGGCACCGATGTGCGCAGAGACCTCATGCTTTCAGACACAGCTCTATGCTTCATCCTAGAAACAAGGCAAGGGCCTGTATCTGAGAGTACAGCTTCAACGTCCATACTGAGAGTGTATCATCTACAAGGCTGCAACTTATGCCAACACTGGGTCACCTCTTGCCCTCTTTTTCATCTTGAGGAATCAAAACTAAAGAAGACTCCATAAGGCCTACTTTATAACAAAGAGAAGTTTCAGGTAACACAATATAGTCAAATCAACGTAAAAGATGAGCAAATCGCTTTAACATTTATTATCTTGTTTGATTATCTCCACAAACCTGAAAGTAGAAAATTCAGCTATTATTATCCTTCTTTTTTAATTTTTCATTTTGGTATCATTAATATACAATCACATAAGCAACATTGTGGTTACTAGATTCCCCCCATTATCAAGTCCCCACCACATACCCCATTACAGTCACTGTCCATCAGCATAGTAAGATGCTATGGAGTCACTACTTGTCTTCTCTGTGTTATACTGCCTTCCCCATGCCCCCCCCCCACTACATTATGTGTGCTAATCATAATGCCCCTTATTTCCCTTCTCCCTCCCTTCTAACACCACCACCACCACCAAGTCCCTTTCCCTTTGGCAACTGTTAGTCCATTCTTGGGTTCTGGGAGTCTGCTGCTGTTTTGTTCCTTCAGTTTTTGCTTTGTTCTTATGCTCCACAGATGAGTGAAATCATTTGATACTTGTCTCTCTCTGCCTGGCTTATTTCACTGAGCATAATACCCTGTAACTCCATCCATGTTATTGCAAATGGTAGGATTTTTTTTCTTCTTATGGCTGAATAATATTCCATTGTGTATATGTACCACATCTTCTTTATCCATTCATCTACTGATGGACACTTAGGTTGTTTCCATTTCTTGGCTATTGTAAATAGTGCTGAGATAAACATAGGGGTGCATATGTCTTTTTCAAACTGGGTCCTGCATTCTTAGGGTAAATTCCTAGGAGTGGAATTCCTGGGTCAAATGATATTTCTATTTTTAATTTTTTCAGGAACTTCAATACTGCTTTCCACAATGGTTGAACTAATTTACATTCCCACCAGCAGTGTAGGACAGTTCCCCTTTCTCCGCATCCTTACCAGCGGTTGTTGTTCTAGTCTTTTCTATGTTGGCCATCCTAACTGGTGTGAGGTGATATTTCATTGTGGTTTTAATTTGCATTTCCCTGATAATTAGTGATGTGGAACATCTTTTCATGAGCCTGTTGGCCATATGAATTTCTTCTTTGGAGAAGTGTCTGTTCATTATCCTCTGCCCATTTTTTAATAGGGTTATTTGCTTTTTGGGTGTTGAGGTGTGTGAGCTCTTTATATATTTTGGATGTTAACCCCTTGCCAGATATGTCATTTACAAATACATTCTCCCTTACTGTAGGATGCCTTTTTGTTCTGCTGACAGTGTCCTTTGCTGTACAGAACCTTTTGAACGTGATGTAGTCCCTTTTGTTTATTTTTTATTTTGTTTCCCTTGCCCAAAAGATGCATTCAGGAAAAAGTTGCTCATGTTTATATTCAAGAGATTTTTGCCTGTTTTCTTCTAAGAGTTTTATGGTTTCATGACTTACATTCAGGTCTTTGATCCATTTTGAGTTTACTTTTGTGTATGGAGTTAGACAGTAATCCAGTTTCATTCTCTTGCATGTAGCTGTCCAGTTTTGCCCACACCAGTTGTTGAAGAGGCTGTCATTTCCCCATTGTATATCCATGGCTCCTTTATTGTAGATTAATTGACCATATATGCTTGGATTAATATCTAGGCTCTCTAGGCTGTTCCCTTGGTGTATGGGTCTGTTCTTGTGCCAGTAGCAAATTAGCTATTACTATTCTTATTTCACATCCCTGCTGAAACCATCTCACAGAGGTTTCACAAATATGAGGTACTAAACTTGTGATTCACGAATACATAATACAATAATCAATAGTGGCTCTCTGTTCCCTCTTATATATGATAGTATTTATATTATTAGTGTTGATAAGGAAATTCTCAAAAAGAGACCATGGCCATATCCAATATTTATACCCCCATAGTAGTATACTTCTGAAGATGGATGAGTGGCCTTGTGGCTAAGGAAATGTGACATGCATGGTGCACCCAGACAGAATCACAGACTGAAGCAGAAAATCATTGGACTTTCTGGATACACACTCTTACAGGAGCCCCAGAGGGCACTGACCCCATACTTGACCCCTATATCACTGACCCACTTGCAAGCAGTAAAACTCAGTCCCTATTTTTCAAAAGAATATTAGATTAAAAATGAGTGCCAGAATTGTCTCATGTTCTAAGTGTTGTTTTTCTACACTTGGGTGGCTCAGCCATTCCAAAAGTTCTCAAAGCCTTATTTCTTCATCCTTATTTTGTCCTAAAGCCATAACCTACAGCAACTGGGAAAGCAGTAGCATATCCTGAGAGGGGCCAGGAGGGAAAGTATTTAATAAGATTAAGGCACTTATAATTAGAACTCCAAATAACATCATTATTCCTCAGTGATTTATTATTTTTACTAAATTTCACAAAGATTTTTTAAGGTTGTTATTGTTGCTTAATGTTTAAAAATTTTTTTTTATATAGAAAATACTGGAAAGGTTTTTTTAAAATCTACCCTGCCTTTTACCTCTTTTATTCTTACCTCACAGGAAGAAGTATCCTTTCTCTTTCCCAATGCTCACCTCTGCCACCTATGTTGCTTATGATGGGGATTCATCCCAATGATTTTCTTCTTCTCTTATATTCTCCCTCTTTCCTCCTCCAGATCTTTCCCCATTGTTTTTGAAGGGAAGGGTTAAGTGTCCATCCTTCAAACAATACATCAAGTCTCCCTTTAACCCTTGGCTCCATTAAGCTGCTCTTGAACCCCTCTCCTTTATCCCATTTTCAAAAACATCTTCTGTATGCGCTGCCTTCATTTCCTTTTTTCTTTCTTCCATCTCTGGTCATTACAGGTCAGTTTGAGCCCTCATTGCTTACATAGTCTCTCAGAAGGCATCAAAGTACACTTTGCCTTCAAAGCTTAGGCCCTACCCCTATTGGAATGGCACCCATATGTTGCTCCTGAGCTTTCAACCTATTTTTATTTCAACTCTAAGCTAGTCATGGTCTTCTTATTTTCCCCAACACTTTAAATTCAATTTGACCAAAACCAACTGTCAACTTTTATCTGAAACCTACTCTTTGTCTCCTTTGCGTACCTTCATCTCTGATAAGGGCAATACTATTTTCCTAAATACCTGAATAGAGCTATTCTTGACTACAGTCTTCATGCTCTTCTTTATGACACAACTATTCACCTACCAAACCCTGTTGATTCAACTGAAACATATCTCTTGAATTTATCCTCCTCATTGCATGCCCCTGCCACTTTTCTGCCTTGGACCCTTACCACGTCTTCTTTGAGCTAAATGCAATGGCCTCCTTACTGAATTTCTTGCCTTAAAGCACTGCTTGCTTGAATACATCTCCATGTGCATGCTGGAATCCAGTGGTTCCTTTCAGTTCTTCAAATACACTTTGCATCATTCTAACTTCTTAACTTTTCTTGTTGCTTTTCTTTTAACTGAAAGAATTTCCATCTGTGCTTTCCTTTTGATTCCAAACTATCCTTCTAACCCCAGGACAAAATTGTGAAGATAACACATATTTCCCAAGATCATATCAATATAGGATTTTAAATGGAGTTGTATTAAAAAGAAGTTCAAGCAAACTATAACTGCCCACAAAAGCTCACATATTTGTTTCTGGGAGGCCGCAAGCATTCTCACATGAGTGCATGATCTACTCACTTATTTTATCCCACGATGGCTTTTGTAACACCTTGGATTACATAATTATAGTATATACAGCATACCTCATTGGTTTACAGCATAGTATGTACTATAATATATAGTATAATTCCATGTCTTACAGAATTTCAATGAAAACTTCTCTTTTAACAGGTTGGCGTGTGTTTCCATATAGTTCTCCTCTTGCTGGGAATCCCACTGTGAGATTACTGAGCTAGAGAACAAATCTCTTTGACAGATAATGTATATTTCCCACCATTGCCCATTCAACTAACAACTAAATCTTTGCTATTTAGCCCTCATTTCTCCAAGTTTGAAGTCTCTCTCAGAAGGCTTAAGGGTCCTATATGTAAATAGAGTGCTGGTAGGTTCACCCATAATCTATTGAACATGTGTACATATATGTATCTCAATGGTAGAATAGGTTTGGCCTCAAGTAAGCCCCTGGAGGTCGGAGATCACATGTTATTTTGGTTTATATTCCCCACAGCATTTTGAGCAGCGTGCCTTGTTGATGAGGGTTACACATTAAAACTCTCCTGAATGGAATTCTGCATCACAAAACATGTACGCATATTACCAGAGACCATTGTTCATGTGATGTAAGCACATACAAAACAAAATTATTAAGGATAACCAATATTTCTCTAGCCTGTACATAAAAAGTAAAACAGCCTAAAAGATGGTAAGAACCCAAAAGTTATATCATGAGTCTCTTCTTCTGGCCTTTCATAAATATTTTCTGGCCTCATACATCTATTTTTTTGCAAGACTGATCACCATTTAAAACATCACCTGTGGGATTCAATTCAGAATTCTCTCAGGGTATATGTGTATGTGTGCTTGTGTGTGTATGTACAGGTGTCCTTGTAAGTAAACAGTAAAGTCACTTTTTCATGATTTGGGAGCTGTAGTGGATTCAGCAGATTATATATGAAGCCTATCACTATCGGCCAGCTTGTGGAAGATCATGCACATATTTTTCAGATAGAAACATTGCAGCCATGAACACACCACGTGGTCACCCCTTCCCTAAGGTTTGCTCCTTTAATTGTAAATAGCCAGAAAACCATCAAGCCAGAGTTTAATAAACTTTTAATTTGAAATGAATTACCACATGTTGTGTTTGTTTACCCATTATTAAATCTCTTAGCAACATATTAGTGGCAGAAACAGCATACTGTATCACAGCCATGATATATTAGAAAACAAACCCCTGGGGGATATTAACTGCTAATAATATGTTTGGGAAGCCTCCAAGAAATATAAGTAAGTGTAGAAATGTAGCAGAGACATGTATTCGAAGAGATTTTTATGTTTAGTTTTTGTATGAACCTATTCTGAATAGGAGAAAAAGGTCCCTGTATGGTCTTTGAATGTGAAGCTTGAATCAGTCTCCAAGCTCAGAGCAGAGCAAATGATAACCAGCCTATTCCAAACGAGCCTATATTCCAAAGCATTTTCCTAAAGCATAAAAAATTCTTCCTCTCATGGTCTATAGTGTTCTCGTATTTAATGTCAATGTGCATATTTCTTAGAGTGTCACCTGTCCTCCTTTCGTGGTAACTAGGAGCAGCATTCTAAACCCCATGTTCAGAGCACAGTGCAGAAAATGTGGAAAGTACAGCCCCAGTATCCCGAGGAAAAACTAGGAAGCAAAAATGATCTGGTGAAAAATGGTCTAAGAGTAATCATTTCTAATCTTCTGCTCAGTATCTTAAAACTAGGTAAAATTGTCGGTATCACAGAAGTTACTTTCTCAAAAGTTAAACATTCGAAAAGATTTTGAGCTCCATGCTTCATCCTAAAACATTGAGGGTGGGGGAACAAAAGAAAAAGAAAAAAAATCCACATTGCAAATGTCCATTATTTTTTAGTGTCCCACGAAGTCACTTGAGTTGACTGGGCATTTGAACTTGATATTTAAACAAAAAATCAATTACAATGTGTTCTAATGAAATTATAATCATTTCTTTTACATTTCTTGTTTTATTAATTCTGTCTTAGGAAGACAATCTTTAACTATCAGAAAAGGCTTGGACTTCTTCCTTCTCTTTTTACATCTCAGATTCCCAGGTTATGCAGATTATATTCTAATATATTTGTTTTCACAGAATGCGGGCATCTCAGACCCACCTATGGGAAGATGTGACTCAGATTCAACATAAAGACAAGATGTCGGGTAAAAGTCACTCTCCTGCAGAAACAAATGAGTAAGACTTAACCACAAGGTCCACAAATGTCTTCAACAGAACCACCTCATGAGGCCATTTGGAATGAGACTAAATCTGACACTGGCTGGCCTTTTATAGCACTCTGCTGTTCCTCAGACAGCAGTGCCCATGGCTCATTCTACGCCCCCCACGTCCCCACCTTCCCCTCATCCACGCCGAGCATACTGACAATACCACACCCATCGTCATCCACCCAGGATATCCGCATTTAATATAAATAATTAAAGCCTTAAACCTATTAAATTCCATCGTAAAATGCTTAAAGTCAGCTTCATGCTGTACTTTTGAGGACAGCTAGCTCTAGTCATTATCCTCCACAACCAGACGATGATCCTGGTCACCTCCTTCGGTGTGTGGATGCAGGTAAAGCAAATTCAGGTTCTCAAGTGTGGGAAACAATACACTTAATCGAGTTGCTTTATAGTGTTGGCATTTATTACCCAGCTTTAGTATAGACGGTAGTCCCCCTTTATCCATGGTTTCGCTTTCTGCAGTTTGTTACCTGTGGTCAACCGCTGTCTAGGAACAGAAGATCCTCCTCACACGTTGTCAGAAAGCCAATAGTGCTACGTCACAGAGCCTATGTCATTCACCTGACTTCATCTCATCATGTCGGCATTTTATCATCTCCCATCATCACAAGAAGAAAGATGAGTGCAGTAGAATAAGGTATTTTGAAAGAGGGACCACATTTGCATAAATTTATTCTAGCATATTGTTAAAATTGTTCTACTTTATTATTAGTTACTGCTGTTACCTCTTACTGTGCTTAATTTATAATTCAAACTTTATCATAGGTATGTATGTAAAGGAAAACACATAGTATATACAGGCTTCAATGTTATCTGCTATTGCAGACATCCACTGGGAGTATTGGAATGTATCAACCATGGGTAAGAGGGAACTACTGTATCTCATTTCTAATTTATTTTCATAAGTATGTGTTTAAACTAGTTGATATAATTTGATATCTATTAATTCTGTGTGTTCAATTTTAATATAGCATTTCTAGGTATACATAACTCTATAAAGTGACCTGTAGTTGTCTGCAGGTGGTGATATCCTAGTATTTATTAGCTGATGAGAGTGGTCTGCTCACAGGAAAACAGGTCAGGCATGGAAGAGGAAGCCCAGGGCTAGTCTGGCTCTGCCTCTTAGGAAAGAAAGCAGGGATTCCAGATATGGAACCCAGCCATCAGTAGCATTATACTTGGCCCATTAAGGCAAAATCTCCAAGGGACTTAGAAAAAGTCCAGTCACAATTTAAGAAATGTTTATCACTGGAAGTTGAGTTTGAAGCTCTGTGCAGCCCAGCTGAGAGTCAGAAGAGGACCGGAAGGAACATGCCACCTAGAAAATCAAAGAGTTCAGGCTTTGGGTCTGGCTGTTAAGGCAGGGATCCAGCATCCCTCTCCAGGAAACATTGCTGTTTCCCGGAGCTGAGTTCTCAACCCAATGCTTCATCACTCCCCTCTGTCCCTGGTTGAACTCAGCTGTTTAGCAGTTTCAGCTAGAGTCTATGTGTGTATGCCCCTCTAAAGGACACATTCTCCCTCCCTGCATCCATCTCTTTCCTAGGCTTCATGTGCATTTTCCCAACAGTCTCCTGAACATTTCAACTTCAATATAATATAGGAAACTCAAACTCAATAGGTCCCAAATCAACCTCATATTTTTTCCTCTAATCTTGTCCCTCCTCCTTCCTTTCCTATTATCTGCTAGTTAATATCCATATTTATCCATGCTAAAATTTAAGAACCATCCTTAATTATCCTTCACCATCTGTATCCAATTAACCAATAGGGACATTCTTAGTCTTAGTCTTATGGTTGTTCTATCGCATCTCAATACTTTATAAATTTATACTCTTCTCCAACTCTACTACCATTGTTGTAATTCAGGCCCTTATCATATGTTGCCCGGACTGCTCTAAATTTTTCCTAACTGGTCCATTTCTAGACCTGTCCTCCTCAAACTCTTCTAAAAATAACCAGAGGGATATGTCTCAAATAGAAATTGAAATATATCACTTTTCTTGGTAAGATCCTTCAGTGGCTACTCACTTAATAACAACTTCTCATCAGCCACAATAGATACAAAAATGGCAGAGAAAATTGTGATGAAAAGTTTTTACTATTCTAGAAAATACATATGGATAAATGATCTATCAAACATTAAGGAAAAAAATAAAGACGTTTTCAGACATACAATGGCTAAGAGACCCAAAATCTAAATGAATTACTAAAGATTTATTTCAGCAAGAAGAAAAATGGAACCAGAGTGAAGACATGCTATGTTAAAAATATAATGAAATACAGATATAGATCATATGTGTCAGTAAATTAATTTTCTATTGAAAGTAAAGAAAACCTGCATTTCCTGTTTAATAAAAAAGTGAAACTAAAAACAAAGCAAACAATAATGTGAGAGTACATGGAGCAGGTTGATGGGTAGTTAACACATGCTAAAAGTCTGTCCTATTTGGGAAGAAAAAAGAAATATTAGATGGACTTAGATTTTTAAAGATATTTTATAGTTAAATAAGATGAGAAAATTAAGAAAAACATCTGAATAATCAACAATAAGGTCTGTCTTTTATAAACAGTAGAGGATAAACAAAATTATTTTCAGTTAAAGAGAAATTCAGAAAAGAAAGTACTTTTTAAAAGCAAAGAAATGGGATGGTAAAAAATGGAAAATAAAGTGGTATCAACAAGTACAAATATAACAGTAAGAACAATAATTGCAAAAAAATTAATCCAACCTATTAAAAATACATATAATCTACTAGTCTTTAATACAAAAATAAGATCTAGATTGATGCTGCTAAAATATAGGCAAAAGAACACCAGAGATTAATTTAAAAATTTTTTAAGTGTAGAAAAATATGTGCCATGAAAACACAGCAAAACCATTCAATGGAAGCATTAATATCAGAAGACACAGAATGTAAATTAAAAACATTAATAGACATATAGAGGATGACTGTATCTATATGAAATAACACCACAAAAATTACAATAATCATAAACTTGTATATACTTAACAACATATTTAAAATATATAAAGCAATATTTGACAGAATACAGGGAGAATTGGACAGATCCAGTCAAAATTGGTATTTCACATATATCTACTAGATAAATGAGCAAAGCTTTCAGATCAAGGAGATTAAAAAGGTAACCCCTAAGAAAACCTGAAGCAAAGAGGAGTAAGGAAATAAAGCTAGGAATATAAATACATAGAAAACAAAGAATCAATGGCAAGTCTTAATGGAGGCAAGTGATCAGTTGTATATTTTTTAAAAAATGAATAAAAAGATAAAACTCAAGAAAAGCTGATAAGGAAGAGCAAAGAAGGCATGTATTAATCAATATTAAGATTGAAAAGAGGAACGTGACTATAGATTTAGTGGTATTTCAAAATTATAATAGTATTTTATGTATTTATATATATATGTAGAATGTCTACTGAATAATACACAAAAAACATTAGTGTCCTACAAGGAGAACGAAGCTGCTAGGAGTGGGCAGCAGCGAGAGGCAGCTTTTATTTTGAACAATTGGAGTGTACAGCTTATTCAATAAAATTGTAACAAAAGGAAGTACATTTTAAAAGACAATATATTTTATGTATATATCTATAAAATGTGTATACATATATAACATAATGGACTAAGTTAATTCAATTAGTTTTAAATTAATTAAATTAATAGGCTGATTAAGTGGTCAATAACAATCAAAAATTGAATCAGAAATCAAGTGTTTCCCACAACTTATTCCACCTAAAAAAAAGGCACCAGAACTCTTATAGATCAATATGAAAAAATGTTGTTAAAGACTCAAAGGAAGTGGACAAGATATAGAAACAAACAACTGAGAAGATACAACCGAAATAATAAACAGAAATATATGAAAAAAATGCTCAAAGTTACCTGTATTCAGAGATATTCTAATTAAGACACAGGGATATTTCATTGCAATTGAACAATCAAAGCTGACAATAGCAAGCGCTGATAGGATGTAAGCCACCTATGCAGATGTTAGAAGGAAAAATTGATGCCAGTACTTTGATGGCAATGTGTCACTGTGTAAATTTCGGAAATGTGTGCCTGTGAATCAGTGATTCATCTGCTGGGTGGATATACTTTAGTGAAATTCACACCCAGGTACACAAGGAGGACATGGGTCCAAGAATAATCATTGTAGTCTTGTTTGCAATAGAGTAAAGCTGAAACACCATGTATAAGAAGAATAAATAAATTTTGTCACAATAATAAATATAGCTGTATATGCAATTACACAGCAATAAAATCAATAAACCAAAAATACATATAAATGTATGTGTGTGCAAATATGCAAATCTCAAAGATAATACTGAGAGAAGATAAAGTTGCAGAAGTAGATATAAAATATAGTATATTTATATAAACTTTATAAGAATAGGAAAGGCATTATATGTTTTTTATAATTGCATACATATGTAAAACATGCATGGAAATGATCAATAATAAATCTGAGGGCTGGAAATAGAATCAGGGAGCAGTTCCCAGAGGGACTTAATCACATATAAAATTTTCCTTTTTAAAAGAAAACAAGTGATGCAAATATGCCAAAATAGCAAGAATGGACACAGCTGGGTACTGGGTACTGGTTTATGTTATGTTATTTTTGGTGTAGTCCATTTAAAATATTTATAAATTTCAAAAATGAAAAATCAGTCCTTACTACAGTGCCTGGAGCATTAAAAACATGTAGTGCATGTAATTATTATTACAAATAATATTATTAAAGTTAATATTATGCTGTTAAGACTATCAATACCGCTATTACTGCTATTATTTCCAGTGTATCACCTACTATTGCTATAAGACTGTCATTACTACTAGAGGACCTATCCTGTTAAAGAACCTTGTTTTGAATATTTTGATAAAGGAAATAATTCTTCTGCAAAAGAATTAATAATAATCTCCAATATATCTCTCCTCTAAATTGAAACTTTTGTACATTAAATATTTCAGAGAAAGTATTTGCTTATTTACTCCTTCATTAAACCAGTCTTTGAAAATAAAAGCTTATAAAATATATTATTTGAGAACATTCTTCTGAGGACGTTTTCTCTTTCATTGCCATTTTTTTTGTTAACATTCTTTTGAGCATGTAAGAAAGATTAAAATTGAGACCTGAGAATCAAAAAACCTACATTTTCCCCCCAAAAAACTAAAAGAAGGTTTATTAGAGCCATAGGGCCATGGAGAAGTTATTTTATATTTGATTGTATATAATAATTATGCAATATGAAGACTAATATTTTTGTTAATGATTACTTTCTCTTTTAAAGACACAGAAAGAAAAACATTAATAATTAAAACTTACTTCACAGTTTATGTAATACAACAGAACTTGAAATGTTAGTAATAGAATGCTAGAAAAAAGTCAACTAACCCTGAAAAGAGTATAAAGAGGAGTTAGCTTCATTGTCCATTGACGCACAAATGTTTTTCTCTGTTACTTTCTCTGAAAGGCCAGCTGTATTATCCACATCTGATTCTTTCGCTGCTTCAGGAATTAAACAAACTGGAAATTCAGGGAGAAGCTGATTGTGTCTTTCATAGGTTTTTTTTGATCACCCAAATGCAGAGGAAGTTTAACCAACGATTAAGAAAGAAATCTGTTATTTAAACTGTTGAAAACATTATACACACCAGTCATTTTTCCCTAGAACATTGATAAAATTTGCAAGATCTAAAAGGTCCATGATGAGCTCAATTTTCCATACCTTACATTTGCTTTTGTTTGGTCGCATTGCAAAGAATGTTTTTTATGTTAATGATTTACGTTTGTGCTTCAGATGTTGCCTTTGCTCTATATAGACATTAGTACTTTTTTTCTCTGTTTTATCTTATAATTCTCTTTTATTTCTTTTTGCAAATAACACTGGGATGAAATTAGCAAATATTCCTTCAGTATTCACAATCTCCAAGAAACGATACTTTGAAAAATCAGTGACAAGATTGTAGGATCTAGTGGTGAATGTATGGGAGTTCACGATGCAATTTTTCCAACTTTTCTCTGTTTATGGTTTTAATAATAAAATATTTGGTGGAAATTATCAATGACACAGGAAATATTTAGAAAATTGAGGAACTGGTAGAAAACGTTTTTCTGGGAGAAAGATAAAGGCCAGTGGGCTCTACACATAAATTATAGTACATTACTTTTTTCACCAAATTATTTTTGAAATGAGAAGTAAAATCAAGATTTTAGTGAAGTCAATTTATTCTAATGTTCATCAACACTTTTCTTGATCCTGTAAACTTTAAATATCACTTCTTGAAAGATTAAAATTGTACCAACCAGCTTCTCAGATCACAAAGGTATGAAACTAGAAATAAATTACCCAAAGAAAATGAAAAAGCCCACAAACACATGGAGACTTAATAACATGCTCCTAAATAATCAATGGATCAATAACCAAATAAAAACAGAGATCAAGCAATATATGGAGACAAATGACAACAATAATTAAACACTGCAAAATCTGTGGGATGCAGCGAAGGCCGTGCTAAGAGGGAAATATATTGCAATACAGGCCTACAATCCCATATGAGCAGTCTAAATTCACAATTAATGAAACTAGAAAAAGAACAAATGAGGCCCAAAGTCAGTAGAAGGAGGGACATAGTAAAGATTAAAGCAGAAATAAATAAAATTGAGAAGAATAAAACAACAGAAAGAATCAATGAAAGGAGGAGCTGGTTCTTCGAGAAAATAAACAGAATAGATAAACCCTTAGCCAGACTTATCAAGAAAAAAAGAGAGTCTACTCACATAAACAGAATCAGAAATGAGAAAGGAAAAATCAATACAGACATCACAGAAATACAAAGAATTATGAGAGAATACTATGAAAAATTATATGGTAACAAACTGGATAACCTAGAAGAAATGAACAACTTTCTAGAAAAATACAACCTACCAAGGCTGACCCAGGAAGAAACAGAAAATCTGAATAGACCAATTACCAGCAAAAAAATTGAATTGGTAATCAAAAAACTACCTAAAAACAAAACACCTGGACCAGATGGTTTCACTGCTGAATTTTATCAAACAATTAGTGAAGACCTAATACCCATCCTCCTTAAAGTTTTCCAAAAAGTAGCAGAGGAAGGAATATGCCCAAACTCATTCTATGAGACCAACATCACTCTAATATCAAAACCAGGCAAAGACACCACAAAAAAAGAAAATTACAGACCAATATCTCTGATGAACATAGATGCAAAAATACTCAACAAAATATTAGCAAACCAAATTCAAAAATACATCAAAAGATCATCCATCATGATCAAGTGGGATTCATCCCAGGGATGCTAGGATGGTATAACATTCGAAAATCCATCAACATCATCCACCACATCAACAAAAAGAAGGACAAAAAACACATGATCATATCCATAGATGCTAAAAAAGCATTTGACAAAATTCAACATCCATTCATGATAAAACTCTCAACAAAATGGGTATAGAGGGCAAGTACCTCAAAATAATAAAGGCCATATATGACAAACCTACAGCCAACATTACACTTAACAGCAAGAAGCTGAAAGCTTTTCCTTTAAGATCAGGAACAAGACAAGGAAGCCCACTCTCCCCACTTTTATTCAACATTATTCTGGAGGTCCTAGCCACGGCAATCAGACAACACAAAGAAACAAAACACAACCAGATTGGTAAGGAAGAAGTCAAACTGTCCCTGTTTGCAGATGACATGATAGTGTACATAAAAAACCCTAAAGAATCCACTCCAAAACTATTAGATCCAATATCTGAATTCAGCAAAGTTGCAGGATACAAAATTAATATACAGAAATCTTTTGCATTCCTATACACTAACAGTGAACTAGCAGAAAGAGAAATCAGGAAAACAATTCCATTCACAATTGCATCAAAAAGAATAAAATGCCTAGGAATAAACCTAACCTAGGAAATGAAAGACCTATACCCTGAAAACTACAAGACACTCATGAGAGAAATTAAAGAAGATACCAATAAATGGAAACACATCCCTTGCTCATGGATAGGAAGAATTAATATTGTCAAAATGGCCGTCCTGCCTAAAACAATCTACAGATTCAACGCAATCCCTATCAAAATACCAACAGCATTCTTCAGTGAACTAGAGCAAATAGTTCTAAAATTCATATGGAATGACAAAAGACCCCGAATCACCAAAGCTTTCCTGAGAAGGAAGAATAAAGCAGGGGGAATTATGCTTCCTGACTTCAAGCTCTACTACAAAACCACAGTAATCAAACAATTTGATACTGGCACAAGAACAGACCCATTGACCAATGGAACAGCCTAGAGAGCCCAGATATTAATCCAAGCATATATGGTCAATTAATATACAATAAAGGAGCCATGGATATACAATGGGGAAATGACAGCCTCTTCAACAGCTGGTGTTGGCAAAACTGGACAGCTACATGTAAGAGAATGAAACTGGATTACTGTCTAACCCCATACACAAAAGTAAACTCAAAATGGATCAAAGACCTGAATGTAAGTCATGAAACCATAGAACTCTTAGAAAAAAATATAGGCAAAAATCTCTTGGACACAAACATGAGCAACTTCTTCATGAACATATCTCCCTGGGCAAGGGAAACAAAAGCAAAAATGAACAAGTGGGACTATATCAAACTGAAAAGCTTCTGTACAGCAAAGGACACCATCAGTAGAACAAAAAGACATCCTACAGTATGGGAGAATATATTCATAAATGACATATCCGATAAGGGGTTGACATCCAAAATATATAAAGAACTCATGCACCTCAACAAACAAAAAGCAAATAATCCAATTAAGAAATGGGCAGAGGACATGAATAGACACTTCTCCAAAGAAGAAATTCAGATGGCCAACAGGCACATGAAAAGATGCTCCACATCGCTAATCATCAGAGAAATGCTGATTAAAACCACAATGAGATATCACCTCACACCAGTGAGGATGGCCAACATCCAAAACACAAACAACAACAAATGTTGATGAGGATGTGGAGAAAGGGGAACCCTCCTACACTGCTGGTGGGAATGCAAATTAGTTCAACCATTGTGGAAAGCAGTATGGAAGTTCCTGAAAAAATTAAAAATAGAAATACCATTTGACCCAGGAATTCCACTCCTAGGAATTTACCCTGAGAATGCAGGAGCCCAGTTTGAAAAAGACAGATGCACCCCTATGTTTATCACAGCACTATTTACAATAGCTAAGAAATGGAAGCAACCTAAGTGTCCATCAGTAGATGAATGGCTGAAGAAGATGTGGTACATATACACAATGGCATATTATTCAGCCATAAGAAGAAAACAAATCCTACCATTAGCAATAACATGGATGGAGCTAGAGGATATTATGCTCAGTGAAATAAGCCAGGCAGAGAAACACAAGTATCAAATGATTTCACTCATCTGTGGAGTATAAGAACAAAGAAAAAAACTGAAGGAACAAAACAGCAGCAGACTCACAGAACCCAAGAATGGACTAACAGATACCAAAGGGAAAGGGATTGGGGAGCATGGGTGGGAAGGGATGGAGAAGAGGAATAAGGGGCATTACAATTAGCACACGTAATGCAGCGGAGGGGGCACACAGGGATGGCAGTATTTATAGAGAAGACAAGTAATGATTCTATAGCATCTTACTATTCTGATGGACAGTGACTATAGTGGAGTATGTGGGGGAGACTTGATAATAGGGGTTCTAGTAACCGTAATGTTGTTCAGGTGATTGTACTTTAATGATACCAAAATAAAAAAATATGCATATATCACTTCTTGATTTTATGTTGAATATAAAACATATATCTCTTTTTGATCAATACCTGTACTACCTAAATTATCTTTTATGGAATGAAGTTAGTGCTGATTTTCTTTGCTAAACTTATGAAGCACTGAATTTAAGGTAAAAATTACTGAAAAGTTAGTGAAAATTATAGATGCTTTTCATATTCCTAATAAACCTATACCAAAATTTGTTTTCTTTTAAGGCTATATTTTCATTTGCATTTTACTTCGATCTCTTAATATAGTATTCAAGTAACAAACTTGTTAAATATTTTTTTACAGGTTTTCTATAGTTTTCTTCAGAATTTGGGTGATTTTTTCAATAACTCTTTTGGATTCATTTCCAACGGTCTTCCTCTCCAAACTTATTTATATCAGTGTTTCTAATCCACAGAAGCTTTTAAAAACTTCTAATCCTGATGTTCCACCCCAATGTAACTGAATTGAAGTGTCTGAGAGAAGAGTCTGCAAGTAGGATGTTTAAATTTTTCCACATGATTCTAATGCAGTCGGGTTTGTCTTAGGATGGCACTATTTTCAAAATGAATAGGAAGGAACATATTCAGCTAAGAGTTGTTTTCTTAACAACATGTCTAGACTGTCCCAAAAAGATACTGCAGCTAAACACTATAACAGAATTAGCTAAAAGAAAAATAATGCAAGTTCATTCAACTTAAATTGGAAATGGAAGACCGTCACATAAGAATGATATGTAGCTGTTGATTTTTAGGCCAAATTGTATGTGTTTCCTGGATGTGCCCATATTTAATAGTTCTTAGTTAGGTTGATGATAGATGATGAGGATGGGTTAGGTAGATGATAGATGATAGATAGATAGATAGATAGATAGATAGATAGATAGATAGATAGACAGATAGATAGATGATAGATAGATAGGTAGATAGGTAGAATAGATATAGATAGAGTGAGTGAGCTGGGAAAAAAATCAGACATATAAGTAAGAAAGAAAAAAAGTACAGTATTTTCGTGATACCAGCACTGTGTAAAAACATCATAACCAAGAACAAATCTGAACATGTAAGACAAAAAATAGGCTAGAATTGTGTTGGAATGCTTTATACTTAATGTATGCTGTCATTTTCTTTTTTAGATCCCCCATACTGTTTGCCTGTTATGAATGTATGCAACAGTATTTCTGCTAAAAGACTTGGTTAGAAAATAGAGTTCCCAATGTATACAAATAAATGGTGTGTGCCCAAGTGTTTTTGTTTTTTAATTTTTGAGGTAAACAAGACAGCATGCTTTGAAGCTATGTATATGGCAAAGGGAGCTTTGTGATAGACACTTTCAGCCTATGGAAATGTGGGTCATTAATTATTTTTTGTATGAATACATGTGTGTTTCATCAAATAAACAAAATGCATTTGGAAGGGAAAGACCACATCTTATCTCTTTTGTATTGCTAGAACAAGCAATACCCACACACAATAGTAGCTCAGTTAGTACTTTTGATAAGAAAGCATAACAGAGCCCTATTCCTGTGTTGAGACAGATCTGCTCCAGCAACAATGTATTGTAAACCCACCATCAGGTTTTGGGTGGCTAGCCTGGCCCACTCATAGCATAGAAGGTTGGATTAAGTTACCTTTACCATTCTCAGTAACTCTAGAATTTTATTCCTTATTTGTTGGTATCAATTTAATCTGCATTAAGAAATAACATTAAGATACAACTACTTTTTATATTTTATATTAATAATGAATGTAGATGAATTAATATTGATAAATACTAATATGTTATTACCAATTTAATAACAATTAATATATATTTTGTGTTGCCAAGTTTACGATACTTACTGAAATTTCAATAGCATGAAAGGAAGTTAAAAGCTAGAAAGGGAAGGTTTGGAAAATTTTTAAATTCTTTTTCTACTTACAAATCGTATTACAAACCTGAAAATAGAGATTGCACAGCCAATGGTCCAAGTTCAGGCAAATCAAATCTTCAGGATTTTTGAAGTTATCAAGTTTCTGGTGATAATGTCCTTGAAAGAGGGGACACTTGAATTTTCCCTCCACTATATCAAAGCTGTTATCACACAAAGGGAAGGCTGCCCAGCCCACAACCAAGTCGAGATAAGCAAATTTCCCATGAAGGAGACAAGAGTTCAAACAAGAAAGCCATGCCAGGTTTCACATCTTTCTTAGGAGGGACCATCTAGGGAAAATATTAAGACAAAGGAAGATAGGGTTGCTTGTATTTTGAAATACACTATATTCAGTAATGCCTGTAGAAAATCTAGAATTAAGTAAAAAGTTGGTTATTTACTTTTATTATTTGCCCTTAGAAACTTACCATTGGATACATTTACATAAATAAGCTTTCCAGCCCAAGGTCATTGAGCCGCCACACCACCATGAAAATGTGACATAAGCAAGACAAATTTGACCCTGCCAGTTCAAGATTCTGCACTTTATGAGCTTTAGGAATCAAACTTGCAATATATTCAATATTAAGGTAGGTTGTGCTTTCAGTTCTTTTTGCTTGAGCCAGTAGCTCTATTGTATAACTATTTCTCTCTTTTGGCATACTCATGGTTTTACTTACCTGTCATTCATTCTTCCCTGTATCTTTTACATACGCAGCACATGTGCTTTACATGCAAGAAATTATTTTTTATAAGATGGTTGAACAAACTATCACATTTCAGATAAACTAATCCCAGGCATAAAAAGCTCGAATTTCTATTTCAAGGTCCACCTCTTCAAGAAAAAATAAGTGTCCCGTTTAATTTTGTGACTACTTTGTTTATTTCAGTTGACACCATAATGCACATCATTGCCTAAGCAATTTGTCAGTGCTAAATAAATAATGTTAAGCATAAAGCTGAATGAAATGATCAGATTAACCAAGTCATTGTTCAAGTCCCTAGATGTAGAGATAGAGCTTATTCTTCGGTCTTTAAAAAATAATTTAGGAAAGTGCAAGTAATGAATAATCTTCTTTTTTAATAGAGTATAGCCTTGGGTTTCTTTTCAAATTCTGTGTGAATAATTATAAATGTGCAAAGATAGGGCCTTGCTTAAGACTACTTCTTAACCATATATTTAGTCAAAAGTGTGTAGGCATATTTTATATGATTTATGTAAATATTCCAAGACACAGTTTATGTTTAAAATGAAACAGAAGCATCTGTTGAAAAATACCATAACCCTGTGGCAGCTGCTATTAAACCATTAACAGGATCAGGTTTCATTTAAACCAGATTTACCATTTTCTACAACAGCCCATGGGAAAGCTAAAAACATTAGGCACAAATTACTGACAAGAGAGATTCTTAATCAAGCCATACTTTTCATTTGGTTACTTGGCTGTGAGTAACCTTTGTAATAATAGAATAAACATTAAATGAGGAGAAGGAGGAAAAATACAGTCAGAATTTGGATCATCATTTTAAAAAAAAGCTGAACTGATGCTATTACAGCAATTTTATCTATTTTTATCCCTGCATTTAGAAGTGAAAACTTGTGTCTCTCTTACACTAACCTTATCTTATTCAATGATATGTTCAAAATAGATGAAATAAGAATTTGAATTGTACTGACCCAATTCTATCATTAATTTTCTTGGGGTCTTGGGAAAGTTACTTCTCTTTTTGTATCTAAATTCCCACACACTGTGTGTCCTCATCAATACAAAACAAGATATAAGAATTTTCCTCATAGAGTTGATACAATTATCAATTTGGACAACAAATACAAAAATGTTCATAAAAATATGAAATGCACACATTTATTTATTTATTTACTTATTTAAAGACTTTATCCCAACTATTTCTAACTGACTTAGGTTATCATTTCCTTTAACAAAGAAGGAAAGAACACATTAATGTTAAAGCTCATCTATAAACATGTAAAACACCAGCATCATTTTGTGCATGAGAAACAACACAAGGCTAACAAACATATCCTAGTAACACAACACAGTACTGTACCTCCTGTGACAATGTAAATAAGAGAACAGTCCACATGCACAACAGAACTTCCCTTCAACCTGTTTTGCAAGCTAAAGGAGTCACATGCAACTACCCTGACAGCCCCTAAGAACACTAAGTACATGCGCAAGACAACATCTATCACTGATATTGACTGAAAAGAAGGATAACAGCTATATGTTATCAAATAAAGGAATTTACTTTATCTGACAACAGTTGTCTTATCTTATTTATTCTTTTAGGGCCTTTCCCTTGCTGTATATCATAGGAGAGATCTTTTGCCCTATAATGTGTAGCTTGGGACTCATTCTTTTCTTCTTTGGCAAGAAAGGTTCATTAGGTTTCATTGTACCTCTGATCCTTTCCACAAACCTAACTACTTCTGAAGCTAGCCTGTGATGTGACATTTCCATGAATATTTTTAGTAGCTTTATGCTTGAATATACATAATAAGGGAAATAAGTGTATCAGTGTGCCCCCATTTACCAATTACCAGTGTTATCTCATCACGAGAGTCCTTGTAGAGGGAGTCATAATTTCCTTGGAGTACCTTAATTTTCTGAGTACCTTGAAAAGCTTCTCTTTTTTTTTTTTAAGGAAGAGGCCCCACAGAACTGACTTTCACTGTGTTAACATAAGGATGATGCATTTGATCTTCCAAATCATAGAAAGTGCTTGTGAAAGAAGAGGAGAACAAGCAGAATCCAAGAAACAAACAAGAATTTTGAATGTTGAAGGTTTCATGGAGTATTGGAAGATAAAGAAAATTCTTTCCACTTGGCACCAAATACTTTTAAGTGGAAACAACTCAGATAGCATTAGGGTAGCCTTACAAAATGATAAAAAATTCATACTTTTCAAATATGAAAATTCAAATTGATGAGGTATTCCCAGTTTTCTGGACTTTCTGAAATTTTTGGAATGATTATTGTTTTTGTAGTTTGAAAAAAAGTTGATAATTTCAGAACAGAAGACCTTCAAATAACTGCTTCTCATTATTAGGGAAATGGTCATAAATGGCCTTAATTCTCACCATAACAAAGAAAAAATACCAGTTAAATTACAAAACTAAGTATATTTTTTAACCAACCAGGGAGCTGAGGACACAAAGAAGCGTAGAGAACTAAATCTCAGAAGATAAGCCCTTCATACAAGAGCTAGTACTAGAGGCAGCTTTAATCTCAGGAATAGGTGAAGAAGCAGACCTGTCATTGAGTACGAGACTTTGCAGGTAAAAGGAGAAACTGGCTGAACTTTTAACAATCTTGGACCAATGTGGAATACTGAATACATATAAGCCTCAGGCAAGGGTGAATCCTTACTATTTACCAATTCTCAACCTTAGGACTTTTATCCAAGATCAATTGGTCCAAGGCTGAGAGTCAAAGAGATATCTCTAGTGGCACAGAAATCTTGAGGCCAAGCTAGGCTGCAGAACAGAATCTCACAGTTACATGATGCTTGGATACCAATCCCAGCTGGAAGGAATGTTCTTTTAAACCTCAAAAATTTGAAAATCAGTGGTGAATTAAAACTAATTAAAACTACCACCTAACCCCAACTTCGCCCAACTTAACTTAATCAAAGAGATCAGCCCCTTACCTAAACTGCCTGACAGAAACACTTTGTGGGGGGGGGGGGTAAGGAGGTGAGGGGGGAGGGATATTTTCTACTTCAATCTTTGCAATGTATTTAAACACAATGTCTGGCATATAATAATACACAACTGTGAGACATCCATAGAAGCAGGAAAATGTAATTCACGACAAAAGAAAACATTCAGTAGAAACTGATACATAGATGACCCAGGTGCTAGAATTAATAAATACTTTAAACAATCATTATAATTCAGATATGGAAATAGAGGGAAAGATGGAAATAACCAGTGAAAGGGAAGAAAATTTCAGGAGAGAACTTAAAAGAAGTTTATAGCAGAGAACAAAATACTTGAAATGACAAGTCATTGACTGGGCTTACCAGTAGAAATGGGCATTGCATAAAAAGGATAGATGAATTCTAAAAGGGGTCAACAGGAATATCCCAACTCAACTACAATGACAAAACTAACAAGAAAAGAAAAAAAAAACAAATCAGAACATAAGATTGCAGGACAAAAATGAACAGTCTAACACACATGTAATTGGAGTCCTAAAAGGAAAAGCCAAAGACGACAGTGCAGGAAAAAAATGGTGCAGAGACAACGAATGGCTGAGGGTTTTCCAAAATTGATGAAAGACATCAACCCACAAAACCAAGAAACTCAGAAAATCCCAAGAAGAAAAACTGAAAAGAAAATAATACCTATACATATCATAGTCAACCAATAAAAATCAAAGATAAAATCTTAAAAACAAAGGGCCATTTATGATATCTAACAGAAAAGATGTCTGACAAAGGTATTGACTGTCAAAGGTATTCATATTTCATTATCATGAAATTCTAAATTTAATATAAAAGTATTATATATCATATGGAAAATACTTTTTTGTTTTTTTGTCCACCTTCTTTGCTCTGCACTCTGGTCATATGAATTTAGTTTTATCCCTGGCACTAAAAAAAAAGGTTTCCAGAAACTTTGGTTCAGTATAAATGCCACTTTTTACCCCTTGGTAGGCTGTTTCTTTCCTAACTGACATCATATTATCACTTTATATATCATATAGCTTGTAATTCCTTAGCATCATATTAAAGGCCATAATACAGTCTCACCACAACCTAACTTTCTAGTTTTGTTGTCTATTAAACTTGTACTGAGATGTGTGCTAAAATATGTAATACATGCACATACATATTAAATACTGTTGTCAAAACTATTTTCTCAAATGCCTGCCTATCACACACATATATAAACATGTACACACATACAACCTATTATTTTCTCATGACAGCCTTTTCATCAGGAAATCACTTTTCCTTTCCCAAGTTTCACTCATTATAACCAAAGAATCCTGGGGTCTTTAGATTGATCAATACCTTTGAGGTAATCATTTCTAATCTACATCTTCAAGTACAGACTGAGAGACAGATGGGCCCCAGACATATGCTAGGGCATTTGCAAGTTTTTATAACAATTATTAAGATACTCTAAGAATTTTAAAGTCCTTGGCACTTAAAGTAAATAATGACAATAATAACAAAAGAGTTAAAGAGTGGCTTCAGAGAAGAACATTTAAAAAATTTTGATGAGGAATTCAGATGATCTAATAAAAATACTGGTGATATATAAACAGAAAATTTGAGAAACTGTGTTATATTCAGTCCCTTGTTCTGTTAGAAACTTTTTCCAAAACACACTAAACAAGTGTTCATTCTCTATGTGAACCCTACACTGATGGGAATGCTTGACAGTTTATAAGGTAAGTAAATCCATGTGTGAAGAGTTCTAATTGTCATGAGGCTTATTCCCTCCTGAGCAGTTGTGGTGTCATTTATGCTTGCCAGCTTTTACCTTCTAAGCATACGGTAGGATTGCATTTACAAGCCCCTTTTGGTTGGGTGGGCTATTTGACTAGTTCTGACCAATCGTCTGTGAGTGGACATAACCTTCTGGGTATATAAAAATGAAAAATAAACCAGAAGTTATTGTAGGCTCTATACCCTCTAGAGTTCTCTTTTTTTCTCCTTTGCCTCAGTGACACTCCAGTTGGGGACCTTTCAACCAGTATTTGACTTAGAATGAGAATAGGTAAAGCACAGCCCCCAGGAGTGCTGACGTAGCTGAAGTAGCTTGAGTGAAAAATAAACTTCTATTGTATTAAACCATTCTGATGTGGAGCTTTTTGTTACCATAGAATAACCAAGCAAATGTTGACTGATGCACTGGCCCTTCTCTGTATTTACTCAAGTCCAGCATAACTGTTCTATAAACATGATTATTAAGCTCAGATAGCTTCAGAGCCATAGGTCTAAGTCATTGGATATAAAGTCAAAGACCTTTTTGTCAGGGTCATGATAAAGCCAATTGTGGAGGAACATGCAAACACTCACATTATTTGCACTTCAAGACATAAGCAGAATGCTCAATAACATTTAAGTTGTTCATGGTAAGTCACTGGAAATTTCTTAGGTTGCAATTCTCAATGCATCTTAAATGGTTCTCCTGACTTTGTATATAGGTTACTTCAATCCTAATTGTGCAATCCTGCCTTGCTTAATTGCTTCTTCAATTTAAAAGGAAAACTATATATCCTAATCATTAAAAGCATGGGTTTTGGCATCAGACGAACATGAGATCAAATCCCTACTTACCACTTAAGTTAGTAACCTACCATCTCTGGATCTTGGTTTCACCATGTATGAAGTGCTGGTGGTGGTAGTGAGGTTTGGGGAGAAGGGAACACAGAGGGGTGAAGGGAACTTGATAGGTAAGGAGAACGGAGAATGAACTAAATGGTGTCTTCCAGGACTAACATTCTATAGGGAATAAGGGTAGGCAAGGAAGTAAACAATATACTTAATTTGCATTAGAAATAGCAAAATGTTCTTTTTGAGGTGACAGCTCTGGACAGATGAATGAGAACTGATGCCACAGCACAGAGTAATCTAGGTTATCCAGCATGAGTTTTACGGTGCCATTATTTTCCTTTCCATTCCCTCAGCCAAGATAAATAAATAGGCAAATTAGCTCTAATTCCCAGTCTTTCTGCTGTGGGGTAAAAGAAAGTAATTATTCTTGGAAACATGTCCTGGCCTAGGGATCAAGGACAGAAGGTGGTAAGAGCTATAACTCTCACAGCTTCTGAATAAAAGAAGGGAGAAAATCATACTTTCTACACCATTGGAACACCGGAGTTCTTATGTGCAAATGTAGCAGTTCCAAATCCCTGTTTTAGAAATTTGATTTTGTTTTTTAGCTCCTGAATCCTAAAAATATAATATCCATAGTTAATATTTATTTAAAGCTTACTAAATACCAGGCACCTTTTAATCACTTTATCCTTATCAACTCAATCACCAAAATAATCCTATACAGTAGATTCTATTGTTAGCTCCATTTTACAACCGAGATAAGGGACCTGGCTCAAGGCCCCACAGAAATAGTTGTCAAGGGTAGAGCTGGAGTTGATTTCTGGCCTTCTGCTGTAGAGCCATTCATTCGGTTTCCAGAATATAGGAGGTACAGCACCAGACAGCTTACTTTGGATTCATGGTGAAAAGGCTCAAGGTCATTCTTCTCAACCCTATTTGCTGCTCTTCATACTTCCTACAAGCTGAAGAGCTTGGACACTTCTCCTATGTGTTTCTCTGTATTCAATCTGTCCTCCTAAATTGCTCACTTTGAGCTCAGCATTGAAAGGAGACTTAGAACTTAATGAGAAAAAACATTTTTGCTCCAGTAAAATTCCATTATCCAGGAATCTCAAAGAGTCTTTCTGAAGGGCTAGATTCACCAGAGAGCTTACAAATTAGTAATTCTGAATAAAAAAATCTTGAAATGAGGGCACAATTTTCCCTCTCAAACCTACAGACCCTGAATCTAATTTCATGATTTCTCAACAACACATTTAATCTTTTGAAAAACGTCAATATCATACAATGATGTCCCCAAGGCCCTAGACTAGCAGTCCCCAAAATTTAGTTTGTATAATAATTACCTAAGGGTGCTTATTAAAACTGCAGAATTCCAGCCTCATTTTCATCCTTAAATCAGTAAGTCTGGGACGACACTAGGGAATTTGAATTTCAATAAGCATGCCAAGGTAATGGTGATTTGGGTGGTCCTTCAAACCACAATCGGAAAATCACCATGGAGTATGGATACCGAGGTGATACAGGTTTGTGTGTCCTTGATCATATGTCTAATTGACTTCTACAGCTTAGGGCAACCACATTTCTGTCCAAAATCAAAGAAATTCATGCCTGAATAATTGCTGTCTAAAAAATATGACCTTCCCACCATTTTCCATCAAATGTAACTGAAATCAAGGGGAAATATTGGCATGTCATCGCATTGCATTGCAATCCCATTACCTGACCTCAGCCTCAATGTCATAACTCATCCTTCACATCTACTCAAATGTTCAACTAAGAATATATCACTCCAGGGAGATGGAAAAATCTAATTGAATATTTTAATTTAGAAAATTCAGTTCTGGGATTTCTCCCTCTAGTTTTTTTTTTTTTTTTTTACTATGAAAACAAAAAGTTGAATTTTTTTTCAGTTTCTCCTTGTTAGGCAAAAGATAGATTTCCCTTCATTGTCCCTGAGAGTTGAACACATTGGGGAAAAATTGGGCACAGCCCATTACTTTTACGAACCCCAGTGACTGAGCCCCAATGCACAAAAAGATGGCATTTCTGAACATCTGCAGCATGATTAGATCAAAGACCAACAAATTAACCACAAATGGTTTTACAAGGAACAGGCAAATATATCATTTGGAAAGGAGAAAACTTTTGGTAATAATTGCTAATCAACATTTTCCCTCTAGGCAACCCACATTTTACCAAAGATATCTAGCAATAACATGTGTATCTGTGCAACATTTTATATATGACAAAGGTTTTACATACACATAATTACATTTGATCTGCATGTCAATCCTGTTACGTAGTTAATACTAGCCCATTTTATAGGTGATTGAAGAAAAGACTTAAGAAATTAATGATTTGCTCATGTTTTCCCAACTACTAAATGGTTGGTTTTTGACTATGTCAAAAGCCCTATCCAACTTAACTGCTTCCTTCCATTCACTCATTTATCCAATTATTCATTCACATACATTTATTAAATGCCCATTCTGTACTGAAGCACCATTTGTAGCAATAAGGATAAAAATAATTGAATAAGACAAAGCTTCCTATCCTTACTGAGCTATAATCTAGTTGGGGAGGGAATAAGCAAGAAGCAAGGAATAATGAAAACAAACAAATAATGAAAATAAGATAGTGATACAGTAGAAAATGACCAGAGGAGGAGCTATTCTGTTAAGAATATCTCATCTATTGAAGTGACACTTAACTTGAGCAGCTACAAAGCTTTGAGCAGGAACTCTGCTAGAAAGGAAGCCACAATTAATTCAATGGACCTTCAGCAAGAATGAGCTTGTTGTGTTCAGAGAACATAAGCAGGAAAGTAGGACAAAATAAAATTAGAGAAGGGGATAGATGACAGATCACATAAGGTTTGAAGGCCCAGGATAGGAATTTGTATTTTATCCTAAATGCAGTGGAGAGCCCCTAGAAGATCTTAAGCAGAAGCTTGGCGTGATTGGATTTGCAGTTTGCTAGACTGACCTTTCTTGGTCCTTGAGTTTAGTGATGTTTTTGTTTGAACATAAATCCCTCTCCTGTCACCACCATAAGCTTTGAAAGCCCCATCAGTTCAAAGTCATTGACTACTGTTTGGTATATTTATGAGGCAGGTGGATAGGAAAAGATAGCCAGCTCTATTCTTTGCAATTAACAGGTCATGTGACCTTAGAGAAATTCTTTACCCTACTCAGCCCTTTGCGACTTCACTCGGTGTTCATACGAGAATTAATGCCTTAAAAGTCATTGTAAAGCATTTTGTATGGAGGTTGAAATATTAAAACATATTCCCTCTGAATGTGAGTTCAAATATAGAAGCAAGTTCCTCCTCTTTAGAGAATTCAAAATGATTTGATTGTTGAATTGCATGCAAAGTGAACAAGAACTACTATTTTGTAACTAGGGCATTCTTAACTCTGAATACGTCAGATATGAACAGATGTAGAGAACAGACACAAAGGACAAAGATGGATTTATGGCATTTCAAAACCATTTCCAATAAAATAAAGAATGTGAATGCGTATAAAACACCAAAAATTTTTTTTAAGTTAACAATTTGTTTTCAACTAAAACACAATCAATCGTTGTCTATTTGAAGTCTGCAATGTGTGACTCTGGGATTTTTTAGACTGTTCATTCATTTTTAAAGTATTTATTGAGACAACCACATTTCTAGGTGCCAGAGATATAGCATCAAACAAAATAGACCCAATCCCCTACTCTCAAGAAGTGTACACTCTAGTGCTGCCAAATATTCTTAAGATGAAGTGACCATCTGTCAATATCATGTGGGATAACAACCTTTTTCCTAAATGTTAGTTTACTACATGATACAGATTCTGTCCTCCAAAAAGGACAGAGAAAGAAACTCAAAAGAGGGATTTGGCTTTGGAAAATAAAAAAAAAGTATGGTAAAAATACAAAGAGAAATAATAAGAATTGAGTAATTTGCACTTACAGAAAACCAATATATCACTTCTTTCTGCTTCATTTAGGGTGGATTGTAAACCTTGGTGTTTGGACCATGAGGTCATTTGCATACTTGGGTTTAAACAGCAGCCTCAGACACCTGGGTAAGTCCTCATCTGCAAAACCTTTCTCTCATCTGCAAAATGGGTATAATGATAAATTGGGTTGTGTGAAGTTTGCATTGATAGTGTATATTAAGCATATAGATCCATTTGCAACAATATGGATGGAGCTAGAGGATATTATGCTCAGTGAAATAAGTCATGCAGAGAAAGACAAATACCAAATGATTTCCCTCATTTATGGAGTATAACAACGAAGCAAAACTGAAGGAACAAAATAGCAGCAGACTCACAGACCCCAAGAAGGGACTAGTGGCTACCAAAGGGGAGGGGTGGGGGAGGGCAGGTGGGGAGGGAGGGAGAAGGGGATTCTGGGGTATCATGATTGGTGCACATGGTGTGTGGGGGGTCACAGGGAAGACAGTGTAGCTCAGAGAAGACAAATAGGGACTCTGTGGCATCTTACTACACTGATGGACAGTGACAGCAATGGGGTATGGGGGGGACTCGATAATAAGGGTGAATGTAATAACCACATTGTTTTTCTTGTGAAACCTTCATAAGAGTGTATTTCAATGATACCTTAATTTTTAAAAAAAGCATATAGTGAAGAAACTGGCCACTGCAGGCACTCAATACACCTTACTCTTCCTCCCTGTCAGAGAAATTGAGGCACCGTGACAAAGTGACTTTCTACTCATGATGGCCTTGAAACCCCTCACATTACCCAGTAGCAAGGAGCAGAGGCAAAATAGCAGCAAATAAATTTAATGGAAACTGAGTTTTTTTAGGAGAGAAATCAATAATGGATTAACTAATACTTCTTGAAAGGATGTTTTGAAAGTTTGAAGAAACCTAACACAGAGAGGAAATCAGAGAACATCCTACATGAAGTCTTTTTTTTATTAAAGTATCACTGATATACAGTCTTAAGTTTGTTTCAAATATACAACACAGTGGTTCAATGGTTACCCATATTATTAAATCCTCACTCCCTCTAGTGCAGTCACTATCAACATAGTAAGATGTTACAGAATCATTAACTGTATTCTCCATGCTGTACTACCATCTCCGTGACCAACTTATATTGTGATTGTGAATTATAGTGCCCCTTTAACCCTTTCCCTCTCCCTCACCACCTTCCCAATCCCTCCCCTTGTTAACCACTAGTCCCTTCTCGGTGTCTATGAGTCCACTGCTATTTTATTCCTTCTGTTTTTCTTTGTTTTTATACTCCACATATAAGTGAAGTCATTTGGTATTTGGCTTTCTCCACCTAGCTTATTTCACTGAGCATAACACCCTTTAGATCCACCCATGTTGTGGCAGATGGGAAGATTTTCTTTTCTTTTTATGGTTGAATAATATTCTATTGTGTGTATATACTACATCTTCTTTATCCACTCAACTAGTAATGGACACGTAGGTCGCTTCCATATCTTGGCTATTGCAAATAGTGCAGTGATAAACATAGGTGTGCATATGTATTTTCTAATCAGGGATTTTGTTTTCTTTGAGTAAATACCTAGGATTGGAATTACTGGGTCAAATGGCACATGAAGTATTATTACTGTGACAATAAAAATAATTATAGCTAAAAGTTATTTCCTATATACAATCCAATATGCTAAGTAATGTATACATCACATTATTTAATGCTCACAAAATGCCTATGAATTAGGTATTAAAGAGTCCCATTTTACAGATGAGGGGACTGACGCCAGAGAGATTAAGTAATTTTCCTGAGTTGCTGAATGCTAACAAGTAGCAGAACCAGACCACTGCTGAGAGCGTAATGGCCAATGAACACCCATGCCATTCAAGAAAAGCCATCTGCAATCAACGATCTCATAAGTTTGGGGGACCCCTTGACCAAAAGTGGCTCTTTCAAGAACTGACAGAAAGGGTCTTCCTCCAAATCATATAATGGAAAACTTTCTAAGGCCACATGATATACTATATTCCAAAGCTATTAATTATCAATGGTAATAATCAATAATCAATAAAAGCAATCATGCTCAGACTCTAGTTTCCCTGAGACCTGTGAGTTATTAAAATCATTTCAGTTCTTTGATATTAAATGTCACACAGAAAAGAGCCCTTGCAAAATGTTGGGTTCATCATATTTTAAGAATTAATACTTTAGGTCATTTTAATCAGTTTCTGATATATGCAGTTTTCAAAAAGCACTTCAGGGAAGAACACTGTAGCCATGACTAATAATGACAAGAATATGAACTATATTCTTCATATACATATTGGAATCAGAACATTACTGAAGTGCTTTACCATCTTAAGTATTTAGGAAGCTTTAAATAAAAAATAAATTTGCCTATTTCACTGAAATTGAGCATCCTCTTTTCAGGCATAAAACTTCAAACTTATTAATTTCATGGCTATATTTTAAAATGAGTGTCACTACTGGCTAGATGACTGTATGATAAGTGTCTTAAAATTTCAGGAAAAGGCACTAAATTTTTCACAGTATTTGTGTTTCATTCACAGTGTAATAAAAATATGCCACCCTTTTAATAATGAATAATAGATTCTCAGTTTGATTTACATGCATGGATTAAATGTCATGTTTGAAAAGTTACTATTTTATTCGTATTGGCTTTCCCTCCAGTAAAACAAAAATGGTGCCCATCTACTACTACAATAATGATACCTTGCCACAGTGATGTATAAATATTAACTGGTTGATCTACTTCTTGAAAATCTATAAATTTATTAAATAGCCTGATAGCACAGTGAGTTTAAATGAAGTTTTCTCTGGAGCTTCTGAGGTGCCCGTGTGTGCCCTAAAATTATCCAAGACCCACCTACACATAATGTGGCTACCCTGAAGAATTAGGGGAGCCAGACTTTATTTCAGTGATGCCAGATTTACACATTGAATTCTAAAAGATCAGAATCTATTGTTGCTTCTCCTTTCCCACTGGAACAAAGGACAAGTCATTGTCACCAGTTTTTCATTAGCCCCTGTATTAGTTTTCTAGAGCTGCCATAACAAAGGACCACAAACTGAGTAGCTTAAACAACAGAAATTTATTTTTTTCCACTTCTAGGGGCTGGAAGTCCAAGATCAAGGTGACGGCAGGACTGGTTTCTTCTGAGGTTTTTCTTGGGGTTTGTCTCCCTGTGACCTCAGGTGACCATCCCTCTGCCTCTGTCTCCAGTCAGATTGGATTAAGGCCTTACCCTAATGACCTCATTTTAACTTAATGACCTCTTCGAAGACCCTATCTCCAAATAATCACATCCTAGGGTACTGCTGTCAGGCAGAAAAACAGAAATGAGCGGGATGAAAAGGAGAGAAAGCCTCCTCAGAATTACTCAGGAAGTTGATCAGATAGAGCCAGAGAGCCAGAAATGACTCAGAAAGTTAAAGAGATGACGCCACAGGGTCCAAGAGTGACTCAAGAAATATCCAGGGTGTCCCCAGATAAGAAACATCAGAAGGACAGACACAGCACAGCCTCTGCCCCCATGTCACCAATCAGAACCAACCTAGAGAGCTGAGCGCTGTCAGTCAAGGACCTCTCTGCCCTGCCAATGAATGAGCGTCAGAATCAGCATCCCAGCCTGCCTCACTTCAGGCAGGCCCACTCTGTTACTCTATGCAGAGTGCATTAAAACTTACTTTGCTTTCTTGACTTTGGTTTCTCGTCTCACTATATCCGGCTTCCCTGCAACACCGAGCCGAGTTGCTTCCTTCCTAACATGGGATTTAGGACTTCAACACATGAATTTACAGGGGGACACAATTCACCCCAGAACAATCCCTACCTATCCATTTCTGTCTCCCACAAACACCTTTTTACATGCACACAGCATAACTAAAGGACAAGGCATTTCACCCAAGACCCAAATGTCATTTGGGTTATTCAAAACTGAACTTCAAAATAAAATGATTGCTTTTCCTTTAAGACCACAAGTTTCAATTTCCAGAAAATACCCAAGCAATTTAAGGAGAAAGCCCAGATTTTATTTCTCCAGCTCTCAATATAATACTTGGTCATAGAAAGGGCTAAGTAAGTTGTTCAATTATCTTTTGCTGTATAACAAACTACTCCAAAATTTAGTGGCCTGAAACAACATTTTACTCTATCTCCCAATTATGTGGATCAGGAGATCCAGCATGACTCAGCCAAGTGCGGCACCTACTCCATGGAAGCATCTGCTGGGGCCACTTGGTGCTATCAAAAACCAGCAGCTGGGCTGAACTGGAGGGTCTGGGACAGCTTCAAGTACAGGCCCTGCATCCCAGCAAAGACAGGTGGAAGGCTAGGCTCAGCTCAGGCTCACTTTCTGCCTCTCCTGTAGTCGCAGGGCTTCACCGTCTGTGCTCTCCAACAGAGGAATTGAATTTTTTTTTTTTTATATAGCAACTCCAGGCTCTAAAAGCAAGGTTTCCAGTAAGACAGGAAGTGGAACTGTCAGCCTTTTAAAGCCTGAATTTACACCCAGAAATGATAACAGCATCCCTTCCACCATATTCTATTGGTCTGGTAGTCATAGACTCCTCCTCCCTCAGACTCAAGGGCAGGAAACATACACTTCACTCTTCAGTGCGAGGAGTGGCAAAAAATTTACAATCATCTTTAACCTACCTCAATAGGTTATTGGTAACTGAATGAATGACAATATGCAAAATGTATCATGAAATACCAGTAAAATTAACCTGTTTGGCCATGTACATTGCAATGAACTTTGACTAACCCAGCAACTTCCATCTGAATTAACACCAAACATGAAAGATTTCCAGTAACTCAAGCAAACTAATATGTATTCAAGAATGTTCCTTGTCAAGTTTTCATATTTTTTTACTCTCCTATTACATTTATTTTTCCTAAGTTTGAAGTGCATATTTATTTATTTACTTACTTTCTTATTAAGCTTACTTCTCATTTGTACAGTGAATGAATAATTTGACCAACTAGGTTAAATAACAATGACTAATAGAAGAAAGGTAAGAGTGTATGCAGTTAATGTGTTTCCAAAACAGAAGTACATTCTTACTGATAACTACCCTTTTTACATACAGTTTTACAATTCTCTGATTTTTTTTATTGAAGTATAGTTGATATACAATTAAAAATATACAAAATACAAAAAATATCAGCAATCATCTGGAGAAATTTTGGTTTCACCATTAAAACAATCAAGCTTGTAGTTAACATAACATCAAACAGGTGCATTTGGGGACATTCCCATGCATGCCTACGTACTCTAGGAATTCTTAGGTGGCATCATGGAAGACTTTCATCCATTTTTTTCACTTCAGAATGAACTCTGTTGAGCTCGCTCATGCCTCAAGGAAGTGAGTTTATGAGCTCACTTCTCTCTTTAGAAAATGTTTACCTTGAATATTGTTTTTGTATTAAAAAAGGGAGATGAGACCAAATAAACATGAAGTTCTAAAACTGTAAATGTCAATATTTATTTTTTCACTTATTAGCAGTGATGGGCTCCCCATTTCTAAGTAATGTTAAAATTTTCTCTGAATTGTTTCTTCTCTATTAGCTCTATTTTTTTATTTTATTTTGCTGTCATTAATGTATAATTACATGAACAACATTATGGTTACTGGACTCCCCCTATGATCAAGTCCCCACCACATACCCCATTACAGTCAATGTCCATCAGCAGAGTAAGAATCACTACTTGACTTCTCTGAGTTGTACAGCCCTCCCCGTGTCACCCCCCCAACATTATACATGCTAATTGTAATGCCCTTTTCCCCCTTATCCCTCCCTTCCCACCCATCCTCCCCAGTCCCTTTCCCTTTGGTAACTATTAGTCTGTTCTTGGGTTCTGTGAGTCTGCTGCTGTTTTGTTCCTTCAGTTTTTGCTTTGTTCTCATACTCCACAGATGAGTGAAGTCATTTGAGACTTGTCTTTCGCTACCTCGCTTATTTCACTGAGCATAATACCCTCTAGCTCCATCCATGCTGTTGCAAATGGTAGGATTTGTTTTCTTCTTATGGCTGAATAATATTCCATTGTGTATATGTACCACCTCTTCTTTATCCATTCATCTACTGATAGACACTTAGGTTGCTTTCATTTCTTGCCTATTGTAAATAGTGCTGCAATAAACATAGGGGTGCATATGTCTAAAGGAAAAGCTTTCAGCTTCTCCCTGTTAAGTATAATGTTGGCTGTGGGTTTGTCATATATGGCCTTTACTATGTTGAGGTACTTGCCCTCTATACCCATTTTGCTGAGAGTTTTTATCATGAATGATGTTGAATTTTGTCAGATGCTTTTTCAGCATCTATGGAGATAATCATGTGTTTTTTGTCCTTTTTTTGTTGATGTGGTGGATGACATTGATGGATTTTCGAATGTTGTACATTCCTTGCATCCCTGAGATGAATCCCACTTGATCATGATGGATGATCTTTTTGATGTATTTTTGAATTCGGTTTGCTAATATTTTGTTGAGTATTTTTCATCTATGTTCATCAGAGATATTGGTCTGTAATTTTCTTTTCTGTGGTTTCTTTGCCTGGTTTTGGTATGAGAATGACGTTGGCAATTCCTGCTTTTTTCTCCCTATTAGTTAGTTGCATGAAATGTCTTTTTCCATCCCTTTACTTTTAGTCTGTATATGTCTTTGGGTTTGAAGTGAGTCTCTTGTAGGCAGCATATAGATGGGTCTTGTTTTTTTATCCATTCAGTGACTTTATGTCTTTTGATTGGTGCATTCAGGCCATTTACATTTAGGGTGATTATCAATAGGTATGTACTTATTGCCATTGCAGGCTTTAGATTCGTGGTTACCAAAGGTTCAAGAGTAGTTCCCTTACTATCTAACAGTCTAATTTAACTTACTTCGTATGCTATTACAAACACAACCTAAAGGTTCTTTGTTTTCCTCCTCCTCCATTCTTAATATGTTAGGTATCATATTCTGTACTCTTTTTCTATCCCTTGATTGACTTTGGGGGTAGTTGATTTGATTTTGCATCTGCTTAGTAATTGATTGTTCTACTTTGCTGTGGTTTTATTTCCCCTGGTGACATCTATTTAGCCTTAGGAATACTTCCATCTATAGCAGTCCCTCCAAAATGCACTGTAGAGGTAGTTTGTAGGAGTTAAATTCTCTCAGATTTTGCTTATCTGAAAATTATTTAATCCCTCCTTCAAATTTAAATGATAACCTTGCCGTTAGAGTATTCTTGGTTCGAGGCCCTTCTGCTTCATTGTATTAAATATATCATGCTACTGCCCTCTGGCCTGTAAGATTTCTGTTGAGAAATCTGATGATAGCCTGATGGGTTTTCCTTTGTAGGTGATCTTTTTGCTCTCTCTAGCTGCTTTTATAAGTCTGGCTTTATCCTTCATCTTTGCCATTTTAATTATTACATGTCTTGATGTTATCTTCCTTGGGTACCTTGTGTTGGGAGATCTGTGCACCTCCATGACTTGAGAGACTATCTCCTTCCCCATAATGGGAAAGTTTTCAGCAATTACCTCCTCAATAACACTTTCTATCCCTTTTTTCTCTCTTCTTCTTCTGATACCCCCTATAATGTGGATATTGTTCTGTTTGGATTGGTCACACAGTTCTCTCAATATTCTTTCATTCTTAGAGATTCTTTTTTCTCTCAGCTTCTTTGTATTCCTCTTCTATAATGTCTATTCCATTGACTGTCTCTTCTACTACATCTAATCTGCTTTTAAATCCCTCCATTGTATGTTTCATTTCAGATGTGGAATTTCTTAATGATTGAGTCTCCATCTTAAATTCGTCCCTGAGTTCTTGAATATTTTTCTGTACCTCCATGGGCATGTTTATCATTTTTATTTTAAACTCTCTTTCAGGAAGATTGGTGTGTTCAGTTTCATTTGGCCCTTTTTCTGGGGTTTGTGAAATTTGGTCTGAACCAGGTTCCTTTGACGTTTAATAATTCTATGTGGTGCCCTCTAGTGCCCAGAAGCTCGTCTCTGCAGCTGCTCAACCCCTAGAGTGAGGTTGGGGGTTGTAGGGGAGTGGTGCTGGTGCCTGGGTGGAGGAAAGAGATATTTCCTGATTCCCAGCTGCAGTGCCTGTCTCCAGTATGAGAGCAGTGGGCCGAGCACACAGGTGTAAGCCTCTATGCTTGGCATTTCTAGCTATTGTAGGCTGGGCCTCCCTCTGGCAGGCCTGACCCCCGGTTTGTGAGCAGGTGCTGGCAGCAAGGAGGAAGGTGCAGCAGGCTGTGTGTCACAGTGGGGGGCCTCGGAGCTGAGTAGGCAGGCAGGGGCATGGAGCACCTGAAGCTCCTCAAAGTTCCCAACCTGCTGGGCTGAGTACACCCAGACAACCTTGTCCACCAATCCCTTCTCCTGTGCAGCAAGCTCCGTGCAAACCCCGCCTCTTCAGCAGCCCTCTCGCTGCTAGGAAGCCTCCCAGACCGCCTGCCTTTCCCTTGTCCCAGAGCAGCCGGATGTGGATCCCTGTCCTCCACAAATGGCCAGAATCTCAGTCTCTCAAGCATTCTGCCTGTCCCTGCTCTCCAACTCCACTAACTTCCAGGGCACCACACAATGTAGGTTTGTGCTCCAAAGCAGACCTCCAGAGCTATGTGTTCAGCAGTCTTAGGATTCCACCCCCTCCCCACTCCATTTCTCTTCCTCCCACTGGTGAGCTGAGATGGGGGAAGAGCTTGGGTCCTGCCGAATCAAGGCTTTCATATGTTACCCTGTTTTGTGAGGTCTGCTCTGTTCATGAGGTCTGTATGCAGTCTGGTGCAGCCTTCTTTCCTGTTGCTGTTTTAGGGCTAGTTGTATCAACTATATTTTCACACTATATGTGGTTTGGGGAGGAATTCTCTGTCTCACCTCTCATGCCACCATCTTGAATCTTTCCTTGATTAGCTCTATTTTTATTTCAGAAACTACTCATACCAAATTTGGCTTTTAAGATTATCTCAACACTTCCTTGTACTCATTTTTGGTAAACCAGATTTACATTAAGCTTGCTGTACCTCTTTAGTAGAGTCTCACACTTCACTGTCATTTTTATTTTAGAAGCAGCTACTGAACACCTGCTAGGTGCAAGTATTGTTTGTTCCTAAAGACACACCAGTAAATACGGTGTGACCCCTGCCCTCAAACACCTGAAATTTTGTTGGAGCTAATTAATGTGGGTTGAAAAACAGCAATAAACTCATAGACACTGAGAAGTGACTGGTAGTTACCATGGGGGAGGGGTTGGTGTGGTGGGTGAAATAGGTTAAGGGGATAAAGAGGCACAAAATCTTAGTCATAATATAAATTAGTCATGGGACGAAAGTACAACTTTGAGAATATAGTCAAGAATTCTGTAACATCTTTCTATGTTGACAGATAGTAACTACACTAGTTGGGGTGAGCATTTAATAATGTAGACAACTGTCAAATCACTATGTTGTATACTTGAAATCAATATAATATTGGATATTAACTCTACTTCAATAAAATAAAGAAAATTTGTGTCTGAATTGAGATGTGCTTAAGTGTAAATGTATGCCAGATTTGGAAGTCTTAGTAAAAAAGATTAAAAATTTTTTAAATATCTCATTAATATTTTTATATTGATTACATGTTTAAATGATGATTTCTTGGGTCTTTTGGGTTAAATAAATAATAAGTTAAAAAATTTAAAAAAGATAGCAAGGGTTGAGTACCTGGAGTTATAGGACAAAGGTTTCATTCTCAACATTGCCCTAATAAGCTATGCAATCTTGGATAACTTCCATTATTTCTCCAAAATTCAGTGTCTCATATGCAAAACAGAAATATGTCTACCTCACTTATTTCTTTTGAAGTTAAATGTCATAATGTTGGTAAAAGCAGAAGACTGCCTTGATCTAAAAACACTTTACTGGTTTTAGAAAGGACAGACTTAAGACATAAGGATATAAATACTGTTCACTATTGCTCATTTATCCTTCAAACAATATAATCATAGACATGTTAGAAAGAGAAATAAAAATGACAAACTTTCGTTAACCAAAACTTCTTTTAAGGTATATGTTTGGGTTTTGCTTCTTGTTTGCTTTTTATAGCTGGTTTGTTTGTTCTTAATTAAAAAATATTTTAGTCTTTGTAGCCTGTCTGGCACTACACTGCACTACACAATATATTCTGGGCAAATGCCCTATTGGTGTAATATAATAAGATCCCTGAGACAGGGCTTTGTGGTGAATATTTTATGGTTGAAATAACAGAGGCACAGGGAGATTGGGTAATTCCTCTAAACCACTTTGCTAAGTAGGTTTTGGGGAAGAGGATGCACTTAAACACAATCCTACCTGCATTTATACTTGGCCTCCTGAATTTAGTCTTCATCTTTAAATATGCAAGAACACTTCCTGTGATAGCAATTTCCAAAAGATTTTATTAGTAATTTAAATCCATTTTATTTCCCTTATCCAAAGAAAAAGCGTCATCCAGCCACAAATAAGTAAAGAGCAGATCCTCCTGAAAATGAAAGACTAATAAATGCCTGCTCACTGTGATTCTGTCAGGAAACCTGAGTTGTCACATTGTTTTCTCTGACATCCCCTTTCCTGTCGCTTCTTTGCTGTACAGACTGTGCCTTTAAATACCATCCAGTAAAATGATGGCAAATGTTTGACTTCTACCTTAAGGAATCCTCCAGATTGCCACAATTTATTGTAAGGCAATTTTTTTTTGCCTTAATTCATAACATTTCATCATTCCCACATTGACATATGATCCCAAAAAACAGATGTACTTATCAAATAAAATGGGGTTGGGAACCATCAGAATCAAGTGATTTGTTTTTCCTTTGGTGACACAGACACTCAATCCAAGACATGGTTGTATTTTCTTTGTGGTGTAGGGTAATGTGAAAAATGAAATATGTAAGCCTAAATTGAAGGAAACCATGGTTTTAATAGAATCATTATAGAAATTGTTCCAGAATGCTACATCCTTCCAGAAATAATAACCCTGTAATGTCAGCAAATTCGGAGTCAGCATGGGTTACCTGCTCCGCACAGAGGGCCTGGTCCTGTTTGTTAGATCTGCCTGAGGCGTAGCCCAACTTGAGCACATGACCTTTGGAATTTTTTTAAATTCATTAATCAATGTTCTTTGCCTGCATTTTGCTCGTTCTGTTTCTTTAACCTATTATTTGCATCCTTTTTTTTACATTGGCCAACCCCTGTACCCAATGAAAATGATAACTGCAAGCACAGCAGTTCTATCTAATAAGTAATAAAATGCTGTTTCAGCTCAGATATCATCGCCAAAATTCAAGTGATATTTTAAAATATCACCCCAAAGGGGTGATGATGGAAGACAGTTATAATAATCATCACAATTCTTTGTGACTATACATTTTTAAAAAGACTTTTAATTCATTTCTCTTTTAATCTTCTGTGTAGCTCCAAAAGTTCCATTTTTATTTATCCACATGAATTTGTTAGAAACAGTACAACTGAAGAAAGAGTAAAATCTTCCAGCAAAATTCCAGACTCCATCCAATTTTCTTATAATAATATTCTCTTGATTTAATGTTTTCTATAGATTTTCATCCTTCTAATTGTAAACAAGATGGATTCCCACACATATATATATGAATGGTTTAAATCAGTGGTTTTCAAAACTGTAGTGTACATATTTTGTGAAAGTAGAAATACCCTACCCCTAACCTTTCATTCAACTTGGAGTTTTTATTGACTTAATTAGTTGGATAAATAATTGTTCAATTATACAAATTATATGATCATTTCTTTTGCTATTCAAATGCTCTTAATTGCTAATATTTTATCAAAATTGAATAGAAAAGGCATACAGTTTATTTAATTCCTTTGTAAAATTATAAAACATTCCAAACATAGAATTTTTAAAAGAATAATACAAGGCATAATCCATTCTTACATTCTTCCTTGTTCTTGAGAAATACCCTTTGTTAGTGCTTTTAGCAAGGTTCTGCTCAGGTATAACTGCTTTGGGTTAAGTTGTGTCTTCCAAAAGAAGATATATTGAAATCTTAACTCCCAGAATCTCAGAATGTGACCTAATGTCGAAATAGGATCTTTGCAGATTTAACCAAGTTAAGATGAGGACATTAGGGTGGACTCTAAGCCAATATGACTGGTGTCCTTACAAAAAAGGGGAAATTTGGACACAGACAAACACACACAGAGAAATGATGTGAAGACACAAACGGACAAGGCCATGAGAAGACAGAGGACTGGAGTGATGGATCTACGAGCCAAGGAACACCTTGAGCTACCTGGGATTACTAAAAGAAGGGCACCACCTGTTCTTTCACTGGTATGTTCAGAGAGAGTATGGCCCTACTGACACCTTGATTTCATATGTCTGGCACCCAGAGATGGTGAGAGAGTAAAATTCTTTGTTTTAAGTCACTACGTTTGTGATACTTTGTTTTGGCATCTTTAGGAAACTAACACAATATTCTTAGTGAAAAATGTTCCTATTCATTTGGAACACCTCACTCCAACTCTTGAATGATAGATCAGGTCACTATCACTTCAAGTTAATTTTCTCCTAGAAGTTCGACCATATTGTTCAATTGTCCCCACCTCGACTGTTGCTGTCTGCAGTTTCCCTACAACGTATCACACATGGATTAATTTTACTTTGCTCAGAATTGCTGTTCCCTTAATCTGAAAGTTTGTGTCTTCCAGCAAGTCTGGGAAATTAATAGCTGTTATTTCTTCATGTAGTGTTATCTCTGCTTCTGGAAGTCTTATAAGATGTTTGATAGACCTTCTCTTCTACATCTTCTCAAATCGCTCTACTCTTTCCATCACTTGCTGTCAGTGCTGCAGACTAGGAAATTTCCTCAGATTTGGCTTCCAGTTCATTACTTCCCTGCTCAGAGGGTCTAATCTGTACATTATATCTTTTGAATTTTTAATCTCAATTACTGTATTTTCCCCTTTATAGGAATTATACTGCTAGATTATCAGGAGAAATAAACATTTCTGCAGAGCCTAGATAAAGAGAAGTTTCTGATTATTTCCCTGTATTGGTGGAAAGATATTTTTGTCTAATCTATCCTTTTTAGATTAGTATTGAATATCCTGGATTTATGCAGGAGACCCTTTCAATATGCCACACCTAATGAGCCCAAGGCCTTATCTTCTGGATGGTCACTGAGATCTCTCCTGTCTCCCAAGCAGCCCCAGCCTGTTTACCCACTTCCCTGTCTGGTTTTCAATTTCTTCTTCATTTCTGATACCCAAGAGGTGCCTTTCTTTTGTGAGTAATTATCTATGCATCTACAAGCCTTTTGCCCATATCTCATCTAGAATTTCCAGGTGTTTATAGAACATAATCTGAAAATAAAATATGCCTTTGACTCCTGTTTCTGGCAGGGTGGTGACCTAAGATCATCTGAATGGTTAATTTATTTTATCATCGTGCCAGAACCTCAAGTCCAAAAGCCTATGTTTTGGTACATTTCTTCCCAAGACCCTAGCCTATTCATGACTGATGAATACAATCAACAAAGAAGGCAATGCTTTCTACTTGAAAGATTTCCAGGATAAATGTCAGAAGACAAGTAGGTTCCAAACATCTCTACTAAGGGATTATTCAAAATCGTTAAGCAAGATGAACCTAAGTTTAGAGTTCGTAATTGAATTGAATTGAATACTGTTCTTACAATAATGTGAATAAGCATTTGTTATTGCCTGATTTTCCATAAGGGGACTGAAGCTCAGACTTGTTAGCCAACTCATTGTATTTGACCATCTCCACCTTAAAATATAGGAAAATCGATGTAAAATCCAAGTGATAGGGGCTGGAAATAATACTGTGGATGTTTGCAGTGATGTTACCTTTGGGCTTACCAGGATTTTCTGGTGCTTCCCTCAGGCTCTTTTTCATAAGAGAAAGAGCAGCCTTCTCACCTTAACCTTCAAGTGTTTGCCTCCTGGCCCAACCTGATATGAAAGGGAAGTCACCTTGGATGCTGTGACATCATGCCCCCATCCCCAGACCCATTAGCAATTGCAAAAAGCAAAACAGGTGTGAAGTGCAGGCATTTCCTCAGCTGACTCGGTGCTTTCCCTGTAATTAGGACTTGCCCTTTCATTGGGACAATGCCTTCTCAGTCCCCCTTTTCTACATAGGAAGAGTGACCATCTCTCCTCAGGTAGCCTGTGTAAGGTAACCTGCACTCTCAAATGATCATAGGAAGCCAGTTTCTCCTGTTCATGGAGTTTCAATACAGATAACCAAGTCTTAGGCTTGCACTAAAAGTAATGATGTAAATATCTTAAATGTTCCTACATCAGTTATAAACATAATGCATATTTCTGTGTTTTCATGTGTGTATTTTTGTTATTAAAAAAATACATTCCCTGAAAACTTGCTGTTTTGATGGTCAGTCTCCAATAAACTGCCAGTAGAGTGACTGGCAGGCAGAACCATGTGGTTAGCAAGAAAACTTGCTGTTACTGGGTAGAGCCCAATGGAATGAACAGGACTTTGAGCAACAGCATTTTTACTCTGAAATCTAACAGCCTCCCGTAACTTCTCTCCTGTCACATTTTGGGGTTTGGGTGCTTTTCTTGTTTTTATTTTTGTCATGAATTTTGTTCTTTTCTTATCTACACTGAATGTGAAATAGCCTAGTATAGTTCTTTAGGGATCCAGGATTTTGCTAGGTGATACCAAGGGATGGATGTAATTCAGTGACACTTTGTCAGGCTGTTAAAGAGCAAATTTTCCTTGGCTATGGCAGGAGGTAATTATTTTTGTTTGCCTCTGACACAGGGGAAGAAAATTTGGGGGTCATTATTTCAACTCTTCCGTGATATTTTTTGTTCTGTTTGGCAGGAAGAGGAAAACGCATTGCACTGTTGGAGGAAACACCAATCTCTGCTTTCCCCTCTAGAGTTGATAAACTTTTTAACATTGTGAACATTTTTGCAACATCGCTCTCCCAGTGGTTTTGCCCCCACTCCCTGAGGATGTCCTTGGCCGGTTCTTTTTCCTCTGATCTCTCCTGGCATTCGATCTGTAGCACGTGGTATATTACGCTCATTCAGCAGCAAACAAGGAATATTCTCAAAACAAAGATGGTATATGTGGCTTCTGCTCTCAGGGTTCACACTCTGCTGGGAGGTGCCTGGGATGGGCATCTACACCAATAATGACAATAATAGAAACACTTCATATCAGCTTTGGACATAAAACAGTTACTTATGTAGATGGCTCTTTCAAGAATGATACATTTTGCTCTTTGGATGACATATTTTGTAGCCTAGCTTCATGCTTTAAAACTTTAGGTACTTAATTACTGTGTATACCAAAACAAGGTCATTTCCCATGAAGGAACAGATTGAGCTCTTTTGAAAATGAACTAAAAATTTTGGTAGTATTCCTGAAATGCCTCTGAGGCGAATGGTAAGAACCAAGACCTCAGCGCAGGGACAGGACTAAGCTTGCTGCCTTCTTGTTTCCTGTCCTCAGAACTGTGTTCTGCAGAGGTAGTGGGCTCCCCTAGGGGAAATGTTCGGTCAATACCCACCCTAGACTAACACCTCTCACACCACTAACACTTCTTCACAAGGCTTTGGAGATCATTCATTCAATAATAAAATTAATAACAGGATTAATTTGGAAGTTATCTGAAATATAAGCATTTGTCATGTATGTTAAAATGAAAATCCAGTACGTAAGAGTTGATGGGCTTTTCCCTCCCTTTTCCCTAAAGAATTCTTTCTCCAGGAAGAGTTTAAGTCTGTGGTTTCAAGAGCCTTCTGATATCACCACGACCATCACTACCAGTTCTCCAAACTGTGTCTAAAGCAGATAGTTTAATTTGACTCAGGGTTAAGCTGAGACCTTCACTAAAAGTCTACTTAGTACGTGGCTCCCAATGAGAAACTGGTTTTTGTTTTTGTTTTTAATGCCAACAACTTTCAAACAACAGAGTGGTCATGGGACTTTGCACTTGTTCTTCAATGGTATGGGTTTTACGGGAACTGTATTTTTCCCATTTCTTAAATTCGCTATGGAGTTGTTGCTCAGTAAAAACAAAACAAACCCAAACAAACAAAAAATCCAGCCACTCTCCTCAAAAGGTCTAAGACATCGAGAAAGGAAAGGTAGAAAAAACTGGGATATCAAAAATCTGTTTTCTTCTCAGATAGTGGAAGTAAATAATGGCATGCCAGTTTTGTAGTGTATAAACCCACTTTAGACAATTGCTCATTTTTACAGCTATATTTCCCATGTTAATTTTTTTTTCAGTTGGTCATTTGATGGCCAGAATAAATACATTATCTGAAGAGTATATTCATGTGAATAATATATTACCACCCTTCATGAAATACCACACACTAAGATTAATTAAAAGGATACCTTTTAACACAAGACCTAAGGGAAATGGGGAAAGAACGCACGCTCCTACCTATTACAGAGAGAAATTATTTTTTCTTAAATATCACATTTTGATACCCATATGGACTCTTCTAATGCCTGTTTTACTCATTCACATTGGCAATTTTATATCTGGGAACAGACCGTGCTCCTACTGGCATCCAGGGCCTCAGCATGTAAGAACTGTTCTGGGACTAACCCAGCGTCTTTCTTTCTTTTCCATGGGCTGAAGTTTCCGTGGAAGGCAGATCTGTCCTGTTCTGAGGCCCCAGAGAATGCTGAGCTTTCCTTTCTGCCTCCAAAAGGAACTTAATCATCTCTGACCTCTGCTTCCCATCCTTGCATCCAGGACCACTCTCCAATCTGACACTCAGCAGCCTCCTCTAGAACCCCTTTGCATGGTAAACACATTCCCTATATCCACAGTACATTTTCTAAACAGTCTTGCCAAGTTCTCTTCTCACCTAAAGCTTGGTCTTCAACTATAACCAAGTGGCCCTGGTTGCCTACACACATACATGTACTATACACAACACACACCCCAGTGATTTCTCAGCATGTGCATCCTGAGAAGGCAGAGCTACACCAAGCATCCATAATGCACGTTCTTGATAAAAAAAAAAAGCATGGCATTTCCATTTCCCACAGGACTTAGGGGGTCCATGCATGGCCTGCAGCACAGTGCTTGACACACTGGGGTGCAGACTGAGTATTTGCTGAATGAATGAAATCCTTTCTGTTTACGACACAAAGTTGAATATCTAAAGCCGCATTCGCAGAAATGAAAAGGAGAGCAGGGAAGCTAAATGAGAAGTGATGTGTGCAAAAAGACCAGCTTACCACATAAAGGCTTTCATGGAAATACAGCCCCGTGTCATAAGTTTCAATCGTGCCTCACTGGATGTGTTCTAGTCTTCAGCTGTTCCATCTGCCACCAGTTCAGGACACAGCCGCCCAGTTGACACTTTTGAGGAGGTGGGAGCCCCAGGGAGCCTTGTCCTTGAGGTCCTGTACGCATTTCATCTGTACTTGAAGGGGCTGAGGGGCTGAGTCTGCTCAATATAAAGACAAGGCAGGTTTCCTGAATTATGCAGGAAGTGGGTAAAAACCGCACAATTAGCCATGATGCACTTCTGGGGGAGGGGGAGGGGAAGTAAACAATTATTTTTACTCAACCTGTAATTGTCAGGTATTAGCAGTGATAACAGAGGAGGGCACACGAGGTATAATTAGGAGGTCAAAAGGCAAGCCTGCCAATTATGCCTGGGAAAGTTTAGCTGGGTTTTTAAGCACGGTATGTTAATGATCTGTAACATCAGAAACCATTCATCTATTACAATAAGATAGAATTAACAGGAAACCAACACTTCTAAAAACGACACCGCATGCCTCTTAAGATGTCTGGGATGCAACAGCGAGAGCAATATGCTTCAAACTCGAAATTTGAAATGTGACAGCCCTTATTTTTAACACCCATCACAGACCACGTACCACACTGATGAGCAAAGTACAAAACAGGTCAAAATGATACCTCCTCTGATGGAATATTTTTGTTCAATTTAAACATTAGGTCAACTTGCCCCCAGTGGCTTCAAATGAGAATAAAAAATTAAAGGGGTGGAGGCATAGTGAGTGTAGGTACTTTAACCTAAAACTTAGCATAAATTTCATATAACTGAAGAAAGTGACTCAAGAATATTTTACAGAACATTTGAATTTCATTTCTTACCTGCCGCTGACAGAAACAAGCCTTTTTCATTTTGAATAGGTGCTGACAACTTTACACAAATTGATAAGATTTTTAATGGACTGTTGTTTCAGATTAAACACAAATTAAACTGGGATTATAAATAACTCAAATGTCATTAAGTCATGTTTTCTATACTCACAAGTCCCTAAAAGTCTTCAGAATGATTTAACCTCGAAAAACTCTATTGCATTGTGCTTTAAGCACAAATAATGTCATTTTTCAAAGCAGGTCACTCGCTTGGCCTCCCGAATGAACAGCTCCACCAGTTAATCTGAGGCCAACAGCAAGCACATTTTAATCCTGCCTAGACTTTTATTTTGTAAGAGATAATATACATTTCCATATAGATAGTATGCTTCTGGAATCAAATCACAGTTAAATGAACAGTGAAAGTTGCTAAACTTCTTTGTTTCCTCATACAAGTCATACTTAAAAACTAATAAAAATAACAATTATTTTGGGTTTAATTAAAAAATCTTAATTAACAACAAAGACTTAACCTTAATATTTTTGGTTCCCAAAAATATTTTAAAAATTAACACCATGTGAATGAATAAGACAATCTTTTTAAACCTCAAGGCAGGATTACTGATGCAGGCTGACTGAGTTATTAAACACATTCTAAATTAAACGCCTCTATGAATTTTAGACTGAAATATATTGTGATAGTTTTGCATGCCAAATGTGACATTTTAGATTTTAGATTCATCTTCTGTAGTAATTTTGGAAATGTCATACAAACAAAGATTTTGTCATTTACCCATGGAATTACTATGCATGGCTGCTTCGCCATCTCTTTGCTGGCTCTTGTGGTTGTTTCAAGTCAGCAAGCCATAAAAAATCTTTATCTCTCTGAAACACAGCAATTTGGAAGATAATCGAATGGTGACTAGGGGGCAGAAATGCCAGTCTGAGGAATTATACCACAATCTCTCCTGCATTTACAACCTTCCTCAAAGCGAGTGTCAGATGAGTAGAAAAGGGAGATAGAAGATTCATCAAATCTCAAACCTTGTCTCATTTGCACGGTGGCAGGCCAGCCACATTGTCTAGCAAGAACTCAGCCAGGTACCATGGACCCCGTTTTGAGGAATTCCAATGGCTCTGTGATGGAGTTTTAGCCATGCACTTTTAGCATCAAATTCCCCACAAATAAATGTTTATTAAGATCTGCCAAAACTCTTTCTCTGAATGGTCCTACAGGAGGAAAAACACAACAGGAGAGTAAGTCGATACAATTGATCTCATTACTTAACAGTTTGCATCAGAGAAAAAGTGAATGGTAGGAGCTTCACCTTCCAGCCAGGTTCCGCTGCTCCCATAGGTTCAGGAGCTACTTCTCTGAGGAGGCGGGGTCTGGCTACACTGTCTTCCTTACAAGCATTTACGGGTGCAATTAATGGTTGACTTGGAGCTCTGCAGCGTTACAGGAAGATGGGAGATAAAGGGAAGGAAAATTTGCAAAGGGGTAGAATAAAAAGGTCTGCCTTAGGAACCACAGCACAATTTGACACTGTCCTTAAACATTTGGTCAGATTAACTGGGAATTAGATAAACACCATATTAGTACAGATGATGGAAGTTAGGGAGGCGAGCAGCTTTTGAAATGTGACCCTATAAACTATAAGACTCATTGTATCAGCTGCTCCCAACAATTAAAAGGCAGCCTGGTTCAGAAATGACTAGATCAAATATTGGATAAGAATTTTGCCACTTTATTTTCTCTCCCTCCCTCTTCAATCTTACAAATCACTAGAGAAACTCTGGGGGCCTGGTGGGGGGAATCATTTAAATAGATGAATAGCTGAAATGACATAAGCTTTTTCTTTTTTAATGCCATGGCCAGAGATCAAGAACTATTGTACCGTCAAAACGTTCCCCAGGCTTTTTTCCTGCTGTTAACATTTACTGACTTTATTTGAGGTCCTTCTTTATTGACTATTTCTTTCTTATTTTTTTTTTAACCTTCACAAGTCCTAACAGCAATCTCCTGCTTTCCCAAATTCATTTGAATTAAGAAGGATCTTGTATTTAACTTCTCCTGACTTAGACTTAATTCCATCGGCAGGGCCATCTGTGACAATGACTGTACCCTCACCAGAGGAATGGCCTTTTTGGATCTCACAGCTGATTTAGTTTCCTGTGATAGAAATGATTTCCCTTAATTTGGTTAGAGCTACATTGACACAAGAGTTCATTAGGACACCCATTTGCTGGCAATTCAATTTCAAATTAAATACACTTTGTTGTAAATTTTATTACTTTTAAACTACTGTATCTATTGTCTTTAATGGCCCTATTATACAGTTATGAAGGTAAAGAGAATTCATTAGTAAACATCAAACATGTTATGTTAACCACCACGAGATGGTTTCCTCAGTTTCTTTTCTTTGTTCCCTTGGCAAGAATTGTAAGGCACTCATGAAATATCTTAAAAACTTGATCTAAATAATTAGGTTCTAAATTCATGATTATCATCCTAAAGAAAAAAAAAGGTTCTGAGCTGCAATCTCAGTTCTTTGTAATTAAAGGTTTTCTAAAAATACCTTCTTTAGTTAAAAAGGAACACAGTGCACACTGAAAGGTTAATACACAGGCTTAACATGATACGAGGTACCCAGAAATAAGTCCAGTGATTGTGGCCAGTCATGCCCCAGACCAGCAGCCAGACCAGATATCAGCTCATGTTTCAGTTAGGTTCTGTGGCATATTCTTATTCTTTCTTCCCCTCATATTCAAACACCTATTAGTTATGTGATGTTTATGCTTTTACATTATACAAAATTCAATTATATGAAAAGTCTTCCCATTAGTCCACAACCCAGGGATAAACACTGGCAAAATACTGAAGTCTATGCCACTCGGCTGGATAGGTAGACACATTTTTCTTTACAAAATGAGACTACTGCTATAAATATTATTTTTGTGGCTGTATTTTCCACTTTGTATATTACGGCATTCTCCATTAGATTAATTTTTCTCTATAGCATAATTTTAGTGATGAACTAGTATTTAATTCTAACATTCTATTATAAGTTATTTAAATTATCCCCTATTGTTGGATACTGATGTTAGTTCTGATTTTCATTATTGTAAGCATGTAAAATCTCATAGACATCTCTGGTCACTTTTCTGGTTTAAAGTCATCATTAGAAATGTTGGGCATGAAAGACATGAACCTCTACACCTCGTTGATGTCTTCTTTAAGCGTTGAAATGACACCTAAGCAATGTTATCCTGTCCCCATGGCCTTTTCTCTCAGGCACTGAATACTCTTCACAGAGAGACAGGTCTCATCGCAGCTGATATTTTTTTTGACTGCTATTAGGATTAGAAGTTAAGTAAAATGCTGATGAATAAACAGCAGCGATGTACAGCAGAGTTTCTCAACCTCTGCACTACTGGCATTTTGAACCACATAATTCTGTCTTGGAGGCTGCCCTGTGCATTGTAGAATGTGTGGAAAGATCCCTGGCCTTTGCTCACTAGATGCCATTAACAGACGCCTCCTTAGTTCCAGTAGTGACTATCAAAAATGTGTCCAGACATTGTCAAATGTCTCCTGGGGCCATAGTTGATCCCTGTTGAGAATCACTGATATACAGTATTAATTACTTTTATCGAGTGTTTAGCATGTTCAAAGAACTCTTTTAAATACACCATATTTATTATCTCATTTAACCCTTAAAGTAATCCAACAAGGTTTTATTATTTCTGCTTAACTGATGAGAAACTGATGCTGCGGAATGTTGAGTGTCTTGTTTGAGGTCACATTGTCATAAAGGGAAAAGCCTAAGATTCAAAGTGAGATGTCTAACTTGAGAACCCCTCGAAACATACGCCTACTACTACTGCAGCTCTTACACTGGGATGGTGAAGCAGCAACTGCCATATACAAATTATGGAAGTTCCTAACTAGACCAAGATTTGGACATTTTCTGAGAGATAAGACATATCTCCCAGCAATGCTATCATGACTATAATGCCCCATCCCCAACCCATCATATATGGATGAAGAAACACAGATAAATCCCAGGAAGAAATGGGGTCATGGTACCCACAAACCTGACCCTTAAGGTGAACCAAACTAGGGGGGACTTGTCACCTATAATTGACCCATGTTTAATCTATAGCAAAACAAACAAAACAGAAGAAAATGCATTGTATCTACCATTAAGGAGCATACTTCTCAAATGTTTTGCCCGTCTTTAAACGTGACATAGGAATGCATTGACTGAGTCCTTCCCCTTCAAATTTCAAATCCCGCATGAAAGAAAACAGAAATGAAATAAGATTGACTCAAAATACACTTGACACATCAATGTAGAAGTTGGCTCTTCTAAAACCAGAATATGTTTACTCTTAATGGTTAAATTTTCAGGAGATGAATAAAGCAATTGAAATCATACCTTTAGCAGCCACCTTATTATGGAATCTGACCTCTCACTCTGTTAGTTACCTCTCTCTCTCTTCCTTTCTCTCTCTCACACAGACATGCAACCATATGCACACACACACACACACACACACAGACATATACACATGCCACATAATGGTACACATACACACAATGGTACAGTTGTAAATGAGCATATGACTAGTCACATAAGACACCAGAGATGTTAATAATAATTGTGATCATATAATTTATCATCCAATCCAGGACATTTTGGGAGTAAAATAGGAAACAATTCTTCTTAACCAATAGGCATAATCCAGGACTAGCCCATGCAAACTATAAGATATAATAAATTTATTAGTAATACTCATCCAGATATTCTGAAAGAAGTATCATATAGGCAAATAGCAACATATTTAGTGAGGGTAAATCATGACAGAATGAGCATGAGAGAGGGCAAACTCTAGGTGGAAGCTGCCATCCTTTATAACCTAATCCTGGAAGCCACATAGCATCACTTCTGCTGTGCCCTACTGGTCACACAGATCAACCCTGATTCAGTGTGGAAAGGAACTACACAACAGAATGAATAACAGGAGGCCCGGATCAGCAGTCCATAGCAATTGTGAAACCAAGATAAGCAAATATTGGCAGTTTTGGTTTTTTTTTAAGTCTCAAGGTCTGGGAATAACTCTCCATGGCTCTTGACTCTGTCCCCGAGCTCTTTTGGTTCCACTCTCCCGATCTTTCTTCCTTTATGCATGAAAGACAGCACATGTTGGCAGCTAAGTAGTTTTCTCAGCCTGCTTCCTGCCAGTAGAATTTAGGAATCCAAAGGTCTCTTTATGTTGTGTTGGGGATCCAAAGGCCTCTCTCTGTCTTTTTCAGTCCAAGCAGGTGATTTTTCTGCCTACATAATTTCCTTTAAAGCTTTGTAGGTCTTTTTTCTGTGAATCTTTGTGGAATCGACTTCATTAGACAAAAACCAAACCCACAAATCTCTTCAAAAGACCTTCCCACCATAGACTTCCCCTGACAGCACGAAGGGCAACAGCCCTGATCCTCAAAGAAATCCCTTTGTTTGATTCGGAGGAACTGTGAGGCACACCTTTAATCTCTTTAGAATGCCTTCGCCCTGAGTGAATAGTCTTCTGAGGCATCCCCTTTGATATTTCTGAAGCCTTGGCTACCACCCTCTTGATCCTTCAGCCATATTTCCCTGGCATTTATTTTTTGCTCGGAAACCATTTCTTCATCTTGGCACTTCTTGGGAGAGGTGACAATTTTCAAAACTATCAAGTAGTGACTCATTTGTTCAACAGTTCTACGTTCAGTTTCTCTCTCTTCCCTTACATTTTACAATAAGCAGCAAGAAGAAACCAGGCAGTTTTCACCATCTTCCGGTTAGAAATTTCCTTGGCTGGACCATTCTGTTCATTAGTCTACTTTCCACATACCTACAGGCTACGGTGTTGCTAAACTCTCTGACACTCTGGAATAAAGACTTCCTTTCCTCCAGGTTCCAGCATGATTTTCCTCACTTTCCTACAAGCCCTCTCCTCACATGCTTGTCAAAGACCATGATGTTTCTAAGAACCCCTTCAAGGTCCTTTGGGCCTTGCTAACACTCTCCTCAAAGCTCACTGCCCAGTTTCAACACCACTCTCACATTTTAAGCTTTGTTACTGAACATTTCTTTCTGAGTACCAAAGTCTGTATTAGTTATTTATTGCTTCATAACAAATTGTCCCAAAATTTAGCAGCTGAAAACAACAAACATTTATGATCTCACACAATTTCTGAGGATCGGGAGCCTAGAAGTTTTTTAGCTGGGTTTTCCTGGCTCAGGGTCTCTCATGAGTCTGCAGTCAAGGTGTCAGATGGGGTTGCTGTCATCGCAAGAATTGAGTGAGGCTGGAGAACCCGTTGGCAAGCTCAGTCACCAGTCCATTGGCAGACTTCAGTTTCTTGCTAACTGGTGACTGCAGACTTTGGTTTCTCATCACATGCTGCTCACAACCAGCTTGTTTTCCCCAGAGTGAAAGTTGAAAGAGTTCAAAAAGAAAGACCCCATGACATCTCTTTTCTCTCCTTCCTAATCCTTACCAAGTCTCCCCATTGATGGAAAGCAACAAGAAACCAGAGGACACAGGAGCCTTACTGATGTGCCCTCACAATTCAGCTGTGTGTGGCAGAGATCAGTGGATTTAGGCTAGTAAACCCACCAAGGAGAAGATGGTGCAGGCAGAGCAAGCTGTAGGGTGAACCACTTGATGGAACTACAAAGTCTTGTTGATGAGTTGGATGAGAAAGGGAAGGGAAGGTAAAGAACCAAAGAGGAACTTCAGGCTTCTGGCCTAAGGCAGTTGGTGGACCCTGATGTTATTTACTGAGACAGGAAAGAGTATGTGGGTAATGTGACCAGGGTTTTGAGGAGCAAAATGTAAGTTTCCACAATGGACGTGTTCAGTTTGAGGTGTTTTGTGATAAGCACAGGACAGTGGTAAGGGGGAGGGTGATACATGGGTCTGACAGAAAGAGAGCAGATTAGAGCGTCTGGGTGTCACCAGCAAGGGGACAGAGCGTCAGTGATGGGAATTAATGAAGTCACCCTGAGAAACACTGTTAAGCCCTTTTGTAAGCATTATGTCACTCAATCCTCACAACAGCCCTCTGATGCCCCTGCTCTTAGTGTCATACTTATCTTATAGATGGGTCAGTTGAGGCTGAGAGTGCCTAAGGCACTTGCCCAAGGTTACAGTATGTGGTGGACACTGGAGCCAGTTCTCTGGTGACAGTTTTTTCAAACGGTGACAGTTTTTTCACTCCCTTGACCCCATATATTTTCGATTACTGGCCCATAACCAGTATCCTTGAGAAAACAATTAAGGCTTAGCTCAGCGGAACTATAAGCTCTTTTGAGAATGAATTAAATCCTTATTAAATCTCATGAAATTTTCCTTTGCACCGACCATTTTCCAAGAAAGATCAAGCAAAGCAAGCACAACAGTATACTTTGCAAAAACAATGAATTCCTTCATAGAACCAGCTATTATCAAATCTTCTCAAGAACTTGAGAAACTCAAATTATTTTTTAATAGTAGTGAATTAAAATGTATCTCTTTGTGAAGGATTTTATCACAAATTTTATTATGTAACATTTTATGTGGCTTTAGTGATATTTCTTCCTTATTAAAAGTGATTTTCTTTTGTATAATATTTCTTTCAAAATATTGTGCAACCCAGACTTTTTACCATATCCTACTAGTCTAAATAAATTATGATTTACTATAACTGGGAATTACATGGGGAACAATTTGGCAAAAGTTATCAGTACATATTATTGATAAACCAAAAATTAAGATAGTAACATTCTACTTATTCATCAAATATTTAAACATTTAAAAATTCCTAACTAGCTATCCTAAAGATCTTAAACACTGACTCCCAAAATTATCTCTTTAGATTTCCCTAAACTGGACTACTTTTGCTAACGGAAGTATGAAAAAATGACACAAGAAGGGCATGATTGCTATAGTTGCTTCTATCTTCAAAAAGACAACATGGGATAACCACTCCAAATGTTGCTAAACTTTCCATAAATTTCTGGAAATCCTTGAAAACTCTTTCCTGTTCCTCAACTCTCTTTTGACAAGTAATAAAACTCACCAAAGAACCAATTTGTGTCTGCAGACTGGGTAGATGCCTATTTTTCATTTTGCCTAGTACCGAATTTGTTACTTGGTTATTTTTCAAACTCTCCTTGCCTGTGGCGATAACTAGCATAAGCAAGAGGGAAGAAATGTACCATGTAATTCAATTTTAATTAATATTTGTTGAGTACCTACAATGTACTAGGCACTAATCTAAGTACCTTATATGTATCAATACAATGAATCCTCACATTAACTCTCTCAAGTAGATACTATTATCATCCCCATTTTATAACTGAGGAAACTGAGTAGAGGCAAGGTTAGATCATGGCCTCTAAAGCACATGTTCCTAATTCCTACATTAATGAATTCTGAGTTTTAAAACATATAATTATATATTAGATGATTCAAGCCAATTCTCTTGATTCAGAAACAATAGTTAGTAGGCAAACATGCCATATGGGAAATCATTGCCATACTGAAGTTGCTTATTTAAAAATACTAATAACCTAAATCCACATGGAAAATCATCTTCTCACTGGAATTCCATATATCAAATTTATAAAACCTTCATGATATCAAAACAGTAATATTAAAATTGCCTTTGAATTCAATATCAGTTCTTCAATTTTCTTCTAAAAACTAAAAATTTGCATGAGATATGCTAAGCAATATATTTAAATAAAATCACACATGAAAATGTATGATAGAATTCTTTGTAGAAGTAGAAATAATCTGTTGATTTAACTATTTTAATTTTTCTCAGATTTAAAAAATTAAATATATATAAAAATATGTATTATGATATAAATAATAATTCTGCTATGATGGTTAAAAATGTAAATAGACCACCAAAATAAAAATTCAAACTCTGAAATCATAAGTCTAGAATTACCCTTTGAAGGGCACTATCTTATTTAAACAAATGAAAAAATTAAGATAGCTTTCATATAGTTATTTAGATTGAAGGATTAACCTGATAGACACCAAGCTAAAAAATAATGTGCAATAATAATGCCTTGGAAAAACTTAGTTTAATCTTGCCAGATGAAATCTATAAGTACATTCAGGTACTTTAAATTCCATATTATCTTTCTCCAATAGCAGAGTGAGGAGTGAATACACACTATAGTCTATCAAGAAACTCCCAAAATTCTTTCTTCATATGTATATCATCCTCGGGGAACTTTCTCACTGTGATGTGAAATATCTGCCGTTTATTGGCTACAACGGTATTTTGTCTTTTTAACTTTTATATCTGCTACCTAAAAAGACAGAAAATATCCAAATCTCTCAAAAAGAAACCAAATGAAGAAAAAAAAAACTGTGGTCCCAAATCAAGTGAGGGTGGTGTTCAAGTTTTTATCACAAAACTATGAAAGTTATCTTTGTCTTTCCAGTCTATGCTAACTTCTACTTAAAGTCACACACCCCAGGCCCTTACAAGAATGAGTTTTCTGTTAATATGTAGAGGAATGTGGATAAAAAGTTATGTGCTGAGAAGGTATGTGATTTAATTCTAAAAAATATAAAATCAAATATGGAACAATTATTTGGTACGATCAAGAGTAGAGGAGATGTAAGACCTGAGGAATAATGCATAAATCACTTTACTAACTTATGAAAGCTGTTATAACTTACAAATTCCCTGAATTTATTTAGCTCTTAAACTATTTTTAATAGCTGCTTTATTAAGATATATTGTAGAGTCATGAGGAAAAAATTATTTCTGATATTAAGTATAAAATCATGCTTTGTGCTTTTCAACTAGAGGAAAAGTCTCTGCCAATGACCTAATAGTGCTAAAACTGTTTCTACCTGTGTCGTCCTTTAATACAAACTATTTTAAGGTAACAAAATAGCTGATCAAGGAGAGTTCTACTTTAAGGAGGAATTACAAGTAATAAATTTAGATAAAATGGTAAAATATAAAGCCATAATTCTGCAATCCTTAGTGAAACTATTGTTTCAGGCAAGGATAACCAATTGACAAAATAACCTTAAAAAGTACGTGGTTGATGAAATAGTGGATATTGTTTGATATCAAAGTAAAAATGATGCCGGGGTTCTTGTCTGCAAAGTTGAAGAATGAACTTGGCAAACACCCAAGGTAGGAGAGCCAGGGCAGAAGCTTTTATTGAGAGATACAGTGAGAGGACAGAGCTCCTCGCTCATGCGAGGAGGGGACAACAGAGCCTGTGGTGGTGTGTTGTCCAGGCAGTTGAGGATTTTGGGGAATGTGAAAAAAGGTTAAAGGTGTGGACTTATTAAGTGGTCCCTGAATATTTAGAATTAACTTCACACAAGCAACTTCCTGCTCTGATGACTTCTCACTGAGATACTAGCATCTTGGCCTGGGAGCATATCAAACAAGGCTACCTGCCTGGCCCCCAAGGTGGGCTGAGGTATTGTTTGCTAAAGAGTAGGAATCTTACTTCTTAACCTTCTGGGTATTAAAATGCAATCTTATCTTTAAGGTGGAATCCTTCCTGCCTTTTACTATGTTCTTTATGGCTGGGCCTGCATGTTAAATTAGTTGCCCAGTTTGCAAATCACCTCATCAGATCTGAAGGAGGAAAGAAAGCACACAGGCCTGGGCCTTTAGAATGCTAAGGTGAATCTTACACATGATTACAAATGATTAGCTTAATAAAAACATGTGCTACTCTTCTTTATCTGGGGAATATTAACTGATCTCACTGAAGAATGACTCTAGAGCTTAATGCTCAACACAGAGTTTTGGTAGGGGGGTTCCTTGCATGTAATTACATTGCTCTGACTGTAAATATCCTTCCTTGCTTTTTTCAGAGGCCCTCACCCTACTCTGACTATATCCCCAGTCCCTGTCTCAATATGACATAGAGTATTACTTTTTGTCTCAAGGGAGAAACAATAGATGGATCAAGCTCCCTCATCCTAAACCAATGATCAATTTTAGCATCATGAATGATGCAAGAGTCAGATATTATTCATTCTTGATGTATAAAATATGGAGTACATAATTTTGCCTCTGAGGCCTTCCAGCTGAAGATGTTTATATTGAATCCAATCAGCACTTCTATATCAACTTCCATATTATTTTAAGTACAGGGAATAAGAGAAGATGCTAACATCGACACAAGGAAACAATGGTACCAATTTGTCTGTAGAATGTCTATGGTACATCTGACTCAGTCAGGCCTGACTTACAGAGCAGAAGATCAAATATAATGCATGATCCTAACTGGGTCCTGGTTTGGAAAAACACATAATAAAGGACATTTTGAGAATAATTGGTAAAATTTGAGTACAGACTGGATATTAGGTAAAATTAAGGAATTACTGTGAATTTTATTAACTATGCTGATGATTTTGGCGATGTCCTTATTTTTTAAAGACATAATGAAGTTTAGGTTTTTTGAACGCTCTGCTTGCCTCTTAGAAAACATAATCATTCATGAACTCCCTCTCTTCTCCAATGAATGTCCAATAGTTTCTTATTATAAAGCTGCCATCAGAAAATGGCATAGAGTAAGGAACTGAGAGTGATGGTATGCCCTTCACAGGACTAGCCAGAGGAACTGAAACCCTGAGAGAATATTTACATATCTTATTTCAGACTTTTAAAAATATTTTTTAAAAAAGAATTTGAGGTTGTCAGAGTGGAATGTTGGTTCCAGGAGTCCCAAACAACATTACTTCATGATTATTGCCCTAAAAGTTGTCACCTTTTCTATGAGCATAATTCCTTCAAGACATACTTCCTCTTTGATATTTCTTTAAAGTAATCCTGCTGCATTAGTTCTCTTTACTGAGTTAATCCAAGAGAGGAAAACTGTAGCTAGAGAACCTATTAGTGTGTACTTAAGAATTTTTTTTTAATTTGAATTTCTAGAGGATTTGAAAATTTGAATATCAAAGTGTGATTCCCACTTGTCCAAAACCAAATGCAATGGTGTATTTTTTCCCCACATACATGTATAACAGTAACAATATTATACCCAACAGTAATAGTATAACTACATTCGGATGCCCAGACCTGATTTCAATGTGCGTAAGTATGTGTGGGAGGAGGTCTTCCCACACATACTTACACCAGGCAATTCTCAAACACCAGCAGAGTGTTGGAGAACTCAGCTCAATTCTGATGCTATCTGCCCAGAGACAGCACCAGATTCCCAGGTTAAGGGTCCGTCCTATAAGACTGCCCTCCACCCGCCACTCCAGGTGCCATTCCCAGGCAGTTACCTATGCTTCTGACCTACTGGCTGTAGACTGGAGGTTCCCATGACCTCCTCCTTGGGCTAGATTCATTTGCTAGAGCGGCTCACAGAAATCAGGAAAACACATTGACCAGTTTAATAAAGGATAACATAAAGGATGCAAGTAACAGCCATATGAAGAGACATATAGAGCAAGGTCCCAAATAAAGGGCCTTCTATCCACGTGGAGCTTGGGGCCTGGTATGGTGGCACGTGGAGACAGTCTGGTTCCCCAAGCTTAGAGGCTCTCTCCAACTAAGAAGCAGGATCCAATCAAGCACGGCAGGCAGAGCACAGCAGAGAGAGAGAGAGCGAAAAGCTCTTCTCAGGGGCTACTCTGAGGGTTTCGCTGCACAGTCATGATTGACTAAATTACTGGCCATTAGCTGATCCAACCTCCAGCCCGAGTTAATCCCAGAAGTCCAGAAGTCTCTCATTAACATGATAAAACACCCATTTCACCTTTAAGACTCTGCAGTGTTTTCAGGAACTGTGGATGTAGACCAAATATACCTGGGAAATATATGTTTGGTCATTTGAATGACCAAATATGTATTTCTTACAACTCAGTATATCACACAAGGATTAGACACCAGATTCTCCTGTGCATGCTCTCCAAATAAACCATCTTCATAGATGTTACCGTCTTGTGAAAGAAATGGAAAATTAAGCAGATGTAAAATCATTGTCAGGTGGTCACAGCAATACTTTAAAAGCTCTTCATAACCATGGTTAATTTCTTATATCTGTGAAGACTTTTTGAACAGTAAAATAAGACTGAGCCATAGCTAATAATTTTTTTACTGAAACTAAAAAAATAAATAAATCAAAGATTCAATGCTTCAGGTTCTTTTCAGAAAACCCCTCTGAAGCTGTAATACATCTTTTACAGGAAATGCATATTTTTTAAACTTATAAATGATTTTAAAATATGAATTATTCATTACATTGTGTAAATTTTCTTCTTTCATATTCACAAAATCTCAGAGTTGATGATGTAAATTTCAGCGACACTAATTACCTTCGGGATATTCAAGCTATGAGGAGGTAGCAGATAGAGGAAAAAGTTACATTTTAGATATCAAAAGCCATTTACTAGGTGGTTTTCCCACTACAAAAAAAAAGTATATTTTCTGAAATGAAGCTACTCAATATAAATGAGAAAAGAGTAGGGGAGCTTTTTTAATAGTTATAATTTTTTTCCTCTAGTATTATAATATTCATGGGGACTTTCAAACCTATGGATTATATTTTTGGCATTATGTCTCTCTCCCCTTTTGCATTGAGGTCATTCATCTTAAGGTTCCTTAATATTTTATATTACTTTTATTAATGACTTTTAAAGAAGGAGCTTGATAGTCATTGAAAATGAGCAGGCTGATATTCCAACTCAGATGGCATGTCTACGGAGGGTTTTACCATAGAACAGGGAGAATCCCTGGGAAGCTTCAAGTACTGAGAGCTTTGAAATGAGATAATAGAACTAAAATGTGGGACAAGATGAACAGATGAGTGAAAGCAGATATTTATATATATTCTTATAAAAGAAATCATAGATGGAGATCACTTATAAATTATTTTACAGAAAATCTTAAAAGGACCTTCTGGTATCTATACCAAATAAATAGGAATCACTTTAAATAATGGTAACATACTTTATACCCATACATTCTGGCCTTTCAAGGCAGTCATTTCACTCAAAATGACTTTTGCATTTTAGGTGTTTAATATTTCTTCTTTGTTAAGCTGACATATATTTCTAAATTCCTATTATATAGAAGATACAAGAAAAAGCCATTGTCCATGAGAAAATTGTGATTAAGTTTGTGACAAAATACATTTGAATAATAGTACCGCACCATATAGGATCAAAGATGAATAAGTAGAAGTCAACAGATAAAGTGGGAAATTTCTGACTAATAAGGACAATGAATTGTTAATATATGATATAATAGCTAATATTTTTATTATTTTACATGATTTTCTGGCTCAGACTCTTATGTACAAGTAATAGTTGTGGGCAACATTATGATAAGAATTTTATCTTCATTTTATTGAAAATCGATACCCAGAGACCTTGTCTAATACTTAGTTGCCTAAAACCACATAAGTCATTAAGATTCAGAGTCTATTTGAACCCATTATTCTCCAACTCCAAAACTCAAGTTCATCCACTACACAATGATGCCTTTCTCAAAAAATAATTTCCTAAGCAGGGAACCTCTATGAGAGGCTGTTTAAGGTTTTTGACTGAGGAAATGAAATGATCAGAGTTATAACTTAAGCACTAATTCTGAAGAGGGTGTTGGCACAAGGAGAAGAGCAGAGTGGCGAAGATTTTGCTAAAGGAGTTTATGCTTGACACGTGTTACCCAGCAGGCATTCAGTTCTTTTAGTAAGGGACATTTTGTTAATATTTGTACAACTATTCAGCAAGGAAAGAGATTTTTACATTTAAAAGAATGTATTTATGCCAAATTACAATGTTTTACTTAATCACATGGGGAGAAAGCGTGAAAAGATCAGATATTTACCTAACTGTTTCAGATTTTTAGAAAAAATGGTACCTTGTGAAGTAATTTCAAGGGGATTCCAAACTGCACCAATGCATGTGCTTTAAATCAGAATCCATACCCTTTCTTCCTCCACTGTCTGCCCCACTCTCTCATTCTTAGATTTCCTGTTTCCCTACTTCTAATTCCCATCATTCACCAATCAGTCTATCAAAAATTATATATTTAATGACAAAAACTGTGATGCCCCAAATCATTCAAAATTTTATAGGTAGCTATTATCATTACACATGCTAAAAGGAGCAAAAGGACATCTTCAGGGAGAAAGAAGAAAGAGAAGTCAAGGAATAGGACTCTGCCCCACAAGGAAAGCTGGAAAGCTACTTTAATGACAGAGTGGAAACACCAATCTTTAATCCTGATGAAAAAATTAAAAGATGGGTATATGTTCCTGGAATCTGAGTATTTGAGGGATGCCCACCCCTCCCTTACAAGCTCTTGTGCTTAGGAAGCTGAGGTCAACCCCACTCACCCCTAGGCTGAGAAACATGATCCAGGACTGAGCCAATTAGCATGATCTAAAATTAGAGCCCAGTGAGTTCAGAGGTTGAACACATGACCTATGATGTCCAATCAGATGGAAGAAAGAACATATGAAACTTAAGAAAAAACATCACATACGGAATTTAGCAAACTAAAAACATTCATATATATATATTCCTTCATTTATAATTACAGTATCTGTCTACTGTCTGACAATGTACTGAGTGCTAACAAACAGTTGGAATATGACCTTCAGGCAAATAAACAGATTAAAACTGGCCCTGAGAATCACAAAAGGTTCTAGAAGACTCTAATATTGCAATTTATCTTGACTTAACAGCTATGGGACAATTATTAGAGGGGACATCCACCTTGTAAGAAAATTAATCCATACTCCTCAGTTATACAGTTCTGACCTTTATTTCTCTTTTTCGTTTTTACTTCACCCTAGGTTCCATAAGCCTAATTTTAATCTTTGACCATTTACTTCATAAAAAGAAAATATCTACCAAAATTTGCTACATATTTTGGATTTCAAAAACTATTTTACAAACTACCTTTAGTTAATAGGTTTCTCCAGGCCATTGAGTGAGGTTTTATTCCAATGGTTGTAATCATGAATGGCTGCTCATTAACTTAGAGCATGTCTTTTGTTTACCCATTGATGAGGAAGAATCCTGAAATTTCCTAAAATTAAATGGCATAAGGGCCTAGAGAATGAGGGAGAGAAACAAGAGAAAGTTATCAGTCAATAGCTGCTGGCTATCATAGCTAAATGGAAACTCTATGGTCCTGGATGAAGTAATTTCAACAATTACGTAGGTCACCAGAATCACTGCATCCCTCCTGTGTGTGAACAGTGCTGGACCATTATCAACAACCAATCCACAAGACTTGTCTTCGGATTAAACCCCTGCCCTAGACCTTCCCCACTTTGCCTGAGCCCACCTTCCTTTTCTTTAGCCAATGTGAATTTAAAGAACTTTCTTTCTTTGAGACCCCTTGTAAGTGTCCCTGTTTATTGAGTCTGGCAGACAAGTTGTTTCTGTACATATATAAAAAGAATATATACAGGCATACCTTGTTTTATTGCATTTTGCTTTATTTCACTTTCTAGATACTGGGCTGCTGGTGAAGCAGAAACTTCCTGTCCCATGACTCAGTCCTTTTCTGGCTACATCTGTAAAGGTTCAATAAATCCTTTTATTTCAGAGATCCCTCAGTCTCTAGAGTTTTTGATTTGCCACAATCAACCCTCACATCTCCTTAAACTTTAAGTAACTGGACATGTGTATTTTAATAATCTAAATTGAGGGCATTGAAACAAAATCAATATGTAAATGAACTGCAATGCATTCCTTTGGTTCTAATTCTATATGTGATAATCCCGTTTGATCTAGAATGATGAAATAATAGAAAATGGAATGTCTATATTTGTATTTCTTCCAGGAATAATGAATTCAATTTTATTAATCATCCTTTGGGACACTCAGTGCATTAACATTTAAAACAATAATTCAGATTCTCCCACCACATTAATCTTCATTTGTTAAACTGCCAGAAACTCCACTTGATAGAAATTTTAGTTTAGATGTTCTATTACTCTGCTACATCTCAGTATGAATTTGTTTCACCACTTACTTTTCTCTAGCAACTAGCTAAGATTAGTTCTGTTGTTTCATAGTGTGGTCACCATAGCTGGGTCAATTAGGTTCACAGTCCAGTCTGCTTTTACTAGTTGTGTGACCTTAGGCAAGTTCCTTAACATATCTGAGTCTTAGTTTTCTCATTTGTTAATTGTGGGCGGTCATATCTACCTATCTTATAGTGTGAACAATAAATCATTTAGGACATATAAAGTACTTAAAATAGGTCATGACAGTAATAAATATCCATAGCTAATTTAATCACGCATCATTATTATTATCTGTAATGCCATAGTAATATTGGCCTCTCTATAAATATATACTTACATATATAAATATCTGTACATATATAAAAAGACTACATACAGGCATACCTTGTTTTACTGCATTTTGCTTTATTTCACTTCCCAGATACTGTGTTTTTTTTACAAATTGAAGAGTTGTGGCAACCCTGCATCATGCACATATATCAGTGCAATTTCCCCAACAGCATTTACTTACTTTTTATCTCTTTGTCATGTTTTGATAATTCTTGCAATATTTCAACTTTTTCATCATTATTGGTATGGTCATCGGTGATCAGTGACTACAACTCACTGAAAACTCAGATGATGATTAGCATTTTTTAGAGACAAAGTATTCCTTAAAGTCTGTACATTATACTTTTAGACATGATGCTATTTCATACTTAGACTACAGTGTAAACATGACTTATATACACTGGAAAACCAAAAAATCCATTTGACACTTTACTGTGATATTCCCTTTATTGCAGTGGTCTGGAACCAAACATGCACTCTCTCTGAGGTCTGCCTGTATACATATGATATATATATAGCCTTTCTTTTTGTCACACTATCATTTGTTTTTCTAGTTTTTACCTGGTAAGATGAGTATGGGGTTATGAATGAATGGATGAAGCCTTTCCTACTAATCACAATTCTCACTGAACATCTTACCACAAATGTCTCATTTTCCCTGCTGGGCTAGATCTCATTTTTTAAATTTGTTTAATTGTAAACCTCACACCAACTATAATTATTCCCATTTTACAGAGTGGAAAAAAAAACCCTGACTCATAGAAAATTCAACATGTCCAAGGTCACCAAATGGTGTGGGGTAGATGGGAGCATTTCCAGAATCTCCTGTCTGCCTTTGTTCATTTACATATCATTAGGTGTTTACCACTGCAGAGGCTCCCCACGATGTGGGGCAAGGAGTGGAGAGAAAATGGCCATTCTCTCCTCCCCTTTGTTCCTGCTATGCAACTGGTCTGGCTTTTGCCAGACACCAAGGAGCCACCTGTGGAGTTCCTGCTGGAAGGGACAGGGTGGAGGCAGGGGAGGGGAGCAAGCCAAAGCCAGAAGAGAAGAATGCAAGCTGCAGCAGGAGGAGACAGACAGAGCCAGGACTGGCTAGCAACTGTAAGAAATAAAAGCCTTTCTCCCAATCTGTCTTTTCCCTTGACTTATTTTGGTTTCATCGAATTCACTGGGGGACTCACCCAAGGCCAAGAACACCCTTCCCCACAGAGCCACAAATGGTACAGCTGGAATCCAAACTCAAGACTGTCCTTCCCCAGATCCTGTGATCTCACCTACATGTCATGTCTCTGATTTACTACTCATGTCATATAATCAAATGTCATCCTAAGAAGTCTGCCTAAAGGACAGTTGGGTAAGTCCCAAACCTAAATTGTAAAAATGAAAATAGTGCAATAATAACTTACTTTAATACAGCACTTTAAGTTATTCAAAATGTTTTTCAGATACTGTATTGTTTGTCTCTTACAACATTATGAAGTAAGAAACCCAAGTGTCATTTCCATTGTTTTACAGATAAGGACACTGAGCTACAAAAAAAGTCAAACTTGCCTAAGATCACACAAAGAGAACACGATGTAGCAGGATTCAAGTCAAGTACATTATGTTGTATTATAGTAAACTTTTTTCTTATGTTTTTATTACGATGCAGAGAGCCCATTTGTCTGCTTAGAGTTTTGAAAACAATAATCTAATAATTGTTTTACCTAAAGATATGATGACCTATTCCCACATGCTTTTCTATTTTCATGGTTAATCCATATCTTTCTTCAGTCTAGAAATACTAGGGCAGTGTCACCGAGATGAGCCATTCCCTTCTAGGAGCCAAGCCTGGGATGTTTTAGCTACCATTGCCTCAAGTGGTACAGTTAAGATGGATAAAGATGGAACAACAATATCACCCAAGAAAACAAACCACACAAGAACTAGAGTTCACAATTCATCTGCATATGTGTTTCATAAAAAATTAACTCATTACTAAAATCACAAGGCCAATAATTGATGTGTTCTGATTATCTTATTTGTTTCATAAATGCATCAAGATAAAAAATAAAGTAAAAATTAAAGAGCTAAAAAAAGTACCTTATCTCATCAAGTCAGCAGCTACAGTGTTGTTGCTGACATACCTTTGACTTTTCTCTCTACTCTTAATTCCCTGTACTTTCTTTTACTTACTCTGCCTCTGGGTGTTGATCTGACCTACACTGTCCAAACCCTTCTGGCAAGCTCTAAAATCAGCAAAACTTTCTCCTGCTGCCTGAACATGCATTAATGATGACTATAAGATTCGTCTTGTTTGTGCTCAATCCTCACTGTATAGCTAATCTAAGAAAATAAATCTAAAACTACTTTTCTTCAACATTTTCTTTATTCGTTACTTACCTCTTCCAATGGAAAGAGAAAATAAAAATAGAAAAATAATTATGCTCCTATCATCTTATTACCCCTCATCATTGCCTCCCTGAATGCATTTCTGGTCTAAAAAGACTTCCTCCCAATCAAGAAATGTCTTCAATAAATAATAAAAGTCAACCCTATCAGCTTTAGTGTCTCACAACCAGTTCCTGGTTTAGTCAGTCATAGCTTGGGTGGAACTCACTCTTTTTCTCTCTACTTTTTTAAGCTTTTATTATACCAGTCAATATAGTTGGTGCTGAGATCCTAAGCAGAAAAGGTAATGTTCCCCTTTTACAGGTATATTATTTATGAATCTAATTATAGGCAAACAGATAATTAATTGCCTGAGTGGAGATTTTTGCAAAACTTGTTAAACTGAAGGAAAGGACCACCTGAATTTTGCTGGGACAAGTCAACAAGGCAAACGTCTCAGAAAAAAAGAAACAACATGTCAATTTCAAGGAGGCTTATTCCTGGAACTAAAAAAGGTTTCATAATTGCTAGAGTAAGAAGGGTAAAGGGCAGAAAAACAGGAAGTCAAGTATGAAAAATTGAGAGAGGTCAGAGAACAAAAGACCTTGAATATATTTCAATGTAATTTTGAGTTTTACCTTTCTTTCATTCTTTCAAAACCAACTGAATATCTCTTATGTGCTAAGCATTATCAATGAAGGAGAAACAATAATCAATTCCAAATGGGGATAATATGATCAGATTGTCATTTCAGAAAGAATATGGCAGCAGCGTGGAGGACTAGTCACAATGCAGAGATGGGTAGAACAGTGAAAGTTGGCAGGTGCTGTAACCTCAGGGATGGGGCAATGGGTCTAGAGAGAAGAAGCGGGATTAGAGAAATGCCTTGGAGGCGAATAAATAAGACTGGGTGGTTGATATGACTCAAGAAAACATACAAATTGCAGATGACTTCCAGATTCTAGTTTGGATAAGCACAAAGGGGATAGTCTAACTATAAATGAGATAAAGAATTCAAGAAGAGAAATTTTAGATGGGAAGGGAAAAAGAAAAGGGGGCATCCAGTGGTCTGTCTTGAAAGTAGTTTACTCAGTCCTGGAAAGCAGGACAGAGATCTAGGTTTGAAGATATAAATTGAATCTTCAATTAAAAGTTGAAGCTGTTTGACGTTGATGAGATGAACCACAGTAAATGTGTAGAGCATGGAAAGAATATAGGTTAGAAAGAGTGCCGGGAAAAACTGAAGGTAGACTGAAAAGTAGGACTTCGAGGTTGAGAGAGAGGTCATTAAACCAAGCAATAAGGCAGGTTTCAGAAAAGTAGGAAGTTTCTAATGTTTTGAATGAAATAAATCAAATCAAATACAAATTGAAAAGTAGTTGATTTGGCAATTGTAGGTCACACAAACAAGAACAGTGGTGGCCATACTGGAAACTAAATATCAGAGAAAAGAAAATGGAGAAAGCAAAGGAATATTATTCTTTCTAATTTGTGGGTGAGAAGAATAAATACTGATGGCCATAAATAAAAATATGAATAGTCAAGAAAGAGTTGTCATTGTGCTTGTTTGTTTTTAAACTGGGGGTGATTTGAAATAATAGTTTGGTGAGGAGAAAAATCAAAGGAAAAGGAGAATAGGAAGACACAAGAGAAATTTTGCTTCTGTTTAAGCCATAAAATGTCTCAAGAGAATGTCCCTTACACCCTAAAAATAAAACAAAGCTGGACAATCTATGAAATCATGTTTTTAAAGCCTATTTGAGAGCTGAGGTCACAAAGAAATATAATCAAATAAAACCCAGAAAATTATTATTCTCTTCAAGAAGAAAAGAGACCCAGGACTGCTTTCATCCTTGATAGAGAACGGTGATGAGGAGAAGAATCTGCCATGGATAAGAAAGGCACAGCTATTTCTCTAATTTTTAAGACCAGGAGTAGGCTGGCATGAAGATTTAGAACACTTTGTAATTTCAGACAAAAAAAAATTGCATCTACCCGCCAATTCTTTTCCCTAGGCCATCACTGAGTACTCATTAGAAGGATTAGGAGCAGGACAGGAATGCTGAGAGAAACTGCCTGTGTCCAAACAATAAGGCACAGATTCCACTGAATACTGAGGGCAGACCAGCAGAAGGAGAGAAGTCAACAACTATTCTGGACCCTAAATTGAGTGGTTGGTGAAAGGGTAGAAATGCCAAAACAGAATATCTCCTCCACATTGCAAGTACATATAGAGGCGGTTGATGGATGAGGGCAAGAAGTCTGAAACACTCAGCACTCAGATCAAAAGTTCCACGTAAGGAAGGTTCTGATCTCATCATCAGATAATTTGATGAGATGAATCTACCTAACACAAAAGCAAAACCCCCAGACATCTGAGAGCTTATAGGTTAAGTCACAGATTGACACTAATAACATGACGGAGGAAGGGGCATGCCTTATCTTGGCACAAATATTATTTATTTGAGTCTTTCTGGTTTTTTTCACAGAATTCCATCATTTAATAAAAAAATTACAAGATACAAACAAGCAGGAAAACATGACCTATTTTCAAGAGAAGGAGCGGTCAATGGGACCAGACCCACAGATGGATGAGATGCTGAAATTATCAGATAAAGACCTTATAATAAGGATGAAAAACAAGTTAAAGGGTGCTATTGAAAAAAATGAGCAATTTTCATGAGCAGCTGATGAAACCTACAAAGAAGAGACAAATGGACATTCTAAATATTTAAAAAGTAAGACATCAACAATGAAAGCTCAACGAACTTAGCACATTGGATAGAGCTGAAGAGAAAAATCAGTAAGACTGAAGGCAGGTTAGTAGTATAAATGCAAACTGAAATGCAAAGAGAAAAAAAGTTAAAACTTAAATAAATAACATGAGCATTCAAGATCTGTGAAACATCAACTGGTCTAACACATGTAGAGTCCCAAAAGATAAGAGAGATATAATGGGTTGGAAGAAATATTTTAAGAGGTAATGGTTAAGAACTTTGCATTATCAGTGAAAGATAAAAGTCACAGACCCAAGGAATTAAGCAAAATTTGTGCAGTAAGTATACAAAGAAAACCAAACCTAAGAAACATTGAAATTAAAATGGTGAAAACCAAATAAATAGAAAAATCTTGAAAGGACCTTAATGAAAAGACACACAGTTGATTCTAGTTTTTGGGTAGTTATGTTCAATAAAGTCATGGCAAACACTGAATTAGTAGACTGAACTATTGTTCCTCATTGATACACAGGGTTAGGTTCCTGCAAACTTCTAGTCACATTTTCATCATGGAAACACTATTTTTTATTTATTTTTATTTTTTACTAAGGTATCGTTGATATACACTCTTACAAAGGTTTCACATGAAAAACATTGTGGTTACTACATTCACCCATATAATCAAGTCCCCCCCATTCCCCATTGAAGTCACTGTCCATCATTGTAATAAGATGGCACAGAGTCACTACTTGTCTTCTCTGTGCTACACTGTCTTCCCCGTGTCCCCACACACATACCACGTATACCAGTCATAATACCCTCAATCCCCTTTTCCCTCCCTCTCCACCCACCCTCTCCCACTCCTCCCCTTTGGTATACATATATGTGTGTGTGTGTGTGTGTGTGTGTGTGTGTGTGTGTTCACTGCCACCATCTTTATAAAACATGTCAGTCTCATCAGTGTTGAAAACCTGCTCTTCCACATAAATATTTTCTTGTGTAATTCTTTGGTGGTATTTGTAAAATTCTTTCACAGTCTGCTAATCTGCAGAAACTGCCCTGCCTGAAAGTTTAACATTTTTCATATTGTGTTACCTTTTGAAACATGAGTCAATCAGCATTCAGGTAGGTTTAATATTCTCCTGGACTTAGGAAACGTGACCATAAGTTTCTTTGGCTTTTAGTCTTACAGTAATGCTCCCCATTGTTTCATTAATCAGTTGCCATCTCATGAATGCACAAATTTAGCCACTTTTCCATATTTTCCATAGTTTTATCACACAGTATAGATTTTACTTTAGCACTCTCTGGAGCAACCTCATGTAGAGTAGCTGAATTTCCTTTTCCTTTTTGTGGATGTACTGTATTGTTGGTTTCTTAATATTGAACTCATAGCCAGTGACACTATTATTCATACCTGAATGAAGCTAAGCTAATATGCATATTGTCTCCACAAGGCACATCACAGCTTCTTGCAGTTAAGAACACCGGACAGACTTAAATATATGAGGCCATTTGAAATGATGAAATCACCAATAGACAGCAAATAAATGCAAAAAAAAAAAGTGTTGCTAAATAGACCACAAAAAGAACCTTTGTTTAAATATGAGAGCTGAAACAAGATAGTAAGGTGTTGCTTTGTCCAGCTACATCTGGGAACCTGTACATTGTGCAACTCAAATTCTTCAGTACTCTGTGCATGCTCATGAATTTCCACGAAAATGCCATATGATCGATCTTGGAGTTACAAATAAGTTTTAGCAAGTAAGTGAATTAGCAAATACAGATTATGTGAATAATAATAATCTACTGGATTTCATATAAAGAAACAGAAAGAATGAAGGCCAACTTCACAAAGACAGTGAAGGCCAAAAGACTATGGAATAGCATATTTGAAGTGCTGCTAGAAAAAAGAACTGTCAGTATAGAAGTCTCCAGTCAACAAAAATATCCTTCAAAATGAAGAAAGAAATAAAGATATTTTCAACCAGAGAAAAACTAAAAGAATTCCCCTACAGCAGTCCTGAACTATAAGAATTACTAAATGAAGTTCTTTAGTCTGAATGGAAATGATATCAAATAGAAATCCAGTTTTGCAGTAACGAATGAAGAACATTAGAAATAATAAATGGTGGTAAATATAAGGATGTTTATAATGTATTATCATTTATAATTTTAAATATATATGTGTTCCAATTTCTTGAAAAGTCTATTAACTATTTGAAATAAAATTATAATAATAATAATGTATGGGAGGTTAAAGCACTCTTCAAAGTAAAATATGTAAACCAAGAGCACAAAGCTTGGGAGGTTCCCAGTTGGAAATATACTATTGTAAAACTCTAAAAATTTTGGTGAAGCAGTAAAATGTTTTGAAGACAGACTATATTAAGTTAAAGATGCATATCGTAATCTCTAGAACACCATTAAAGAAAAAAAATCTCAAGGAGGCATAGTAAAAATATCAGTGGATGAAATGGATACAGAAAACAACCCACTTGATCCACCACGAGAAAACAAAAACAAAAACAAAGAAAAAGTAGGAGGAGAGAAGCAGAGGAATGAAGAGCAGACAAGACAAATAGAGACAACATCAAACAAAAAGATGATGTATTTAAACCCATACATATTAGTGATTTCATCGAATGTAAATGCTCTAACTATCCCCATACAAAATCACAGATTGCAAGACTAAATAAAAAGCCACAACCAAACAATTTGTTGTTAACAAGAAACATACCTTTAAAGTATTGACAGTGAACAAATGAAAAAATCCAAACCATGCAAACACTAAGAGTGAGGAATCATACATGGCTTTTTAACATCAGCAAAAGTAGGCCTCACGACGTAGAGTATGACCAGAGATAAAGAGGGGCATTTCATAATGACTAAAAGGGATAACAACAAGCTTGAACATGTATGCATATAATAATAAGTCTTCCAAACACAGGAAGCAACAACTGAAAGAACTAAAGGCAGAAATAGACAGTGATGATCGTACAGGCAGAGTTGTACCTTTCAATAATTCACAGAGAAAAAAAAGTAGAAAATTTTTAACAGTGCTATCAAACAACTTGCCCTATTTAACATTTGTGGGATACTACACCCAACAACAGGGAATACACAATCTTCTCAAGTGTACATGGAACATTCAATGGAATAGACCATACTGGGCCTTAAAACAAGGTGCAATAAATTTCAATGGACTAACATAAAGAGAGTATTTTCTCTGATCACAACAGTACTAACTCAAAAATCAGCACCAATAGGATATCTAGAAAAATTGCCCAAATATTTGGAAATTAGACAGCATGCTCCTTAGGAACCAATAGGTCAATTATGTTGAACTAAATGGTAATTAAATGTCCAAATCAGTAGAATGCAGACAAAAAATACACAGAAGAAAATGTATAGCTTTCAAAGTCCACATTGTTTGGGGAGGTGTAAATATAAAATCAATGATGAATGCTTTCACTTTAAACCTTTAAAAAAAATTTTAAAGCAATTAACCCCAAAGTAAACAAATAGAGGTGTCATAGAGTGTCACTTCTTTTCTGATCTTTGACTGTTAATAGCTTTCAAGCTATCTCTTCCCTCTTACCCCATCATGGGCAAGCTAGTAAGAAAACTTAGGTACTTTCACCCTGTATGCCAGTGAGAAGTTCAAACTATGTAAGCACCTGCTGCATGTGGAGACACCACCCTATCCCCACCATCAAACCACAATAAAAACCATCTCTCCCTGTTTTCTCAAGCCATTTTTAGATCCTCTTGGGAATCTGTCCTGCTCTCCCCAGAAATCCTCATTACATGAGTAATAAACCTATTCTTACCATCTTAGTAGATGTGGCACCATCAGTCTTAATATCTGAAATATGGGTAGGAGTGGGGATCCACTACACATCTGCAAAGTGATTCAGCAATAGGAAATAATGAAGATAAGGGAAGAAATAAATTAAATAGAAAATGAACAAATAATAGACAAACCCCAAAATGTTAAATATTAGTTCTTGAAAAGATCATGAAGATCAGGAAAAGAGATTGAACAATTGGTTGAGAATAGTATTTGGGGAAAATGGGGAATTTGAAGATTCAGGGAGAGCTGTGACCCAGAATAAAGAATAGTGAATTCGTTTTAGGATCAGGGACAACTCTTCCGCTAAAAAATGTTTCTTTGTTTTGTCTTTTTCTCTATGAATATTTACAATATAATGTACACATTGAGTCAAAATTACAAGTAAGTTATACAATGCTTCATACATGTAATCATGTTATTTAAATCAGTCCTCTTAACAGGGGAGGGAGTCAAACTCCTGCCGCCGCCACCCCACCACTGCCAAAGCACCATTTCAGGATCACCATTAAGGCCATTCAAATTATACTCCTCTTGTATTTTTATATTTATCACTCTGCCATCTCCTACAGGGCGAAGACCTCTCTCTGAGCGAGAATCAGTGACCCTTTATTTGCAACACAAGAAAGCCATTTCCCTCATGATCATTAGATAGAAAAGTTTTAGAACCATTGCCCAGCAGAAATTATAATAAACAATTCCTCAAAGTACCACATAAGCACAATCTGCAGCAGAATCCAGTAGAGGACTTGTGTAAAATGTAGATTCCTGGTCACTGTCCAAACCCAGCAAATTAGAACACACACCTTAACGTGCATGCCAGGTGGTCTTCAATCTCACAAAACTTTAAGAAATACTGATGTAAATTACAATTAACCCACAAAGAAGAAAGTCCCCACGGTATCATGAATTTGAATTTGGGGTTATGTACTCCCTTTTTAATAGCTATTATATTAAATACAGGGTCCCATCATGAAAATTTTAGAACTAAAAAAAATACCTTAAAAATGATCAAATCCAGCCCCATAATTGTGCAAATCTGAACACCAAGATCCAGATTGCTTGACTGTTCTGTGCAGGTAATACAAAGCTAGTCTGAACTTTGGGACCCATAACTTACATCTACTACACGGTAGAGGTGGGATCTTCACACCATAGATCATGCCTCCTTTTCAAAACATAAGAGGTTAATTCCCATAAACTATAATTAGAATACTTTATTTGTGATCTTATCTGACACATATAATGGAATTGAAACCAAAAGCAACTGAATTAACTAAAAACTGAAAAACAAAAGTCTCTCCATGCAATTATAGGCAGCCAAGCACTGCTGGAAATCATAGAGTTCATCAAAAGAGAGCTTTTAACAGCCTAAAGGGAAAATATCAATTCTCTTCCCTTTTTGAACTTCTAAAAAGGTAACCATATGTATTAATATTCCCAGCTGTTACTTAATAGGACACATTCAGGACTTTAACCCATAGGCTGCCACATTTTTATTTTCCTTTTCAATCTTTCCACCAAAAGAATGTGTGGGAGATGACTATTAGAGTTATTTGCTCTGCCTGGGGGCTAATTACTCTATTTAGTTCATTTTTTGAAAATATTATGTTACATCCAAAGGCAAAAAATTGATTGAGGTTTGCTTATGTAATTTTGTACAGATTAAATTAGTTAATCAGAAATTACTCTAGCTAAAATAGATCTGTTGGTTTCTAAATCTACATAAGAAAATTGCTTTTAAAAAAATAATTTGGATGGCAATGGTGTTTAAATATATTCTAGTCAGTTCTATCAAACATGGGACTTGAGTTTTAATGGCCCTGAAGGAAAGCCATGAGGAATGGAAGAATCCACAGATAGAAAGATAGGAAAGAATATGCATGTGTGACCTCCTACAACAAAATGCTACAGCATCAGCCTCAAAGAATGGCATGAAAAAAACTGAGGAGTCAAGAGTAAAAAGGCATCTGGGAATTCTGGGTGAAAAATGAGGAGAATCACAAGCTCTCTCAGTTTCAGTATCTTCATATGAAACTGGAGATCACCACACCTATCTAGCATGATTTTGTGCAAAAAATGAGTTCATGAAAACCCCCATCCCAGTGCCTGGCATGAAGTTCAAGACAATCAAAAATTAATGTATGGTTAAAAAAAATCTGCTGTAAAAATTTAATGTATGCTAATTTGATAAAAGTGTTTATTTTTACTTTTAATTATGAGTAATGTCAAAATATTTCAAAGTAGTAGAGATAATTATTTCATGAAATCACCATATCTACATTATCTAAACTTAATTATTAAATTTTGCCATAATTGCTCCATTTATTTACATAAAAAGACTGAAAATTTTAAAATAAACCAAGACCTTTTTGACATTTTATCATAAAATATTTCTGTATCTATCTCCTAAAAGGGGAACATTCTTCATAATCATAATATCATTATGACATACTACAATTAGCACTGGCTTTTTTTTAATTGACTTCATTTTAAGAGGAGTTTTAGGTTCACAGTAAAATGAGCAGAAAGTACACAGTTCTCATATATCCCCTGCCCCCACCCACACACTCAGTGAACAATCTAGTAAGTGTATAGTGGTATCTCATTGTTTTTTTAATTTGCATGTCCCTAGTGATCATCTCCATTAAGCACCTTTTAATATGCCTATTGTGTTGTTTCCTTATTGTTGCATTTTAAGAGTTCTTTGTATATTATGGATAAAAGTCCCTTTTCAGATTTTCTTTGCAAATATTTTCTTCTAGTCTGTGTCTTGTACCTTCATTCTCTTGACACTGTCTTTCACAGAAGAGAAGTTTTCATTTTAATAAAATCCAGACTATAAATTCTCTTTCCTGGATGATGCTTTTGGTGTTACAGCTAAAAAGTTACTGCCATTCCAAAGGTTATCTAGATTTTTTTCTGTGTTATCTTCTAGGAGTTTTATAGTTTTGCATTTTACATGTAGCTCTATGATCAATTTTGAATTTTTGTAAAAGATATAAGATCTGTGTCTAGATTTTTTTTTTAGCATGTGGATGTCCAGTTTCCAGCACCAATTGTTGCAAATACTATGTTTTCTTCATTGAATTTTTTTCTCCTTTGTCAAAAATCAGTTGACTATGTTTGTGTGAGTCTATTTCTAGGGTGTCTATTCTGCTCTACTGATCTGTCATGTAATCTTTTGCCAATACCATACTGTCTTGATTACTGTAGCAGCACTAAATTTTTTTTATATCTTCTAATACCCTCTCCATATCCAAATTTCCTTGATTATCCCAAAAACATCCTGGAAAATTTTGAGATAGTTTATTAGTGAGCCAATTTTAAGAACCTAAAAACAAAAACTAACAATGAGAAAATGACTATAAATTCCAAAAGTTCTCTGAAAGCATCCTATTATCTATGACTGAGACTTAAAGGTAGACTGAATAAATCTATTCTACCATAGAAAAAGAGCTCAGTGAAATAATTTCCTAGTCCAAAAGAGATCATTTTTTTCAGAAGAGATCATTTTTAAAAAGCAATTCAATCTGAGTGAAGGGTAATAAGACATCTCTATACTACTTTTACAACGTCCTATCAATTAAATCTGAAATCCTATATCACATCTTAAAGCTCTCGTCTTGTCATCTCACTTACGATTAGTACATTACAAATGTATATGGAGAATAGGAATTCATTTTTTTTAGCAAAATACTTTTTTTAAATTCAGAACATCTCAAAGGTTTCTATGAGAATAAATGAGTTACTATACACTAAGTACTTAGAACAATGCCAGTCACATAGTTAATGCTGTAGAAGAATTATCTATGATTATAAGATAGGACAAGGTTTTTAGTTTAATATGTGTAAGAATCTTCTAGAGGATTTGTATTAATTTTATACAACCTAGGGCTCCTCCTATCACAGAGGTTGTAAGACAATAAGTCTATTTGGGACCCAGGAATACACATTCTAATTAGTACCACAGGTATCCTGAGAGAGGGTGGTGGACCTTATTTAGATAAACAGTGACATTAAGTTTCATCTGAAGAACACCAGAGATAAAAATTAGAGAGTCTTGGTGTGTCAGAAAAACAAAACTGATAGTGGGTGGATTCAACTCTCAGCCAAGTAACAAGGAAACCTGTGGACAAAATCTTGAAGGTCTACTGTGTATAAAACTGATACACTAGGCAATGAAATAGTGTGTTTTTCAAAATCAAGGGATGAGATAGATCAACGGTTAATTGACTGAGTATATATAGGTGTGGAAATATATGTAATTACTTTCATATTTTTTCTATTAGTAATCAATATGAACTGTTCCCTAGGAAATGTACACTATTCCTTCATATACAAGAAGTACTAAACAGAAAAGTCTCAAAGAAATGGCCCAATATTGAGTGATCTCAATGGAAAGCTAAGGAGAGCTCTCCATTACTAAATGGAAGAAATAGTTCAAAAACTAAATGAAAAGCATGTCTTTTAAAGCAATATTATTTCTGAGCATTACATAAAGTTTCTCAGCAGTTTCTCAGGACTACTGGTTTCTGTTGCACACTATTTGTCTTGGTTGTAATTATCTCTGATTTGTAGATCACATCCCTGATGCTGTTACCGAGTCATTGAACGACCTCAGAACAGTTTCTTGCAATTGCCTCAGTTTCTCTGTTTACAAACTGAGAGTAGTAATCCTTGACACCTTCATGCTTTACTGCAGTGTTTCAAAGATTAATGAGTCATGAAATCTTTGAGCTGCTGTGATCAAAGGTACTGTATAACTACAAAGAATTGTTATTATTTACCATTAGCTCCTGTTTTATTGTGTCACTAATGAAGATTGTGGTCAGCAATAACTTATGAGAGGAAAAAAAAACAGGAGGTGAAAGTTAAAAAGGCTGTTTCTCTCCATAGTCAGATATAATTCTTGTTAATATTAATTGGTGTTAGGCAGATGTATTGAAAATGGAACTCTCTACAGTCTGACAGTTCCTGTTCGAGAAATCTTTATAAACACACCTACCCAGAATCCTGGGTTTAGAGGACTGAGTGTCCTGTGAGTTTTCCTTGTATTTGTGCAAATTCTACATAGAACTCACAATTCACTTGGTAGATAAGGTACAGCATCAAAACATTCTCATTAAGATTATATTTTTGCATATCTCCTCTTTTCATTTTAATGGCCCTTAAGCAATTTCACTGATAAATCTCTTACACACATACACACACACACACACACACACACACACATTCAAATTTCACCTTACTTGTCTTTGAAAATGAGGCAATCTGAATTTTCACTTAGAGAAGCTAAGAGTCAAATCCTTGGTTTTGCTGGAAATTTTCAATCACAGGAATATAAATTTATTTTCTGTTCCTTCTGAGACTGTGTTTCCTTATACCATTCTATATTCTAACCCATTAAACACTCAAAGTGACTGATCTAAGTAGCAAAATGGTACATATTCAGCCCATGTTTGAAAAGATCTCATCTTTTCCAAATTGATAGATGGCACAGAATCATTACAGTATAAATCAGATTTCAAATGACTAAAAAGAAGTTTATAAATATTAGCAATAAAATAAGCAATTTTATTTTACTTTGAACCTCCTTAAAGTGCATGTCAAAAATCTTCTTCCAGGAATATTTAGAAGCACTCCAGGTCCCTCATAGGCGATAAGAAGTATGACTTCTCAGAGCGTTGGCAGTTCACCCATCTTTGAGCCGCCTTTTCTCAGCCTCAGGCCTCGTTCCCATCCGAAGCTTTAGCCTAAATAAACGAAGCACTCAGCCACTGCACTTCAGCTGAAACGTTTGTGAAAAAAGTGCATTCCTCAGTACTCAGGGTAAATGAATTTTTCATGAGCTAAGATCTATGTAGAAAACTTTTCATGAAAATCTAGTATTTTTTAAGGAAGAGTTCTATGGACTGTATGTTTAAGCTTTAATCCTCAATGTGACTGTAGTTGGAAATGGGGCCTTTGGGAGATAATTAGATTTAGATGAGGATGTTGGGGGAGGCCATCACTCTTTCTCTCTCTTTGTTCACCATGTGAGGATGCAGGGGAAGGCAGCTGTCCGCAAACCAGGAACAGGGCTTTCCCCAGAACCCAACTGTGCTTGTGTCCTGATTCCGGACTTCCAGCCTCCAGAACTCTGAGAAAACTAATGACAGTTGTTTACGTCCAGGCTATGGTGTTTTCTTGTGGCAGCTAGTGTTGAATACAATGAACAGTACCAACAGGCTATAATGACTATACTGTGCTTTTAATATAAGAAAATTCAAATTGGATTCATGACCTTATAAAGGTATGTTAGGAGGTAAATGGTCCAAATACATTTTTCTGCAATTAATCATTTATTCAATATGTTATATATCAAACACCATTCAATCTAACTAGCAAATATTGAACTCCAGGCTGGATGTTGGATAGAAAGACATACAAGCAAACAAGACTAACTTCAAAAAGGGCAGAGCATGATAAAGCAATGTGCAATGGAATATTATTCAGCCATAAAAAGGAAGGAAATCTTGCCATTTTTGACAACATGGATGGAACTAGAGAGTATAATGCTAAGTGAAATAAGTTATACAGTGAAAGAAAAATACCATATGATTTCACTTAAATGTGGAATCTAAAAAACAGAAAAAATGAACAAACACAACAGAAACAGACCCATAAACACAGAGAATGGACTGCTGGCTACTATAGGAGAGAGGGAGAGGGAATAGGTAAAACAGGTGAAGGGAATAAACAGGTACAAACTTCAAATTACAAAATAAATCAGTCATGGGGATGGAAGTACAGCATAGGGATCATAGCCAACATTATTTAATTTCTTTGTATGTTGATATATGGTAACTGCACTTACCATGGTGAGCATTTAGTAATGTAGATAATTGTTGAATCACTACATTATACATCAGAAACCAATATAATTTTGTGTATCAACTATATTTTGATAATACAGTTTACAAAAAGAGAGATGCCACTTACTGCAAGGCAAGATGTGGGAAGGGAATAGTTGAGCAATTGGCTTCCTAAAGGGAATGATAATAGGATGTGACTAGCTAGGGATTGTGGAGATTTTTTTTTTTTTTTTGGTGGTGATGGGGGTGGGGAGGGGGTGGGGAATGACAGTCTTGCTTTTTTAAGGCAGGGAAGGTAATGTAGATACAAATTCAGTGGTAGGTATAGTGAGGATGCTAGTCAAAATTTTTTTTAATGCCCTTTATTTTCAAAAATAAAGGAACAATTATTGTGTAATTCATGTATTCTTGGATATTGTTTTGCCAGTTTAACTGCAAGGAATGCCACTGAGTCTTTAAGCTATTGTACACATGAGTCAACTTTGTTTTTCTTGGTTTTACCAAATGCAAGATGAAATAATGTTATCACTCGCCTCATAAAATATATTGGTCCATAGTCTTTACAGAATAATCTGGAAGGATGTCAAAAGCACTAATTGGCCTGTGATGGCACTCCCTCCAAAATGTAACACACCAGGTGAATGATAGAAAATTTTATGTTAGAAAGCCATATTCTTTGGCTACTATGAACTTCCACTAACAATACAGTGTGATGGTTAAGACTGACTAAATGTGAATCCTGGCTCAGCAAATTATCGTAAAACCTTTCCCAAGTTACTTAGCTTCTGTGTGCCTCAGTTTGCTCTTCTATAAAGCGGGGATAATGCTATCTTCTTAAAGCATTCATGATATTAAATTATGCAGAATGCTTAGAATAGTATCAGCTATTCAAGGAATGTTTGCTATTATATTATTAAAGATCCTTTTTCTAATTTGGATACCCTTTATTTCTCTTTCTTATCTAATTGCTGTGGCTAGGACTTCAGTAGTATGTTGGTTTGCTGGTGTATAACTAAGGGCTGAGTTTCTGAAGGAAGTTTGGTTATACACAGAGCTTTATAAGGGAATGGTAATAGTTGGGCAAAAAAGAGGATGAAATTAGTAAATGATTTGTCAAACTAATATGGCTGTTTTGTTATAAAACTAGGCAGTAGAATCATGGTTGGTGTAACATTCTCAATAGGTGAAAATGAAAAAATATATGTTAAAAGTAGAATGTTTTGCCCTAAAACAAACAAGAAACCCTTTCATTAATACCCTTGTTTCAGAAATGTTGATACGTTTTAGTAAAGGTAAGATGTGTGGCGAAAATGCTAATTGAGAGCCAACTAAATGTGCCTTGAGCTTTGAGGAAACTTTATTGTTGGTGGTGGTGGAATAGATATAAATAAAACCGAAAGGAGAATGGCTAGAGATGACAGAGAACACTTTGCTATAATTTTAAATACAGACGTTTAAAATAGGATCTAAAAGGTTAATAGAATGTGACGATCTACTGAAGATTATTCAATTTTCTTCCTTTGTCTTTTACTACATGTAGCTCTATAAACCTACACCTCACCTTATGACCATACACATTCTCCTTCCTTATCCCAATTCCTTGCAGAAGTGGACTGACTTCTTGTTCTGGCCCATCTCCTATTAGGCCCCTGGACTTCCATAAGAGCACATGAATCATACACTATGGCTTACTTAAAAATTAAAGGAAATGTATCTGCCTCTAATTAGAAATAAAGACTTTCTGCAGTTCAGATTTATATCCATTAACAGAACCCCAAACTCTCTGACAGTCTATTGGTACTGAATTTTTAGTTCTAAGAAATTATTTTCATGGAGATTTTTGAAAAATCATCTGTCCATCTAGATACATATAACATTAGCCTTGGATCATGCCTGATTACCAACAATACATCTTATTTTGCCTGATTATAGAATTAATTGTTTTACTCATTCAGAGGCAGCTGTTACACTGTGTGCTCACAAATTTTTAATGGTACAAATTTCTTTGGTGACCCCAGTGGCCTAAATATTTACTTCAGTGGCCCCTACAACTGGAAAAAAAGAAAGGAAAGATGGATAATATTTTATGTTCTAATATTAACTAAAAATATTATCAATCACAGCCAAAAACAAAAAGACTAAAAAATAAATCTCAATGAAAAAAATAACATCATTTTTATTTTGCAAATAAAACTAAAGCTTTTCACTTAAAGATGCTTAGAAAATGAAAACTGATATAGATAAACAATTAATTGTGACTGAATTACAGAAAGATTTTCAGAGCAAAGGTAACATTAAAATGTGCTTATTCATTCTACATGGTAGGTAGCCTGCTTCTCTGTGAATGCCAGTCAGCTTTGGCAAGAATGCCTCCATTTGAATTCTTTTGTTTCCTGAACATTCTGGGATATTTAAAAGGTGTGCCAAGTAACTAATGAGGAATTTAAAAATAAACAAAATGGAGGTTAAATAAGAAAAATGTGAGTGCCATATATTAGACAGTAAGCTTCTCTTGTATTGATTTAACCCAGTATTACAACTGAAAAGTATTCTATGAATCTTTTAATTTGTAAAAGTAAATTCAAGGCCATCTTTCCCATTTATAATAATACGGCATTTTTCCTGCCTACCTAGAAAAGGCACTGAACACAATGGCTGCTCACAGACTATACGCCTGACGGTGTCATCATTGTTTTCCTTGAATTCACATGTGGAAAATCATTACTGCTTTCTTTTTCACTATAAGATAATGTTTGGGCTCTTGCTCTCTTTCTCCTTATAGTTTTATTCATTATATTTTAAGTTATATTTTTATTTAATGTGATATTTAAGGAGTGATAAATTTACTTAAACTACACATCTAAGTAAAAAATGGAAGATCAGCTCATAAAAATGTCTCCAAGTGATTTTTAAAAATCTGTTTTCACCCCAAAAAGTTTTCTGTACTAACCACAGAGTAGAATATATGTTTCTGGCATGCAGAAGATATACTACTTAATCTGTTAAACTGTCTTAGGAAATCTACTTTTTATTTATGGAGATTTTATTATGGATTTTACATCTTTACATTTTCTCTCAAATTTAAGAAACAGGTTTCAACCCTGCCTTTCATTCATACGTAATGCTAGATTTAACTCACGCCCACTGTCAAAAGCCAGGCAATTATAAAGAATTTAGAAAAGTAGAGTTAGCTGCCGATCCACACGATAAGCTTTTCAGAATGTTTCTCTGCAAAATGCTTCAGTTAAGCTAACATGTTATTCCACCTCTATCCTAAATGCTCTATTTTATATTTAAAATCAAGACAAAAACTTAAAATAGTTTTCTCTGTTACAGTATATTACAAATTAATCATTTTTTAAAACTCCTTAAAGCATCGTTTCCTAAATGAATAAGTTAAATGTATGGATTGTTTATAATTAAAACTAAGAAGCAAACCTAGTTATCTGAAACCATTAGGAACAGGTACATTACATACAGTAAATACTAAGAAATGTCCAGGAAAACACTTCCTCCTGGTAGCTAAAAAATAAAATCAAGTTATTTTATTTTTAATTCAATGCTTTTTTTAAAAACAATGTTTTCTTTTTTTCTGGATTTATTCTTATTAAATTTACTTAAACTACACATTTAATTAATTAGCTTTATTCCTTACTACTAATAATAATCTTAAGATAACTTTCATACCTAAGTCACTTCATAATGTCTTTCCTATAAGTTTCCCAATGTCCATAAGTTACAAAAAGTCAGCACAAATATTTTTAAAGAGATTTAGGTACTTAGGTAACTAAATTGCCCCATGATAACAATAAAAATAATCTTTCATCATGTGCATGACCCATGAAATGTCATCTCAATTAACTCCAAGAGTATATATTCCTGAAATCTACCACTGCTCTTTCAGTTTTTTCCCTCACAATCTGATCATGTCCTGAGGTGCCCACTGCCTCAGTTACTTGAAAACATTAATGTAGCATCCTTCTGAGATGGTTACACAAGCAGCCTATCCCATGTGGACTGATTCCTGTGAACTAGTAAGTGGTCACATTAGTGACCAGACTTCAATGGGCTCCAACCTTTGTCAGGAGCACCCAGCCAATTGCCAAGGTCTCCTCCAGGTACTTCTGGAAGTCCCCAGCGGGTCACTTACCTAGACCCACCTAGGTGAGCTGACCTAGCCTGACTTACCTGGGCTGCCGCTCCCTATTGCTTCAGGAGTGACAGTGTCATTACCGACATCGCCATCACCCCTGTTAGCTAAAGGTGGACTCAGTGAGTGATTTTCTCCTTCATTCACATTGGGTCCATGGGAAGCAATATTGGTCTCCAACACTGACACAAAAGCACACCCAATGCTTTTGCAAAGTGAGAAGCCAAACTCTTCATGCCTCGGTGTCCTATGCTGTCTGGAGAGAAAAAGGGTCTCATAGTAGGTGTACTTGGGGCATCTAAGTGTCACAGAGTTTACTAAGACAGTTCTTTCACTATGCACATGGAAGCTTTTTTCTTGTCTGTCTTTGTTTTTTTTTTTCTCCTGCATGCCCATCAGCTGTCAGGATCACCGATGAGTTTTCACACAGCACTCTCTGTACTGGACAACTCCCATCCCAGTCCCCATGGCAACCTCTTAGTAAAGGGCCCCTTTAATTTCATTTCTGGAATCTCGATTCTTTTGTCACCCCCACATCACCACTACAACAAAGCGTTGTAATGTTGGGATGAGAGTAATCAACCCAGTGCCCATATAAATTAATAGGTTGAGATAAATGTTTTAAGATAAGGGACTCACCCAAGAACATTCACCCAAGCTGGGGGCTCCCCAAATCTCCATTTAAACACCTTGACTTTCCTAAGTACCAGTTCACCGTTACAATAGGAATAAAAAGTAAGAATAGGTAACAGTCTCAACAATTATTTAAAATGAGTCATAACCACCAGACTTAGACACACCTCATTAATCTGCACTATAACCATAAGAAGTTCAAATTACTTAGCCCTGTTTTCCACAGAGGTTCAAGTTCATATAAATATTAGAACCAAGGATAAAAGGTATGAGCTCTAACATCAAATGGAAGCTTTTCCCTACATACCATGCTACCTTGCATGTTCAGGGAACCTCCTGACACAGAGGTGAGAATATGATGAGCGTGGGCCCGAGAAGGGGCCTTAGAATCTCTATAGTGACCCTGCCATTCAGTGATGACCTACTTGGTGCTAGATTCTCTATAGGTGGCTTTTCTCCTCCTAAGAATGCACTGAAGTAGATATCATTCCTCCCAACCTACAGAAGAGGAAACCGAGGACAGGGAAGTCACACCTTCTAGGCACCAAAGCCAGGGCTCAAACAAAAGTCCTGATTCCAAAGCTCAGCCTTCTTCCACTGTGTCAATCTGTCCACGTGGTCTTTCATCAGTACATGATTTCTCATGTAGGTGTTTATCCAGTATGTTTAGGTCACATTTCACATGATTTTAAGACATATAGAATACAAGAGGAAATAGAGATGATCATAAATTTCATTGTTAGAAGGAAACAGTGGTCACATTTGTGAAACTGTCATGAATTTTTGCCCTTTCCCAGTACTGACACATCATAAAAATGCAGCTTTAATTCTACTCTTATGGGGCTCTTAGCCACTGAGCCAGCCCATGTTAGCCTCATTCTGCTCCTCAATTTACCTTTTACAGGATGAGGATGTAAAAATTATCAGCCAAAAGTCTATTGGGATCCACGTACCCACTCTTGAAAACACGGAGTAAAGTGAAATATATACAGAGGTACCACATGGTACCAAAGCAATGGAAATACTGAACTATTAGTGTATCAGCATATACACCTGAAAACAACTGCTTTAAAAAGGGGTTATATGCAAAAGCAGAGCCATGCCTCCTTCTTCACCTCTATGCCCCTATGTCCTTTGAGAACCCTGTCTTGATAAAGGGCAGGACACCATTAAAACATAACAGCAGAATACCCTGGCTCACGGGAGCCTCCACCATTGGAGAGATATTAGCGTAGTAACAAATCACCACAAACCTGGTGGATTAAAACAATAGAATCTATTATCTTGCAGTTCTGGTGGCCAGAGGTCTGACCAAGGTGTTGTCAGGGCTGGTTCCTCATAAGGCTGCAGAGGAAAACCCACCTCAGGCCTCTGCCCTGATTCTGGCATCTGCAGCTGTCCTTGGTATCCCTTTGCTTGCAGAAGCATCACTCCAGTCTCTACCTGCAGCTTCACATGGCTTTCCCCACTGTGTGTGTCTGTGTCTCAAGTCTTTCTCCCTCTCTCCTTTCTCTGATGAGGAGCCTCGTCCCTGGATATGAGCTTCACCTTAAATTCAGAACGATTTCATCTGCAGATCTCATTTCCAAATAAGGTTACAGTCATAGATACTAAGGGGTTAGGACTTGGATGTATGTTTTTGGAGGACACAATTCACCTCATGACAGGAGCCAGCCAGGTGCCTATGTCAGGATTACTAATTAAGTCACTTACTTGAGAAAGCTCAAAATAGATGAAGCCTTAATGCACCCAGGATTTTCAGATCTAAGTGGCACAAATGAAGAAAACAAACTCGGCCCTGGAAATTCCACACTCCAGATTAGAGATGAGCCCACAAACTAAGCTATTCTCCTCACTTCCGAAGCAGACAATATTTCCATTTGTGGCCTGTTACTATAAAAGACATCACTGAAAAGTCTTTTTCACCTGGTGATATTTTTTTCTCTTTAGCCTGAATCAGCTTACATTTCCCAACAGATAACACACACACACACACACACACACACACACACACACACACACACACACACAGAGCTAGGTGGTGTGGAATTCTTGTATTTTTATTTGAGATAGTTTAGGTGACTACAGAGAAGAAACACTTCTCCTCTCTTTGGTGGATCTGGGCACGTGATGCTTCACAACACATAAATAAAAATAACAAATACAGGAAGTCAACACAATCCATGAGCTAAAAACTCCCTGTGTGGCATGAGTCACAACAGTTAAAATGTACAAGTTCCTCGAATGCTGACTTCACAAATACTAGATTATTCACATACTAATACAGTGCTTATGCAAACAGGTCCAAGTAGTTTCTTAATCTTATCCAAGTAAGCTTATGATGGTTTCAGGTTTTATTAGAGACACTTACTAATATGCTAGACAACAGTGCTGTGAAATGAAATAAAACTAATTGAAGTGAAACAGAATTGTGCCAGGACTTGGGTTGATGTTGATAAATAGCATAAGTTCTGCCTGGTAAAATGTATATGAGAAATAAGGGAAAAGACCAGGGCAAGTCATGAATTATGTATTCTGGGAAGGTGTGTGCTGATAAATAAAGTCAGAAAATAGTGTGTAGGGCTGACATTTTAACTTCTCATTCTAAAAAGAGAGAATTATCTTACTTTCCTTGAGATATATTTGAATATTGACCTGTTCTAAGGAAGAGCTTCCCAGCAGAATAATGTCTTTCCGAGCATATCTTTCAAAGTCCTCACTGTGAGCGGAGGTGGCTTCACCGTCCTCTTTGGGGAACTGAGGACTTTTCGCAGAACATGTCGGCTCTTCAGATCACAAAGCCTCCTTACACACTCATCTATTTATTGCAGGAAGATCATATGAAACTCAACTTCCTCTTTGTCACTTTAACATTAGCTAAACACACAGTGATCTAATCACTTATTTTTTCATATGTGGGAGAAAATATGTGTTTTCATAATGTATAATTTTAGCAAATTATTTTCTGTTTAGCATACCAGGAAATCACTAAAGCCCAGAACAAGTTTAAAGATTAAAAAACAACCCCAACCCCAACAACCTTTGTCCAATCATGCCACGTTTACAAAGTGAGCCAAGTACAGCTGTGCAGTAAAGCCTTTTTCCCATTTACCAAATACATCCTGAAGTGTAGACGCTGTGCTTTTCCATGCGTTAACATTACAGGTTATTTCAACATCTTACCACTTGCTGGCTGTTTTGCTGAAACCAGCTTGGGAGATGAATAGGTTTAGGAGAAGCCAGAGCTCTTAGAACCATTTCCCAAATTAGGATCCCTGAGAACAGTTCACAAGCTTTGCACACATAGAGGTACCTTATTTGGGCTGCCCTGTTTGTGTGTATAGAAATGCCTACATTCATATAAATGGTATGTGTACTTTACTTCTCTGTCATCTGAAAACAGTATCATTTACAAAATGTGTCTATTCATCTACCTAGATGCATGTTGTAAACATAAAATAATCCTCTCTTTCCAGATTAAAAAAAAAATGCTGGCAGGTAAAACATGGAATTTTCCATGCCTCCAATGTTAGAATTCGAACAAGAACCTAGACATTTTAACCAATGCAAGGGAGCTTCTTTTTCAGGAGGCAATGAGATAGGGTACTGGGAACAGCACCAGGCTGCAGTATCTGATGGACAACTCGCCTCCATCTTTGTTCTCAGGTACACCGTATTACCTTGTATTAATATTTAAACATTCTAAGTCTCAGTTATATCTTGGTATATACAATCACTGATGAAGCACCTGACTATTCTATAAATTCCATTAGACTTTTGTAAATTCATAAATGACTTAAAAGACCTATTAGGCATGACCTGTAAATGTGCAATTTGGTGGTTTCAGAGGGTCCATATTGCAAAGAGTTGTCATAATGGAAGGGATATAATAGGCATAAAAGTGCACTACTCAATGTCTAGCACCAAAAAAAGCATTCAATATAATTTACTCACTCACATATGAGACTAAACATATACAGGCCTGACTGATTTACATATAACCATTCGTGACACTCAAGTTTATGAGCCAGCGTGGTGAGGCCATGGTGTCCAATTATTTGTTCAAACACCAGGCTAGATGTTGCCATGCAGTAATCTTTAGAAATAATTAACACTTAAATCAGTAGAGTTTGAGTAAAGTAGATCACCCTTCATACTCAGGATTGGTCTCATCCAATCATTTGAAAGCCTTAAGAGTAAAGTCTGAGGTTTCCCAGAAAAGAAGATACTTGGTCTCAAAATTGCAACATTACTTTTATTTGGGTTTCCAGCCTCTTGCCCTGCAGGATTCTGACTCAGGACTGCAACTTGAACTTCCGTTTGAATTTCCTACCAACTCTTGCCTAAATCTCTACTCTGCCAGGATGCTTTCAGGATTTCAGACTTGCCAGCCCTGACACACAGCTAAACCAATTTCTTAAAATAAATCTTTCTGTTTTTCTATTGCTTCTATTGGATTCTGCTTCTCTGGAGAATCCTGAATAATATATAACTTAAATTAGGATCCTTCACAATGAGAGATCAAGCTGGCTTGAAAAATGAGTTTGCTTGGTTTATGAAGACAAAAAGAAGTGAACGGTTGGCTGCACGAACTGATAGCAAAAGAATAAAGGGGAGAATTATTTAACCAGGAATAAAATTTTTAGGGGATGCTACGCTGAAGAGGAGATAAAAATGGGACCTAACCTTTAGGGTTGTTATGAGGTTTAAAAACTCAACATTTACCTTATTTAGACCACTTCTTAGGACAGTCCCAGGCACCTGGTAAGTACTCAGTATATGTTCAGCAAGTATTAATATTTTCTTCATCATCATCAATCATTTTCATTATTCTATGTATGTGCTTATCATGTCTGCTTATATAATAATTAATTATTTGATCACCACAAATACTGTGGCAGTGTTATATTGTGGCAGACATTACATGTCCATTTGGCAGAAATGGCAAAGAAAGGTTAAGAAATTGGCCCAAGGTCACACAGTAAGTGGCAAACAATAAGCATAAACTCAATAGAAATAAAAACTGTTAATATTAGAAGACTAAACTATGATCAACCCCTTCTCCTCATAAATACTTTAAGGAGTTATTTTAATAAGAAAGCTAAAATGATCGTTTGAGAAGGAGTAAGCACACACTGAGAAAAAAACTTAATAGAAGTACTCTCCATGACTTTGAAAACATGTGCAAACAGCACATTATACTTAATGTTTTAGAACTTCAGTGTGGCTCTGGCATGAATTTCTGTGTCTTAAAAGAAGAATTTAGAATTTAGATTTTAAAGGATTACCTTTAAATTCCTAGATTAATACATGTAAGAGTTTTTCATTTAAAAAGCCTAATATTCACAAATACGAATTCTCATGCAAAGACTGAAAACAACATATTACTTGTCTTCTATCACCCAAAGTATTAATTAAAAGCCAACACATCCTTTTTAAAAAGAGTGGCATGTACCTCATATTAGTGAATCTAAATATGCGATTATGTTATTGCAGGATCCTGCCATAGTAAGTCTATCAAATAATTTTTGCTATTAAGGTTATAAGTTCTATTTAATTGTAGGAAATTGAACTGCAATTACTTTCCCTCCCACCCACTCTGGCTATATTTAAATATTTGCCAACCATCAAAAACACCTAAGGCATCAATGAATGGTTATATTTAGAAAAGACAGATTAGCATTTGCAAGAAACCATCTCAATGAATTTACAACTAATGTTAATATAAAAGATTGAAAATAATTAGCTCTTACCTTGGGGATCTCCTTGCCCACTCTGGCCAGTCTTGTCAATCAATCATATAGAATTCTATTATCAACTTGTAGGGGTAACGAAAAAAACATATTTATGATAACTTTCTCAACATTTAATTTACAAACACACAAATGTAATTACAAAAAGAACTTATGCATCATTATGGTTATTTAGTTCTTTTATAGGTCATAGACACATATTCTATTTAATATGCAGCATTGCTCTGAAAACAAAAAAAACCTTTGTAAATCAATGATAATTGGAGCAATGATTTTTAAATGTCTATTGCAGGGTATTCATAATAGGATACTTCTTCTCCAATAAAAAGGATCTCATATTCAAAAATTATGGCATCTATTACATAAGAATAATTCCAGAACAAACCATTATGGTTTGTCAAATCATATAATAGAATATATGTATTTGACCAAAGTGAATGAGCATTTTCCATTAGCCACTCTTTATATATATATATATCATAATTTGTACTACATATATGTAAGAAACAACAGACTTAGGTGGTTTTAGGAAGTCTTAGATTCTTTTATATATGCTATTGCAATATAATAGCAAATACAAGGGCTACTTAGTTGTTTTGTGAACTTAAAGCAAAAAGGTCATGTCATTATTAAAAAAATCATAAAAATATGGTGCTGGAAGAGGGTTTAAAGGGTCACCTAAAGGATCTCCTGCCACAGGGTAGAACCAAACATAAATGATGCCAAGGCGGGTGACACCTCATCTTAGGGTTAGAACACATGCACACACATCAGACCTATTCCTGTTCCCATAGGAGGCAAGTGAACTAACTGACCTGCACTGCACTCTCACTGTGGTGATTAATACAGCCCATATATTCCTATTACTTATCACTCTGCACTCTGTATGTGAGCCGACTCTGAAGGTGGTAGTTAATTCTGCAACTCACATCTGAAACTCTACCAGCAAGTATTCTAGAAGAGCCTTCTGGGATACCCACTCTCAAAGCTAAAAGCTCTGGAAAAGTCTGGGTTTCCTCTTTCTGTCCATACCTGAGATCTTTTGAACATCAGTGGTGGAAAAAACCCAACATAGCCTACACTCATAGACTTGGAATAACGAAACAGGAAAGCCTAGGCTGTGGACCCAGAGAGAAGGTTTGAAAGTGTGACATAAAAAAGACTTTGAAGTTAGTAGCTTCTGTTCTTTGAACCCTGCAGATGACGTTTTCAAGAATAAGTTGACCTGCAAATGTTCTTTTCCTGCCATGAGCCAGCACAGACCCTCTTACCAGCCCAACGTTTGGAGAAAAGGGAGAGGGGCCATTCCTGGAAGACATTTTGCAAATTGTACATTAGGGAAGCGTGAACTTTTATTCCACCATTGCCTGGATCTTTATAACTTAGTGGGAACAGCTAAAAAACTTATAAAGCTGATAAATGGTTCATAAAAGAATCTTATTTGGAAGTTAACAATGAGCAATAGCAGATGCATAGATGGGGAATTCTCTGCAGATGCAATAAAAGCCCCAATATAAGGTCTTGATAATCCTGACAGATAATGAGGGTCACAGTCAAGAATAAATATACATATATTTAGGATGTGAAAACAAGCAGACAGAGAAGAGGTAAATGAGATCAACAGACAGACACCATCTTTAGAAGAGAGGCTGCCTCACACAGGCTTGGTATCAGTCAGCCCTGTCCCCACATACAGCTTTTCCAGTCCTCAGCTCTGGAATCTTGGAGCAGCTTCTTGGAGGCCCTGAGCTTTAATCTGCTTGCCCAAACAATAGGGTTGTTGTGAGGATTAATAAAACAATATGAAACATGTAGCTTTGTGGCTGGCACGTGGCCGGCACTCAGCACATGGGAGCCACCCCATTTGTTGGTTTGCTGTTAAGTATTTAGTAATTGTATGAAATGCATAATTTTCCAATAGCTTGGATCCTGTCATTCTGAACTAGTTTTTTGTTTTCATAGACAGCTTTTACAGGTTGTATGAGAGGAACCTGCACGAGAGACACACAGCCCACAACTGCTCAGAGGTTCTGGCTCCACGGGTGGGCCGGCCTTGCAGCAGCTGCCCTCATCGATGCCCCCCAACAGGACCCTGAAGGGTCAAACGGTTTGTGCGACACAGGAAACAGAGGCAAGAGAACATTCCTTTCAAACTCCAATGCAACATTTTGAATTAAGCCTCTTCCTTTCCCATTCAGAAGTCTTCTTCAGAGGGAAGAGTGGAGAAATCTAGGAGGGCAAGAACAACTCGTGGGGGGAGGGGCACGGACAGTACCAACGGCAGGCGCCTGAATCCCCCCCCATGCTGCCAGAGTGCTGTGGTCCGAGGAAAAACACTAAATCTTTCCAAGCTTGTTTTTTCATCTTCTAAATGGGAATAATAATGGCTGCTTATGCTGGTTGGTCAGTTACTATATGCAGCTCGACACGCCTGTTGCATAGGTGATAACTAATGCTTCCAGAAGCATTGCCGTGTCTTGGCTACTCCGTTTAGCACTTTCAATTCATTTAATCATTTATATACTGACTCAACCAGTGTTTCTCAAGTCAACTCCTGCTCTATGCCAACTGCTGCACTAGGCTTTAAGATATTCATAGGTGAGCAAGGTAAACAAAATCTCTGCCATCTTTGTGTTCAGGAGATGGTCTGGTGGGGAGAAACACTTTTCAGAGATAACTTGTTTGCCAACCATTGTACAGTTTGATAAAGGAAATATACAGGGAAATGTCATCTAAGGTATTCAAGGGAGTTGAGAACTGACATTTAAGTTGAACCTTCGAGAAGAGAGGACACTGTCCATGTGAGGAGGGAAAGGAAGCTGTCCCAGCAGCTGTGCTGGTCAGTGTCCAGAAGGAGTTCCATGCATATGAGGAATGAAAAGGAGTCCAGTGTGGCTGGAGCACAGTGAACAAGGGAGGAAGGACAGCGTGTGGATCTTTACCCTCAAAGGACAGACAGCAATGGCAGAGTGTTAATAAGGGAATGGCAAGATGCTGTGTGGAACGGATGAAGGTCAGCAGGAGTGGATGTGCACAAAAGCAGTTCAGCAATTCCAGCCAGGAGCTGCTGTTCACTTGGGATTGAGAAGGGGTAGCAGAGATGCTGAGAGACATCAGGAAATGAGATGTCACGTGCCCTGTGATTTTTATGTCAGCAAATAAATATTGAGCATTATATATGAGCTCAAGCACTGTGCCAGATTCTAAGAACATTTAAGGTCTAATGGAAAAGGAAGCTGCTAAACAAATAAGTATTCTAATATATATGTAGGTAATAACTAGGATGCATGCTAGAGGGAAAAAGCAGGGTGATCAGAGAAAAAGCAGCAGAATTAGGGTTTGGTAATCGGGAAGAACACGTTTAGTATGTCAAAACAACAGACCCTCACCACCCTATAAGGTATTATTATGAATTAATTCACTATTATTAAATGGAACATGTCATGGTTAAAGCTATATGTCATTTTGGCTAGGCCATGCTGCCCAGTTGCTTGGTCTGACATTAGTCCAGCTGTTGCTGTGAAGGCATTTTTCTTTTATATATGATTAACATTGAAATCAATACATTTCAAGTGAAGCAGATTGCTTTCCATAATGTGGGAAGGTCTCATCCAATCAGTTGAAGGCCTTAAGAGACAAGTTTCCCAAAGAAGTGATTCTCCTCAATACTGCCACGTGGAAACTATTCCTATTTCCAGTCTGCCACCCTGCTGACTTCAATCTCAAAACAGCAGCATCGATGCTCACCTGAGAGCCAGCCTGCCATCCAGAGAGACCCTCCAGCCCCCACAATCCCATGAGCCAATTCCTTAAAATAAGCCTCTCTCTTTCTTACTTAATAGTATGTATATATGTGTATATATATATATATATATATGTATGTATATATATTAGTTTTTATACTATTAATTCCACTTTCACTAGTGTTTGAAATTTTCAGTTAAAAAAGTTAGTGATATCACACACACACATGTACTCACATATATATGTGTTATATAATACATAGAAAGAGAAAGATCCTATTGGCTCTGTGTCTTTGAAGAACTCTGCATAATCCTCTATCCTAATATTACCCACATAAAATCATATATAAAATTTTTAAATAATAAAATGTTGGACAGCTACTACATAGCAGCACTCAGATCCATATTCCATATTAAATAAATAGTATTTACCAGGAACCAAAAATAAAGCAACTGTCCATGATGTTTATGATCTGGGCTATATACAAATTGAAATAATATTATCCTTCTAGGATTTAATATGAAAAAAAATGGTGGTGGTGGTGGTGGTGATGGATTACTTACACTGAATGAGAATCAAAAATTCTACGAAACATTGAAAGCTGTCTAACCTATGCCATTTCCCTTTATACCTTGATTTCTTCTAGGAAGTGCAAAGTAAGATTGAATGCCTAACTACAGGAATAATATTGTCCTCTGTTTCTTGTACATTTACTTTCTTTTGTAGGTGTCCTCAAATCCCCCTTTCATCTTTACTCAAACTTTGCTTTGACCATATGCATTTCCTATTCCATTATAAGCAGGCTCAAACTAGTTTGGAAGGAAGTAGAGTATAAATTATAAATAAAGATGAGAACAAAGCTAAGCCAAAGTGAAGATAGCTGGGGCAAGCAGACCTTTGGGGTGTCCTCAAATCCTGCCACACAAAATGTTGTGCATCGTACCTCTGCTCAGTCTGGCCCTCCTTGGGGCCACCCCAGCAACACTGTTGTTTCGTGTCTGCCTGGTCTTCAACCCTCTGCTCTAGAGGATGTGGAACGATATCCAGTACTAATTAGCACTGTCTATTCCCCTAAATGTGGTAACTGCACAGGCTTGGATACCCAGCAAAAAGAAAAAAAAGACTTCCTTAATTGCAGACTTAAAATTGGATTCTGCACAGATGTAAGGGGAGCTATCTGTTCTAAAATGTGGAAACCCTACGTTAACCACAGGAACTGGGCAATACATGCTGGCTAGGGAAAGGTGACAAACAATATTTTGGTTTATGAAATGTACCTGTGTGTGGTTAGATCCATTCTTCATTCTTCCAACACATCTTGTTAAGTCAGCTTTAGTCTCTACAAAAATTCTACCAAATATAACTATATATTGTGATATTCTAGAAATTCAAACAGACTTCAACTGATAATTCAGTTGATACTCCTCAAGTGTGTTTGGGTCAATAAAAGGTTGAGATTTTCTAGTTTCCAATTCACCCTGATTTTGAGCTACTGGTTAAAAGTGGTCCTGAGAAAAAGTCCTTATACACATATGAGTTTTGTGGATTCTGAATCTATGGATTCTGAATCATGTAAACAGAAGTTTCTTTTATTGAAAACTGTCCTTTTAAAATAATGTTTGCACTGTGCCTATGCTCTTTTATTTCTGAGGATTTACTCCAGTCTTTCACTCAAAGTGCAAATTCAGTGCCTGGTACCCAGTGGTGGTGTCTGATCTGAATTGAAATGACTCTAAGCAACGTTCTTCATTCTCATGATCTCAGTAACCTTTGTAAACCCCAGAGTGCTTGGCAAACTATCCAGTATGCACAGTGGTACGCACATAAGGAACAATTTTTCCTGGAATTGCTATTTTATAACTGCAGCTAGACTCAAGGTGATAGAAAAGGAAATCATCATATCACTGCACCTTTGTGGTTCAAAACTTCGGTGGTATTTCCCTGTCTTCAGTGAAAGGAATTCAATAGTCACCGCATATGGAAACCTCATATGCTAGACGAATTTTATTGAAGAACGCTCATTTTAAACTCAGAGAACGGAGATGGCATTTGCAAAATGATGACGTTACTCATAAGAATAACATGGCCTTATAATGGCACCAAACTGCTTAATACGGCATCAAATGAAAGCAAATTCCTGGGTCTTCTATCTGACCAGCCTGCTTTCCTTGATCAAAAACTCCCTTCTCTGCCTATCATGTAGTTAGTGGTTAAAACTTACCGTTTAAATTGTAAGCTGCAAAATCTAAATGGAACTGCATGTGTGATCTTTGTCACCTCATTTTCATGAATGGAAAAGAATATTCTGACACAAAAATTACATACTTAATTCTAGCTCACCCTCTCTGCTGACCTCCATCCCACACTGCCTTGGGTTTATTTCCTCATCCATCAGTGGGTCAAAGTAATTTCTGCTGTATTCATTTCCTGTGGAAAGTACATGAAGTAAGGGTCAGTGATTATTAGAAGCACATGAACCAAAATGTTAATTTTGAAATCGACACCAGCACAGAAGGGCCATTTTAGCTACTTTATAAGCTTAATTTTTTTTACAAGTCTTCCAGGCCTCCCTTCTTTGTAATTATCATCTTGCAAAAGGTCAGAAAGGTCATTCAAAAAACAAGTTTGTACTATTTTTTGTTGCCAAAAAATTAAAGAGAAAATTATCGACTGTAGACCTTAAAATAATAATATAATAACCAAAGGTATTTTTAGGATCTACTCAAGGAATGGATGTTGTTGGATTGTAAGATGACTCTGTTTACCCACTTGCACATCCTTCACTAAGTGTAACATATTGTTCTGCCCAGAATTATGAAGTTAACTTAGTTATTATCTTAATTATGAGAAACTGTCACAGAATTTCCTTGTTGATAGTTGAATAAAAATAAAGAGGGAAAAAGAGAGAGAGAAGGGAGGGAGTGAGGAAGGGAGGGAGACTGAGAAAAGAAGGATGAAGGAAGGAGGGAGAAAGGGGATTACAGGTCTTTTTGTTACTTGTCAACTTAAGTAACATGAAGGGAATGTACAAATGACTTAGCCAGACATTTTATTCAATTCATATTCACAATCTCAACAACCCAAAATTTCACTTCACTTTTCCCACTTACTTTTGTCTTTATTTCAATCACCAAACTGTAGCATCAAATATGATTTTGTAATAGAGAAAAAGGTCTGTCATCAATTTTTCAAATCTAGTTTCATACTTCCTGCAGAGTGAAATGTATATGTCTGTTGCTAGTGACTTGCATTCAGTAGAATGCAACCTACTCTGATGACAATTTAAGTTGCCTCAAATACTGCAAAAGAAATACAGCATTGTAGACTGAAAACAATGATTTTGAAAGTATTGCTCAGGGGAAAGGGTTAATATATGGGTTAATATATATCCAGGTATACTGTGATGTTCCACAGACTATTTGTTTAAGAATCAAAAATAATCCAAACAATGGTTCCTTTTCCAAGACTAAATGGAATTTTGATGTGAACGTAGGTTTAATTTCTATTTCTGAACCAGCACATTTTTGCCGTCAGTCTCTATTCTATCAATGTAATAAGTCCAAGAACTGAAAATCTGCTTTTCCTGCAGGTCTCAATGAAGAAAAAAATAAACGAGTTTTATTTTTGTTAGTTTATCTGTCAACAACTACCAAGCTGGTATGAATCTTGACAGTATGTAATCAAAGTCTGATGTACCACGATAACACAGCCATTCTAGCTCATTCATGGTCATTGTTTTTTGGTTGGTTGTTTTTTTTTTTTGTCCTCTACCACAAAACAGTGTGATACTCTAAGTACATTCTTCCATATGCTGGAAGAATAATGCACCTACATGAAGGCAAAAATGGTAGTGTATTCCTTATTATATTGCCAGAGCAGCATCAATCAATACCAGTACCCATATCCTGGAAACTCCACCAATCCAATACAAAACCCAAATTCTTTGTCTACTAAAATGACTTATTAGTAAGTAATACCATTAATCAAGACTTGGAGAATGAAACAAAGTTAAGTCATTTTGAACCAAAATTCTGGAGAAGTTCATTTGGTTGATAAGTTCCCAAACCATTTTCATCTCTTTTGTCTGTTGAGAAATTAGGGTTTTTCCCAGTTGTGCAAGGAGGCCTGCACACTAGGGCCTGGCAGACTGCAAAGCCTCCCCTCAGGCCTCCATGCGTCTGCACGCAACTGGGAGCATAGGCCCCTTAAAGGTCTACCTGGGGTTTCAAAATCTATGCAAATTGTTCCTTCCACAGTCAGTATGGGCTGAGGCACAGATGTAAGTTATAAAAGCCACTCCTGGAGTGATTTATTTTGTACTTTGCATTCTGGGATACGGCAAATAGTTTAACAAGTAAAGAATTATGACTTCATAATTCAATGCCTCTTCTTGATCAAAGAGGCAGTCCACTGATTCCCCTTAAACATCCTCAAATTCTCTATTATATTGTATTTTATTTTCTTATTTATTTTATGTAATTTTTGTATTTCTACCATTTATATGTATTTTATACTATATTTTACATTGCATTATGTATTGTATTGTATATATAGTATTATACTTGCTTATTGTCTGTCTCCCCCACTAAAATATAAGCTCCATGAGGGAGGTAACATTATCTGTCTACTGCAGCCTACTCCATGCCTAGAATCATGCCTGGCACACAAAGGTTCTCATAACACTATCTGAATTCCTGTACTAATAACCCTTCCTTGGAAATCTACTGTAATATCCAGATACTTCCACTGTCTAGATATTCTTTCTTGACTAAAATGAGCCATGAGTTCCCCCCTTTTTGTCTCCCTTTATTACTCATTTCTACTTCCCCCTCCTCCCTCTTTTCCTTTAGACCCCTTTCCCTTTGTCTTTTAATTGACTGTCTCCTAGGAAACAAACATTGTATCTGGACTTTAAAAACAAACTAAAAGCTGTAGCCCCGACCTTCAGAGCCTCTCAGTGTGCTGAGAGAACAAGGAAGCTAACATATACAGTCTGGTGTGATGTAATATTGTGGTAAAGGATGGAGCATGTTTGAGCAGATAGCAGGAACATCTAGCCCCACCCTGGGGACTTTAAAGAAGACTTCCTGGAGAAATTGTTACCTGATGTAAGTTTTGAAATGTAATTAGGAACCAGCCAAATCAAAAATACAGGGGAAATGAAGTTTTAATTGAAGGAGAAACATGGGCAAAGAGAAAAGACACTCAGGCATACAGACATGCAAAGCAAATTTTTGTTACTGGGTGCTCCTTGATTTTTCCCAGCCCCCCAAAGTTACCGTATATAGTAAAGGAAGTACTGAAACCCAATCTTCCTCACTGGTCCCAGAATGGAGTTTAGCTAATGTTTTTGCTTAAATTATTATTAACATGTACAAGGTCTCTTTATGCTGATATGATGTTACATGTCCATTCAATCATCCACCAATATTTAGTGAGGGCTTATTATGTGAATATATCAGTATAACAAACACTCAAAAATCGCTCCTCTCACAGACCTTCCATTCTGTGAGTAAAAGAATGAAAGCCAAGTATGTATATTTTATAGCTTATTAGGTGGTTTATTTTAAGGGACCTGGGGGAAAAATACAGCCAAATAAAGATGATTAGCATCCGAGGGAGGGGTGGGGGTTGCCCTTATAGAGTATATCTTTGTTTCCAGTTAAGAATGACAGGATTAAATCACTATATTCTCAAGACTACTGAGATAACGAAGAGATAATCTAATACTTATAATTTATTACTTACAACTTAATACTGTTTGCCAATGTCTTGCTATAACAAAAATCAGCCTACAAATCAAATAAGAACCTACCATTAAATATTAAATGATGCTTCCTTTTTATTGGCATATCTTGCCCTGATAAACCAATAACCTCAATATTGTAGGCATACTTTAAATGGTAAAGCACATGGAAGCTATTACAAATTTTGAAACAACAAACTTCATCTCAACATTAGCTCCTTTGCTTATGTTTCATTGGATAGTGTCAGGATTTCATTAAGTGGGATGGTTTTAGGACAGGATGTATATTACCAGAAGGTAGGTTTTGCTAACAGGATGAATTCCTAAAAGTGCCCAAATCATTCAGAATATGTTTTGGGATATATCTAAAATTATCTCACAGGAAAATTAAGAGACCCATTGAGAAATTCAAAGTAGGGCATTTCACAATAGGCACCCAACAGGTTTTAATATGACTGATATTTAACTGTTTGTTACATTCAGATGAATAATCTGACAGGTGCCTATACACATATACATTGAAGTATAGTTCTTTATTGAAGCCTTTGGATGTGACACATAAATTAATATATCAGTAAGGATGGCCCAATTGGTCCTTTACATACTCTGTTTTTGTTTCCAGCTTCCTAGAATTCACTATTCAATGTTTAGTATGAGCCCCACTTAATGCTTTTTTTTTTTGTGTGCTACTTCTTACTTAATTGGGGCAGGAAACACTTGCCTCTGCCCTTCCACATGTATCAGGTTTTCCTGTCATTTAACTTGGGGCAGCACAGAATGTAATCGGGGCTTTGACTTAAATTACACCGTACACGAACTTTGGTCGGGAAATCCTCTAGTGTGTACCCACGCAGTTCCTCGGGAGTTGTGTGAGAATGAAATTGCCCACCAGAGGAAGGCTGGTGTGAATCACAGAAGCATCGGGATTCAACAAAGCGATCACTTCCTTTCAAATCAGCCACATTAGCTCCAGAACGAGAAAATCTGAATGTATCTTTATTCCTTGGGAGGTTTTTATTGGCTCCACGCTTGTACTTTTCCTGTGAATCCACCTGCTTCAAGCTCGGCTTTCTATCACCAATCATCATGTTTTCTATAATAAACTGTGAGTCAAACAAACACAAAGCCTGCATGTAAACTAAACAACTAAGTAAACAGTTTACATTCTATGATTACAGCCATGCACCAAAATTTTACAAACTAGGATATTCTGCTGGCCATTATTCCCTTTAAGGGCATGAAGCCTAGATAATGACAATTAAATTTGATTCCTATGAACTTTATAAACAAATTTAGGAAAACTTCATATTTTCCCCACTTTGAAAATCCAATATGCAGATATCAGATTTAAGGGTGCACAAGGCCAGGCAGTTTACATATACATATGAAGCATAAATGTGGAAATCAGGGGGCCATGAGAGAATATAGGTTAGTGAGTCCATCAAACTCAAGCGTGTTCTACTGTATGAAATCCACTGAAATATTTTTTAAAAGGTTGATTTACAAACATTTTTAAAATTAAAGGCAACTAAAGATACAAGAATACTTATTCATATGATAGAGGGTAGTTATCTTAAACCAAGTCTTCATTATACTAAATATCAAAACAACAAAACCAGAACCTAATGAGAAAAAGTCAAACTATGACTTAGATGTCGACTATCAATACTATTATCCAACATTCTTTCAGAAACCTCAGCCAAAACAGAACAAAAATAAAGGGGAATATGAGCTAAAATTATAGAAAATGATTACATTTTGTGTAATTATTAGTTGAAAACAGTATGATTCCATACTATAAAACACGAGATTTAACTGAAAATTTTTCAGACTAAAGAAGATGTTATTTTAATAATAACCAGGTGATCATTAAAAATTATTAAGCTTTTCTAAAAACCAGTAGTCATTAGGAGACATAATGAGTAAACAGAAAACCAACACCCTTAATAAAGCTCCAGATAACTCTCAAAGATTAATTTATTTATATTGGAACCCATAGGTGGTCATCAAGAGGATTAATCTCAAGAAACTCAAAAGGCATGAGTTTTTAGCAACAGTTAAACACAGCAAATTGTTACCATTCCTCTTTTCTTCATGATAGAAAAGCTAATCTATGAAAATGGGTCTGCCGCTAACACTGTATTCAAGAGTGGGTGTCCTTTTGGATAAATTAGCTTTCTCAACTGCTTATTCTTGCTTCCTTTCCAGATCTTGTGGGTATTTGAGATATCAGCGATTTGAAAAATCTAAATAGGGTAATAGTTGAAGTTTGCTAACAAGTACTAATTAATTGAGCCATATTCTTTCTTCCCCTAAGGCCCTCCCTCATGATAAATTAGGAGGCATTTTAACTTTCAAACCACTGGAGTGCTATTGAGTGCATAATTGCTGCAGGGCTTTTTCTATGGTCCCCCAAGGCATTAATGCATCATGTAACTCCCCTGGACCTTGAATCCTCGGAGTTAAAGCGTGTCCCTAAGAACCTAACTTCTACTAAACAGGAAGATATTTCCATTACTTAAGTAATGGTGATAAATCAAAGGTTAAGTATAGATTATTCTTTTACACATATTTAAAAGTCCTCCAAAGTTTTATCAGAGTAGGTTTTCTTTCTTTCTAGCTTGAAGCCTGCCAGTATTATCATCCCACGTCTACAGAAATTTATATATATAGTTTGGAATATTGCCTTTCAAATTAGAAAGTACCTGGTATTATCCCTCATTCATTCCCCTAATCTTTATGATTATGACCCTATTCATGTAACAATATGTCTTCCTCATGGATATAAAATTAATTATATTTATAAGTGTTCATTCAGGTAGTAATATTTTCATCATAGTGTATCACACTTCAATATGAAAACAATATAAGGTCAAACAACCTTAATAATCCTTTCTCTGAAACATCTGATTATTTAACAGATGACTAAACTCTATCTCATAAAGCAAAGGGTCCAGCACTTACGGTGTGTGTGTGTGTGTGCACGTGTGTGTGTGTGTGTGTGTGTGCGCGTGTGTGTGTGCAAGATTAAAAAAAAAACAATAGGAATGACTGCTTTCAACATCTTCCAGGTTGCGAAAGGTTTACCATGATTATCTGGGGTGTGGCTCGTGGCCTTTTTTTTCTAATAAAGTTTCTGATCAATTAATCTGATGAGGGCTAAGGGAAATCTTATTTTCTGTTAAATCCTCTGGAATAGAAAACAAACAGTATCCGGAAAAAACTCTAAATGGAATTATTCAGAGACAAAGGACTAATTTACTAAAGTAAAATTGTTCTTAAAATGGAAATGTAGCTATTGAACTCTGGTCAGCAAGGTGGCCTCATGAAGCTTGAAATCCATATGAAATTTAATGGATATAGTGTAACATTTTATTCTAGTAGGAAAAATATCTTTTTTAAAAATTTGCCAAATATCTCAAAGGATATAGGTTATTATAATTCAGTAATTTATGTCCGTTGATGTAATTACCGTCTAACTGCTAATACATTGATTGCATTACTTACGTATCAGAAAAAAAACTTTTCTCTCAGTTCATTTACTACAGAGCTGTTTATGTTAGGAAAATCACTGAACTGCTGTAATATCAGCCAGATGATTTCTAGTTCTACCATTTCTGTGATTCTAAGTTTCTTAGCTATACTTTTTACCATCATATAGATTCCTGTGCTCACATTTTTACTTTAAAACTTTACAAATTTCACTAGCATATAAATAAATCAGTGGCTTAAGTGTATGTATTCACCTATCATTAATGAACTGAGTAATAAAGTAATATCTCTGAATATTAAACTGATTCTTATAAAAATTCTCCAAACAACTATAAGGTTATGACAGATTTTATAAAATATTATTTTATAAAGTCATACATTGGGTATTTAATTATTATCATGTGAAGAGAAGGTATAAAAGTAACTATGCTTAATAGCTGGGAAAGTGTCACCAATGGTTTCAATTTTAGCACAACAGATATAAGAAAAGACAACACAAACTGACACTCTGCTGATTTCCTGGGCAAATCTTTCTGATTACCTGGAGGTAGACAGTTCCTTCTGAGAAGAAATAAACCTTTCTTAGTCTATTGAAATTCCCAAAACTCAAACATTTGATTTAAATTCTCTTTCCCCAGCTGGGAAAACATTGTTCTTGAACTGTGGCATTCCATTAAAAAATAAGAAAGAAAAAGCAGATTAGTGGTTGATAGGGGCTGGAGTGAAAGAGGAATGAGGGGGGCAGCTTAATGGGTGTGAGGCTTCCTTCTGGGGAGACAAAGGGTCTAGAACTAGACAGTGGTATTGTTTACAAAACACTGTGAAGGTACTTACTGCCACTGAATCGTACTCTTTAAAATAGTAAATTTTATATTGTATTTTACCACAGTAAAAAGCATGGGGTTCTTCTTGAAAAAAAAAAGGGGGGGGAAGTAAACTTAAATTCATTTGTACTGATTTGTATCAACTGACCAAATATTTTATCCATCTTATATCCACATAAAATGTTTCTTTATTTCAGTAGGAAGGATGCTTTCTCCAGTGATTATTTTTAGTCAATGAAAGAGAATCAAACGACTTAGGAGCCAAATAGTATCTAAAGACTCACACCCAGGTCACTTGTCTTTTATACACTATCACTTCTAAAATAACCTAGGCTATGTGTACTATGGGGAAAAATAATCCTCATCATGTATTTGCTTAGCCAATTTGAATAATGCAATTAACACATACACTTATATGTTGTTTTTAGTACAAATTTTTGTGCAAATTTTCTAATGGCCACACAAATCCAAAGACAGATTGAGGGTCAAATTATAACCTTATCCAGATTTCTGTAGCTCAGGCACAAGTACCGTGGATCTCCTACCTTCACTCAAACTACCCTCAGCTCTGGAAGGAGCTCAAAGGCATTGGATCACATGTGCTCAAATTCGTTCCTCTCGGCTGCTTTAGAACATCCACCATTTTGTTTCTCTACTGCTCAGCCTTTTGCTTTGCTGTCCAGTGTAAAGGTTTCTAGGCTCACAAAGGTGCTCTTCAAACTACACCCCTCATGAAATCGATGATGGCAGCTCCACTTCACAAAGCCACAGGGAAACCACTTCCTGCCAATTCTAGAGGTGATCCTAGGGCCACCTTTAGTGGCCACTGTTGCCTCCAATACTGATTCCTGCCGGGACCCATTCTCTCCAAAATCTTGTCTGGTTCTGATCAAACTTTGAACACACACCTCTTTCCATTTATGTTCCATCAGCAATGCCAAGTAAAGAGATATACGTCATCTCTACCCACATGGAATCCCTCCATGTTACAGAGGTCAGCAGAGAGAGCTACAGACATCTCAGTTTTTTCCCAAGCCCTTCACCCTTCAGAACCAGGAATAAATGCTTGAGGATTAGACCACGGGACAATATGATTGGCAAACACCGCACTGTACTCAAAACCACCTTTCCTCTCTTGCCCTGAGATATCGCCATGAGAACAAATTTGAGTGACTGTCTCCCTCATTGGAACTAGTCCTTTCCCAGGAGTCATCCCAGTATTTCTTTCTTTCTTTCTTTCTTTCTTTTTTTTTTTTTTTGAAGCCGAGTAAAAGTTTTAAAGTTACTTATTTAAAGAGAGAAAAAGTGTGGGTGACCTCAGGGAGGAGAGGAGCCCTGAAAGGTTTAAATTTTCTTTTTTTTTATTAAGGTATCATTGATATACACTCTTACGAAGGTCTCACATGAAAAACATTGTGGTTACTACATTCACCCATATTATCAAGTCCCCCCATACCCCATTGCAGTCACTGTCCATCAGTGTAGTAAGATGCCACAGAGTCACTACTTGTCTTCTCTGTGCTATACTGTCTTCCCCTGATCCCCGCCACACCATGTGTGCCAATCATAATACCCCTCAATCCCCTTCTCCCTCCCTCCCCAACCCCTCCCCTTTGGTAACGGCTAGTCCCTTCTTGGAGTCTGTGAGCCCGCTGCTGTTTTGTTCCTTCAGTTTTGCTTTGTTGTTATACTCCACAATGAGGGAAATCATCTGGTACTTGTCCTTCTCCACCTGGCTTATTTCCCTGAGCATAATACATCTTGGTCTTTCTGAATTTGGAAATGCAACAAATAAACCAGTCAAATGGCAGCTTAAGAGAGTTTAGCAAATTTAGCAAAGTTTAAATTTCATATGGAATTACACTGCTATATAGTTTAATATCTTATTCTGATGGTCAGAAAGTTTTTTTTTTTAATTTTCACCCAATATTTAAAGGGAACTAGGTTTAAAAAAAAAAGGCAATTTCTGCCCAACTGCTAAGACACTGTACACATCACTGATGTATCAGGAAAGGTAAATCTATGTCAATTTTTCCACTAAAAAGCTGTGGTTATTTTAGGTCATTTGAAAACCACAAATCCTCAGATCTGCTCAGTCCTAGGCTGGACATAGTTTTAATCAACTAAACTGGGATCCCAGCTATGCTAGTACGGTACATGCACACACACACTTTTCCTGTTTTACCCCAACTTCTAGAGTTACTTCATCTAAGAAATGCTATTTATAACATTGACATAAAAATCTTACATGAGAAAATATTGCTTTTTTGACAGTGCCAGATTAATCTGGATTTATTAACTATAATCTCAAGAGCTGCCCTCAGTGTGACTTTGCTGATGTAACATTTCACAAACACAGGGAGTTTCCATGTTTGCCGAGCTCACTTTTGTATCTCCCATATCTAGCACAGTACTCAGCAAACAGAATATGTTCAGTTATGTTCATATCAATATGCTTTTCAATCAATGAGGGGAAGGAAATGGAAAAATACATAAGGCTTTTTTGATATTCATCTATACCTATATGTAACTCCTAAGCAAAATACTGTATAAATTATATATATACACCACTCCCCTTTTCAAGTTCTACTGATATTATTAGCAGTAGACTATGATCAGTAAATAACCCAAGATGTAGGAACTGTAATCCAAGACAGGAGGCACTTATCAATTTTCATTTGGCTCATTTGCTTTGCTGTCTTGCATCCATTTTCCCTCCCGAACAGCATCACAATTTCCTAGTTACCAGTGTGCACAGGCTTGACGGTCCAGTGACTCCAGATTCCTGTCTTCAAGTACAGACGCCAGGATGGGCTGACAGGAACTACCTCTCCCACCTGTGATAAAGCCAGGAGCGAGGCAAGGGACCTAAGCACGGCCCGTCAAATGCTCTCCCCTAGGACTTTGGGTCGTGAAGCAAGGACAGAATGGAGACTTGAAATAACCTCCACGCAAAGTCAGAGATTCAAAAGAAAGAACTTCCCACATGCCATGGAATCCCTCACTTTCAGCTTCACTGTTGCACTGTCCCCTTCTATAATTTCTTATTTCTTCTTATCTAAAGCCTTTCCATAAATCCTACTCACATCTGTCCCACATTTCATTTTACCACCATTTAGAATTCAGGTGCTTGCTACCTTTTTAGCACCACCATGTTATACATTCAGATTATTAAATGTGCCCTTTCAACCCACCCAGCCCTCAAGCCCTTGTTAGGCTTGGTACCCATGCCAACTCCTCCCTCTTTTGAAATTCTAAGCAGTTGTAGATTCTCTGCCGCTCTCCCTTGTCAAGCCCTATAGTTCTGGATTTCCCTTTGTCATGAGGCTAATCCCCATCAGGCCAGGTCATAGCTGGCAGTGCCCCAGGAGGACGAGCCAAGATCAGGACACCAGCCCCCACACACCAAGCCCAAGTTCTGGATGAGGTGGAGCAGAGGACATGTGGCCAAAAATAATTGCATATATGTAAACCCCCCGGGAATTTACAAAGTAGGGACGGAATGTTTTTGCCAGTTGTCTCCCTGCAAATTAAAGGCTAGTAGGAATGGAAAGGACAGCATGAGCTTCTAGGAGACTCATTAGAAGTGAAGGAGGGGAGGCAGAGCGGGCTCAGACCAGCCATGGCAGCAGCTGGAAGGACCGAGAGCTTGGTTGTGTTTTTTTCCATTCACACCTTGTAAAAATTACTGATGCCAACTTACAGTGTCAATGCTCCAGCATACTGTCATTTTCCCTGGAGAGCCTTTAGACACATAAGCCTCTTCGGATGCTTTAACAGGGGAGTGTTCACGTGGGATTTGGGGGTGCCCTCCAAGTGTTCTTAAAATCATACCACTCAGCAGTTGCTTATTTTGCCCATTCCTAACAATGGGTACTTACCTTAATTACTCTTCTATACTAAGGGACTCAATCCATCATAAATGGGAAGTCTTTTTTATCCAAAGTTTGTTTTTACAAAATCCCTCTCCTAGACCTTGCCCTCATAATTTAAATTGCTATTTATCTAATACTTTTAGATTTCTTTGAAATAATTTGAATAAATAAAGTAGTATTGGAATTCTGCCATTACTTACTAATGCTTTTTTTTAAGGCAATTAAAAGGTGGTCACATATTCCAAATGTTCTTCCTTATTCACAGACCATTAAAATTGCATTTATCATTTGCAATTGAATCTTTTTTTGGAGGCTCCCCAGAGGCAGGTCAGCAGGGCAGGTTTAGGTGGAGATGCATCAAATAATTTCTTTAGTGTTGATTATGTCCCAGAATAGAGATGGTATAACCCTACCTATGTCAATGTCTGGCTGGTTTTTCCAAGATAATAATAATAAATCATTCTTGGTGTTTCCATCTAAAGCTTCTTTTTTGTTGTTGTTGTTCCTTCCACCTGCTCTACTTCTGAGTCACAAAATTTTCTCTCTCCCCATTTCCAGAACCAAGCCAACTATCACTCATGATGATGATATTCCAAGCCCATTCTCATCCTCCAGACATGGGAACTAACCATGTGGTAGTAGTTCTCAAGCCCAGCACTCCATCGAAATGTCTTATGGGAAATTTGGAGAATAAACCTTCCCAAGAGTCACCTCCAGAGTTTCTGAATCTCAGAGTCATTGACTCCGTGGATAATTCTGATACGTAGCCAAGGTTGAGAACCACTAACACAGGAACATAAATTCTCATTTTAAGGGTGTTTAAGAATGATAGATAAATATATATTTACCTAAGCATTTTTACTCTCATATACAGACTCATACATACAAACCCTCATTAAGGAAGTTGGCCTCTGGAATAGACCTTCTTTAAAATCATTGAGAAGTTACTAATTCCTGAGACATAAAAGAACTTACTCAACTTAGCTCCAGGAATATCCTTTGTAGCCAGATGTTTTTCTATCACGGAAATGGTATTAGAAATGACAAGTACAATTGAATAGTGTTGAAAGTATTGTATTGTGGGTCAACACTGGTTAAGCAGAATTTTGTGGGCTGTGTTGTTCTAGTTATCTAAGAGTTCCTCAGATTTTACCATGCAAACGTGAGCAGTTAGACTTCCAGATTTACGTAGCTATCACTGCATTATTATCAGTACCATAGCCACCAGCCACAGACCGTGTATGGAGCCCTGAAATGAGGCTAGTTAACATTCAGATTTGCTGTCAGTATAAAAAACAGATTTCAAAGAACTCACACACACAAAAAAAATAGAATATCCCGCTAAATTTTTTACATTGATTATGAGTTGAAATAATAATATTTGTAGATATTGATTTAAAAAATGTTATTAAAATTAATTCATTTGTTCCTTTTTAGTGTTATTAATGTGAGCTATTAGAAAATCAAAAGTTACATATGTGGTTCACATTATGCTTCTGTTGGATAGCTCTTGTCTATAATATTTTCACCCTAACACTGATCACAGATGTCACCCATTTCATAAACTTTGTCTTAACCTGAAATTGCCAACACCAGCCTGATTTACCATCAGTGTAACTGTCCTCCACGACTCATTCTATTGAGCTCCTGACATCCAAGCCATCAAGTGGTACTCTAACTCTTAATATCCATTTGAAAACAAAATTCAAGGTTGTCACAAAGGCTTCCTTTTCTCTAGGGCCCAGAGAATAAGAATTTCTTTATCTGAACACCTCCGTTGAAAAAGCCTGTTCCATCCTAGATTTGGGCTAAAGAGCACATCTGTCTCCTCAGGGAGAACTACCCTTGCTTAATAATTTCCCACCAAGGGAACCAAATATCTAAAAAAATGCCTTTGGACAGATAACACCAAAGTTTATCTTCAGAGTCCAGAACAAGAAGCCAGATGCAGGACCCCAATTTTCCCTTCGTATGTGGGAGCATTCACGTCCCTTGCCAGCATTTTCTTTGACAGCCTAGGAGGTTGCAGATCTTGAATGTCTGACCCAGTTGCAGAGCCTCCCTTCCAGATATGTCAGCAACCTCTCTAGACGTTACCCTACCTAGTCTTTCACAATACCCTATCCGTATATGTAGAGACACCTCCCATAAAAAAGAGAAGTGATAACAGCAGAGGGGTGAGATGTGTAAGCCATAGAGTCAAACAAGGGTCTTGATTTAAAACCTTTACTCTTCTATCCATTCTCTTTCTTTAGCAAGTTATAACCTTAATTTCCTCACCTACAAAATAAGGAGAATAATAAAATATATCTGGAGTACCTTCTGCTAGTTGGCTCCAATATACATGCTCTCCTTCTAGAGTCACCCACTCCTCTCAATTTCAACTTAAAACTTGAATCCCAGGTAACTGTATATCCCAGCTTCTGTTGCAGGTGAATGTGGCCAGTTGACCAGTTTCTAGCAAGAGGGATATGAACAGAAATGATATATGCAACTCCCTGTTTGTGGCCTTCTTCTTCCCTCCCAGTGCTTAGAACATGGAGCTGATATCAAGTCTTATCAGCAGAACCATGCAGATGAGAACAACAGCCTAGGGGGCACAAAGTAACAAAATAGAGAGCCACTGGAGCATGTCTAAGCCTCTGTTATTGTGTCCTTTGCTGTATTAGCTGAATGTGTATCCTAATATGCCACTCTAAGAATGTATGAAATTAAAGGAGAAAATGCACGTAAATGCTCAGTAAAGCGACTGATAGACAATAAGCACTCACAAGTGGCAGCTGTTAATATTATTCTTGGTAGCCTTACATCCTGCCACTTTGTACAGACTTAAAGGAAAACACAGACACACACACACACACATACACACATGCAAGCAAGGAAAATATGCCACGCT